>QJPP01001105.1:691371-1102342 GCA_003996215.1 Jaltomata sinuosa
GGCAAATAAACCAAAACTACATATACAGATGTCTCTGAATGGTAATAGAGTACATAAAGCAAAAGATAAACTAAAGCTAAGCTCCGATCGCTAAGAGCTCACCCTCAGTCTGAAGTAGTCCCCAACCGATCTCCAAGCACGAATCGCAACGATCTAACGGCGATGGCCCACGCTAGGATCTGCACCCAAAGATGCAAGGGGTAGGGGTGAGCACCAAATGTGAAGCATAAGGTACCCAGTAGGTATCATAGGCCGACTGGGCACATATAAGATAAAAGCATAGTAATAGAAAGAGTAGAAGCAAGTAGTCACGGAAATCAATGAAAGGTACACAGGAACTAGCCCAAAGGGAAATCAACAGAACCACATATGAGGCTAGTAAGCAGAATATACACACCATAGGCACAGGTGAAAGTAAGAAATAACGCACCTGGGGTCCTTGCAATAACAGTGTATACAAAATAAGTTTACGAAATGGACGGTATACCGGTAACCTCAAGTGTAAGAAGAAGAGAGAAAGAGTAATGATAGACATGCTCAGAGACATGAATCAAACTCAACTAATCATATCAATCTCAAATCAAGAAACTAACAGTATAGCAGTAACGAATCTCATACTTATCCATAATAGAGAACAATTCTGAAAGTAAATAGCAAAAGTCTACCTACAGTCCCCCGGCCGCCCATACAATCGAGGAACACAAACAAGTGAAAACAAACCCTCCGGCATCCCATACTACCGGAGCGTACAATCAGCAAACAACAAACAAGGGTGGAGCCTCAAACAATGAATGACATGATGCATGAAGAACTCAAGTGAAATGGTATCTCTGTATGTACCTCCTCCGGCGCCGATCCGGCCCAGCATGTAGGTTCCATGGAAGGACACTGCCCGTATACCTCTACTCCACCGTATACCCCTCCTCTGGCACACGCAGCCCGTAGCCCCTGGCCTGGATGGCAAGGTCCATGGAGGTCCCAGACCCCATACGAAAACTCAGTATCAGAACATGTCGTCCGGAAGCAAGTCCGGTATCAGGATGGAGACCCAGTCTCGAATATGCAATGCCCAGACCCTGTCCAGGACTAAAGTAGTAGGAAAATATCTCAAAAACCCCTCTAAGGGTTCCCGGGCATAACCGGGTCTAAACAGTAAAAAGTCATCTCAGGTGCTCGGTCCGACCGAGGCTAAAAATCATCTCAAGTAGCAAGAAAACTCAACTAGCACTCCGGCCCTGCCGAGTCTAGCGTTAATCGTAAACCTGGTGATTTTAAACATAATTTTACTTTCCTTTATCCAGAAATATTCACAAGTTAAATCAAACCATTTCCAAATTATTTCCATCAAAAATGGGCCCCCCGGGCCATGCAAGGTTTAGAAAATAGTGCCAGTAGGCCCGAAGCCAAAACCATAGTAAAACATGGATAAAAACCTCTTTATATGCATGGAAATGGTATGATCACACACAATAGCTGCCCAGCAGCTCACAATCAACCTATCGACCCTGCACAGGCCCACAACTACTCAGCAAGCATAACCAGCCTAGAAGGATAATTCTATGCCCGGGACTCGCGGACATTCCCAAAATCCCACCTTCTATGTTCCAGAGTCAACAAGGCCTCACAGGACCAAAAGGGTAAATAAAATATATCGGCAAATACTACAAGCAACGGAGGAACAAAAGTAGGCGGACATGAATAAAGCAGTCGAGGTCTGTGGTGCCAACCTAATAATCCAACCCAAGGATGCCCATTAATACAATTTTATTCTATATATACGGAGTCTAGGGAAAATAAACCGTAACCTACCTGTCGTCCGATGACAAGCTTGAACCTCTCCGAAAAGCTCCGAAATGAAATCACACTCGAACTCGGACTTGAATAACTTGACTAGGAAAAGGATTCCTTACTAACGTGAATACGTATGCAAGCATATATATGAAGAGGCTTCAGAATTGCCTTTGGCAATTGAAAGTAATGAGTAGGACTTTAATGTCCACCCATATGACAGTAACAACAAAATGAAAGGAAAAGTGATCATTAATCCCATTAAACAATTCCATCATAGCACTTAGTCATCGAATGACTTGTGCAATTGACACCACGTGTTAATGTGGTGTCAATCCAATTATTTCACTTCCCAATATATATCTATTCGGGTATTGCATAAATTCGTTGTACAATAAATATTTTTTTTTGAATATACCATAATTAATAGAAAATCATTTCCAATAATACAATGTATAAAAACCCACTATATTATAATAATAATTTTCAACATAGCTAAATTTACTAGCTCCGTTAAAATAATACAATGTATAAAAACCTTATAAAATAAATACATATACCATTATATCGTAACAAAAATATTTTTCATAAACCTTTAAAATATTTTAAAAAGGTAATAATAATATAATTTTTTTACCAAATTCAACTTTTAAATAAAATATTTTCAAATACACGCACGATGTTAATAAAATTCTCTCGGGATCCTCCCTTATGTTTTATCACTGTTTCAGAACTGAAATGGTGTTTTAAAACGTGAAGTTGAGGCTTAAATCGAGTTTAACCCGACCCGATTCGCGACCCGGTTCGCAACCCGTTTTCTGCCAGACAGTCCGCGGTAAAACAGTCATAACTTTTTACTCCGAGATCAGTTGGACGTGAGGTTTTGTGCGTTGGAAACTAGACTCGTACACCTTCGATTTGGTATTTAGGGGGACTTCTAACTCTTTATATAATTGGAGAAAAGCCCAGAGACAATTTACCCAAAGTTCAGGAAATTTGTTAAAGAACTTACGATAACTTATGTCGATTTGCTTGACTTCAAAACTTATACGTGGAAATGACCGGAAGGGTCATTACACAGCAACAAACAAACATTCTATGCAAATGATGTTGATCACAAGCTACCATGAACAAACAGGGATTTTATTGAGACCAAGACATTCGAAAAATGGAACGGATACAATGTTTTATAAAGGTCAAATATCTGGTAACTTGTCGAAGAATAGAACCATCAAAACAGTCTTTCTTTAAAATGATGAGGCAAAGAGCTTGGGTTTACTACTTCTTAATTCAATTTATCAACAAACAAGACTAAACTATCAAGGAGTTGTGAAAACAGTAAGTAGAACATCCGATGGGAAAGAATATTTCAAGGGAAAGAAAATGCATTACTCAAGTCCGCTATTTAGATCGAGGCCATACCTGGACAAGTTCGAGATGCTAATCTTAGACATATTTTAGAATTTAACTCAAAATGAATACATTCCATCCAAGTGGAAGATCAATTAAGAATAAAACTAGTTATTCCTAACATATTCCATATTTATAGAGCAAGCATAAAGGGCCCTATCATGATGCATAAAAAAACAAAACAAAACTCAAGCAGGCCACAAACCTTTTGCTCGACAAAAACCAAAAAAATTAACACATGAGGATCTAAACGAGGCTGATCCTTTTATCACAGCTTGTCCGACACAACAGAGTCTAGAATCCTCAACAATCACATTGCTAAAGTTATGAGAAATTGTCATGCCTAGAAAGACTTTGAACATATGAAAGTTTGTCACAAGCCATCAGAAGGGTTATCGTGAAATCCAGGCAAGCAAAGAGTCAATCCATCATGTAAAATTATCCCAACAGAGACATTTCCATGGAAAACGAACTAACCACAACAATTAATAAATCCTAAAGACCGCAGGTTGGTTGAGAAGCATGAGACATAAAAGTTTGAACAGCAGATAACATGGTTAACATGTATCGAAACTCAAACCTTTACAAATTCCATTCCATAAATCATATGATCAGAACAAAGAAAATATAAAACCATTGGTATATCTTTGATAAACTTCAAAACACACAATATCTTTCGGGACAAAAGAAAAAAAAATAGGAAAGAAGCATATAAGCATTACAAGAATTTTTAGGTTAGAAATATGAATTCACATATATAGATATTTAAACTTTCAACTGCAAATTTTCAGCACCATATCATATAAATCACACAAGAACAGAAAAGCCATCCTTGAATTTTCAAGAAATTATGATTCTACATAACACTAAAAGGAGAGACATAAGAGAGGTAGGTGTTTACCTTCTTCGAAGCAGTGCCTGAGACAACGAGACTTCATCAGAAACTTCACCACCAGAGTTTTAACCCACTTCGTCGGAATTCCACTCTTTTTGTGTATTTCTCTTTTCTAGAAATTTTGATTATGTGAGATTAGTGGAGTGCTCCACCAGAATCCCCAAATTATTCTCCAAAATTCCCACACTCACCTCAGTGGAAGAGGGGGTTTATATAGGAGAATTTTAGGTGAAAATGGGGGTGAAAACAGAGGGCGTTTTTGGGATTTTTGTTGAGGAATTTCAAAATTCCTTTGCTGGATAAGCTTGAGCATCAAGAAAATCATACGAGCTTGTACGAATACTCGCTGATTATGCAGAGATGAGGCCACCTAGAGCCTCTAGAAACATATCCACTTCGCCAATGCACACTTTGATAGAGATTTTGGACGTCATTTGGAAATATTAGGGGGGTTTTGGGCATTATTAGCTGCTGTTGTCATTTGCCATTGTTGGACGAGTAGCAGCGTTAGGGTTTTCTAGAATCATATGAAGGAGGTGAAGGAGATGAAG
This sequence comes from Jaltomata sinuosa, assembly GCA_003996215.1. Taxonomy (NCBI): domain Eukaryota; kingdom Viridiplantae; phylum Streptophyta; class Magnoliopsida; order Solanales; family Solanaceae; genus Jaltomata; species Jaltomata sinuosa. The sequence continues at coordinate 696,016 of QJPP01001105.1, forward strand.
TGGAGGGTTGTGTACGAGGGGCGTTTCCCTCGCACACTGCATTCTTTCTTTGGGAAATGAAGACGCGTGTGGTGTTTGAGAGAGAATATAGGGGATAAAATATGCGTTGTGATTGTGTGTGTATATTGTTGAGAATATATGCTGGGGGGAATAGAGGTGGGCCGGGTCGGAGTGGGTCAAATGGGAGATTGGAGTGGGCTTAGCGTATTGGGTTCAAACCGAGCCCAACAGCTGAAGAACATAGGAATGTTGAGAGTTGTTTAGAATTTCGCCATATTTGCACAAATGTGGCCATTTGGTCTTTTGAAAAAAGCCAAACTAGGTGAAATTCGGTTAGGTTTTTTAGAGATTAGGCTAGAATAAGAATAAATATGAATTTGATTAAAATTAATCACCCGAGCCTTTTTAAATTAAAACAATCCAAAATAATTATTGTATTAAGCATATAATTACCTCACTTAACACTTAAGAAAATTAATTTATTCAATTAATTTCATTTTGAATTAATTTAGAGGAAAACCAAATGTTTAAACTTTAAAAGGATTATCTTATGAAATTAAACTCTAAAAATAATTCTTTAAGTAAACTTATATAAATTTCACGTAATTAATCATGAAAGATATAAATTATTACTCAGAACTATCATAAAGCTTATTTGGAAAATGTTTTATCCCTTTTTACAAACAATTATTTTGAAAAAATTGTTTAGAATTCAAAAAGGCTCAAGATTAATTCGTAATATGGAGGGTAGAATATGGGTGTCAACAACTGCCCCTCCCTTTAGGTAGGGTGAGTGTAATGAACCCTAGGCAAAGGGAATTGACGTTCCCAATTTTATCCGACCACAGATTCATCTTCGGAAAGTGGTAGGTTTTAGCATGAATTTTAAGGAGTTATGGCTGAACTCTGGCATCGAGTTTCCTACATATCTCAGGTTACATGAGAACTCAGGCCACTTATAGTTCAAGACGCTTGATTTTATGCATGATTTTGAAGGAATTCAAAACTATCCCAGTTTCAGAGTACGAAGAGACCGGAAAGCTGGGGAGTAAGAGGATTTGGAGGGAGTTAGGAATGCAGCCGAGTTTTCAACATTTTGCCCGCCTACATATCCCAAGACTTAGGGAATCAAGCTGCTTGTAGTTCGACTCAATTGGTGGAAAAGGTAATCTTTATGTTAAGACAACCTTTGGCTCGGGATGAGTGACAAATAGATTGAGCTATAGAAAAGAGGCTTGTATCCTCTCAACTATGAATGTGGCGGGCTTCACACCCATAAATAAGATTTTACCTAGACATAATTTCCAAAGCTTGAGGTGTATTGTCAACCGAATTTGAAAAGAAAGAATATTGCTTCCAGCGTGAGTTCAGCAAATACCCTGGATGCGAAATTAAGACCTAAAGATAGGAAATACCCACATGCCTTCTGACAGGGGTATGGTTTGATGGAAGTGGTAAGTTTGTTCCTCAGCTCACGTCCAAAGAGTTTGATATCCCTCTTCGTACTATGTCCCAGTTTGATGCTAAGAAAAAGTTCCACGTTGTGATGCGTCCTTTTTGTTGTAGTCCGCACCTGTGGCTTTGTTTTGAGAATTTCATCCTTCTCGGATGCTCTCGACAACATCTCAAAACAAATTTGTTAGTAGTAACATAATTCTATTTGGGGAGGTAGTTTCTTCTCCATACCTCATCCTGGAATTATGTTCGAATCTTAGGTTGTGACATCTTTTTGATGTGCTTTGTACCTGTTGTTCTGGTTTGAGATTTTCATCCTTTTGGATGTTCTCAGCAATATTTTGAAATAAAATTGTTAGTGCTAAAAGTAGCTTAATAAGAAGAGATAGTTTTGTACCTCATTGTCGCATTTGTTGTCTCTTGAGGAAAATGCCATCCTTTCCTGTCTCTGTCTTAGGAAATAACAATTTTCATGATGATTAAATATGATAGCCTCCTTGACTATCGGATCGGATTGCCTGGGTGGCAATTTTTGAGTATGACGACCTTTGTAGTCATTTGTGTGACATTTCTTGTTACCATTTGTAGTGACTTGGCAGTGTTGTACCTGTTGCACATTTCCATTGATGTGACTTGAACCCTTTGCACATTTCTATTATTGCATCTTAGCAGTGTTAGATTTGCGCGTTCCCATTGCTGCGACTTGACCATTTTGCGCATTCTCATCCTTGCGGCTTAGAAGTGTTGATTTGCGCATTCTCGTTGCTACGACTTGAACACTTTGCGCATTCTCATCATTGTGTCTTAGAAGTGTTGATAATCCATCTATAACGAGCTTGATAATAGGCATCTCATAGTGATAGAGTTATCCTAATGATTGTAATGCAAAGTGAGACATTCATGCAATTTAGCCTGATAGTAACTTTTTAGGGCAGATGACCCAAACTAGCAAAGTAAGCAACATGTTGGCGAATATATAAATCCACCAAAGAAAAATGGATGTCTCCACATGAATATGCCACTTATGGGGTGGATGAACCAATTAAATTTCAAGGTTAAGCCCTCGAGTGGGCAAACAAATATAGAGACCGTTTATGGGGGTCGACCCAATATCGAAGTATGGCCGTTGTAGCCATTTATAACAACTTTGCGATAGTAGACATAACAGCCCTCGCGACTGTTAGATATGATTGCCTTCATGGCAAGGAAGCGTAATAATTTTCCAAATGTGATGACCTTCTTGGCCGTTGGAATATGATGGTCTTCGTGACTGCTTGTAGTAGTCTCTGATATGATAGCCCTCTCGGCTATTGGTGATAATTTTTGCATATGACTTTGGGTGAGTCTTGCACATCTTTTGTATTGACGCGACTTATAGATATCCCTTCAATAGTCAAACCTCGGGTAATCTTGCACATCATCAAACTTTGGATAGAGGCGACTTAGAGGTGTCCCTCGAATTGTCAGTCATTAGGTAATCCTGCACTTTTATCCAATTATGGATGTATCAAGGCTTATAGATTTCCCTTGATCTGTTAGCTTTCGGGTAGTCCTACACATAATCAACTTGGATATGACGCGGCTTATACATAACCCTTGAACTATCAAATTTTGGTAGTCTTGCACATTTATACAATTTCAGATATTGTTGTGACTTATGAATTACCCTTGAACTACCAATTCTTGGGAGATCTTGCACACTATCCTATTTCAGATATCACTGCGTCCTACAAATAACCTTTAGCCTACCAACTTTGGGAAATCTAGTTCATCATCCAATTTTGGCTGACGTCTTATGGACTTCCCTTGGACGTTATGCTTTCCTTAACGCTGGTGGCGAACATCATTGGATCTTGTGACTACATGTGCATTCTTGTTGTTATGGCTCAACCACTTTGCACATTCTCATTGTTGTGGCTTCTAAGTGTCACATTTGCGCATTCTCGTTGCTGCAACATAGACACCTTGCGCATTCCTGTTGTTGTGACTTAGAAGTGCAAGATTTGTGCATTCCCATTGTTGCGACTTAGACACTTTGCGCATTACCATTGTTGTGACTTAGAAGTGCCCGATTTATGCATTCCTATTCCTGCAAGTTAGACACCTTGCGCATTCCCGTTATTGCGACTTAGAAGTGCCAGATTTTCACATTCCCGTTGCTACAATTTAGACACCTTGCGCATTCCCGTTGTTGTGACTTACAAGTTCCAGATTGATAAGATAAAACCCATGAGGCAGTTTGTGGATGTTGGTCTTTGTGACAAACGTAAACCTGTAAATGGATCTTTCGCGGTAATTGTCAGAAAATATCACCTTTAGCTTTTTGCGTTATTAAGTTGACTCTTTTACGTGTAGCTGCGCTTTAAGATAAGTGTTTAGTAGACACACCGTTGCTTTTACTAGCGACCACAGTCAAATTTGAAAAACCTTAAAGACAACGTCTATGAAGCTAATCAAAACAACTTTTGTTTGAAATGTGAGTAAGATGGTCGTGCCCATTTCTGGCAACAACCACAAGTACCGCTTTTGAACATCGTCTGTTTGTGGTAATTTCCTGACTTGTTGTTGATTGGAAGAGAATGTCATCTATCTCTCATTTGGTGTCCTAATTTTGATGCTGACCAAATGTCCTGATCAAATTTTGAGGCATCTGATCTCGTTGCGTCTCTTTGGACGCGTTGGCTAACGAGAGACTGATCTCTAACATACTTTTTGGGATAACCTTCATCCACAGAAAAAATGTTAGTTTTGGCGAAACTGGTCTGTGTTGACCTCCTTCAGCTCCTTGATTTGTCCTTTCTGAATGCTTCCACGCTCGGGTATTCGTTATCCTTGATTCTCCCTGGTTCACGGTGACGTAAGACAAAACCACAATTAAAGGAGTAAAACTAATCTCTTTGTAAAGATTTTTCAAACAAGTTCTTTGGAAAACAAAGATTTTGAAAAAGGATAGTTTGGAAAGATCTCTGCCCGTCATGTCATGTGCTAGCTCAACGAATGTCCTTTACTCGAGGCCTTGACATTTCTGATATACTGCTAGCGAACTATGGAAATCTTTTGTCATCCTAGCTGGAGAGTTTGAAATGAGCTTTCATCAAATCTTTCATTGTCGTGGATTGACGCACCTCAGACTTGTTATAACTGGGGATTTTTGAAGCAGACTCTGATCTCTCGGTGCTGGGGAACTCTTCGAAGTTTAATGTTGAACTCTTGAATGAAGCTTGGTGGAAATTTTGAGGCCTTCCTCAAAATTTCTACCCCTGTTAAAGGTTTCATGAGGAATCTCATTCCATTGGCAAGAGACTTGAGACACTGTGGGGGTTACGAGATTCTATCTAGATATTCATTTGGGTTGCTCTTCGGCACATTCTGTGTTTCGACTTGCTGGAGAATGCTCTTTACCTTCTAAATTTTTGAGATTCCTTTCTTGAAATTTCTACCCTAGTTTCCATTTCCTAGGTAATATGACCGAACCATTGTGTCGCCTACGTATCTTGTTGTGGCAGGAATCAGGTCAAACGTAGTTCCCACACTCAAAGTGGGAGAATGATAGAAATAAATAAAGGGGTGACCGAGGCTGACAAAGGCCGCCAATGTAACTCATTCTTGAGAATTCAGGTTGAACATAGTTCAAGATAAGAAGGGGAAAAATACATTTTCCAATGGGGTTGACCGAAGCCGACACAGGCCACCTACGTATCTCATTCTTTGAGAATTTAGGTCAAACGTAGTTCGTATAAAGAGGATAGGGGAAGCTATTGTTAAACTACAAAGGATATAAGAATAGAAATATGATTACATGAAAAGAAACTAAAGGAGAAACTATCTTGATAGCTTCTGAGTCAATCGATTTAATCCACACCTTGGTCATTTTCCATCGACAACACCTTTGGATAGTACTTTGTGGATGACATGACGTCCTTGTCAATTTCCTTTGTGCTTATATCGAGGGAGGGATCATCCATACACTTCTGGTTGTGGTCTCTTTGAGTTGATTGTCATCTTCAAAATTCAATCAAACCAATTTTTCTCAAATCGAGTTTCTCTTATTAATTAAATTGTTGCAACTCCTCCATTAAATGTCCAGGGACCATAATCTCCAAACTCTTTAAATTCATCACCATTTACTCAATTTTTATTCAACTCATGACATTGACAGGTTTTAAACAATTTACTGAAATCATGCTTAAACAAGGTTAGATAATATCATTTTAAACATGAAATGTAATAAAAGCGGTTGATTTTTGAGATAGACGAGGCTTTCATTGAAATTGAAAACATTTACAAACTTTGGCTATGGCTCATACGAATATGAGTCTAATGCCTTTTGGAAAGGAGCAAAAATAATACTGAGGAAAATAAAGAAATAAATGGTGTGTCTCGAGCCTCATCCGGACCATCACCGATTTGTGGAAAAATTTAAATTTGTCCTTTCATCTACCATGGTGACCGGGAGATCATGAGTGGACTTGAAGTCCAATTCTGTAGTTGCTCCTCCAGATTCATCTTTTCTGATGCCTCAAAAGATTCCTCCAAGATCACGTCATAATTTGTGAAGGGATGCACGATTCCATCCCCAAGACCGTTGCTTGCAGACTTTACACATATAGGAGATGACTGGTAAGAACGAGTTGGTGGCTTTGATAATCCTAGATCAATCTCCTTTTTGGTCTTATCTTCAAACTTATTTTCTTTGATTCGAACACAAATGAAACCAAACTTGGAAGGCTTTTCCAGAAATAGTTGATAATGTGTGGTCATAAATTTAGACTCCTTGTTTATGTTTAGAGAGACTACAACTTTATCCAATATTTTCACTTTGTTCAGACTGATTTGTTTTATGGACTTGCTTGCCACCCACCCTTCATCAATCTCTATTATGTTGATAGCAGCTCTTTTTGTTGGTACTGTTTGAAGTGAGATAGCCTTTTGATTGATCAAATCTTGAATCTTGTATTTTAGATTGATGCAATCTTCTGTAGCATGCCCAGCGCTTCCAGCATGGTATGTGCAATGTAATCTGCTTTAAAAACTTGAGAATTGGTATTGATAGATCTCGGCAAAATGGGTTGAATCAATCTGGCTTCTTTGAGTCTTTCAAAAAGTTGAGTCTGACTCTCAGCCAATGGTGTGAAGGTTTGGGGAGGTTCCTTTTCAAAGCTTGGAGATAGTGTTTGAAAATTTGGTTGGTAGTCTTGATAATTTCATGGAGGTGTTTGGTAATTTCGTGATGAGTTATTACAGTTTGGAGGTGAAGTTTGGCAATTTTGGTAACTAGTCGAGCATAGAAAGCAGGGCAAGGGATATGTGGAGCTAAGAGGTATGTCTCAGATGATGAAAGCTTCTAAGAGATAAACTTGGATGGCTTTCTAGACCTTGTGATCGAACGGAAAGATATGGAGGATATATCTTCCTTTTCCTTTCTTAGAAATCCTGGAGATTTCGACTTTGTACAGATCCTGGTGATTTTTCCAGTCTTAAGGCCCTCTTCGACTGTTTCACCAATTTTGACTAAATCAGAAAATTTTGAATCCACTGTTGATATCATCTTATTGTATATTTTTGATTCCTGGGCTCGCATAAATACGGCAACAATTTCTTCCTCAGTCATAGGAGGCCGGACCCTTATTACTTCCTTCCTCCATCGATGGGCATAGTCACGAAAATACTCATCTATCTTATGCTTGATACGGTCTAGCGAATACCTATCTGGAGAAATCTCTACTTTGTAGGAAAATCTCTTAGCGAAATCTTTGGCCAAGGAGTTCCATGCAGACCATTTATTTAAATATCGTGAAGCAAAGCATTCTAGCGCTTCGCCACATAGGCTCCGGCTAAAAAGCCTCATTAGTAATGCTTCATTTTTGCTTGCCCCTACCATCTGGTCGAAATAAACCCTCAAATGGATTGTGGGATTTCCAGTGCCATCGAAAGTCTCAAATGTTAGAATTTTGAATCCCTCAGGCAATTGCAAATCTGGGTAGATGCAAAGATTATCATAGTTGAATCGTGCTTTGTCTGGCGAACTGCGCAATTCTTTGATCTTGGGAATCTATTATCTCATTAATGTCATGTCCTTTTCCATGTCCTTCCATTCTTTCTCCTTTTTCTCATAATGATTCAGCTCATGATTTTTTGAAAAAGTGAGGTAGGGTTTAAGTGTAGCGGCAGGAAGGGCAGTGGGTGGCACATTTTGGATAGGTGGTAGGTGCTGGATATTTGGAGTGGAGTTTTGGTATGTGGAGGTAATGTTTTTTGAGTTAGTGATATTTGAGTTATTTTGGTACGCTTGAGTGTTGTTCTGGATAATGCAGGCATTTGAAGGGGTGTTTTGACAATGAGGAGGAAAGTTTTTAGGAATGTAGGCGCTTAGATTGTCGCTTTGATTAGCACACTGGGTGCGAGGAGGAGGAATTTGATGTGAGGTGCTGATATAAAATGAATTTGGGGTACTTAAGTTGATGGTAGACGGTTTAGGAATGGAAAAAGCGGGTGCATTAGAGCGGGTGGGAAAATTCTCAACTTCTGGAGAGCTTAAGGAAGGAAGATGAAACGGAGGCCTTATTTCGCTAGTTATGGGAGCATCTGCAGCATTAACCATCCTGGTTAATTCTCTGTTCCTTCGTATTTCTTCCCCAATTTCCTCTATTTTTTGCAGTAGTTGCACAATCAGCTCACTTTGGTCTACTAGGATTGGCTCTTGTATAGCCACGTTGGCCAACCTAGTTTACTTAGTATTATCAGTCATTTTCCTTCTCTTTTTATCAAGCTACGGTCAAGGGAGGATCCTTTCTCTACTTTATCTTGAAGTGATGATGTTTTGCTTTATGTCAACACAGATCAGTTTCTATTACCTGTTGAAGCAAGACAATTCAAAGGCCGATGTGTTAGATTCCATAAATGGTAAACAACACAGGATATTTCACTGGACATAAAAGCATAAAATTTCCTTTTTTCAAGGCAAATTGATCCACGGGGAATTATCGACTCGAGGGTTCGATGGATAGGAATTTGCCCATTGACTTCGGATAAATAGGTTTTTTCAGGAAGGTTGACTTGTAGAGTCTTTGTTTTTCGGACTTTGACTTGTATTTCCCGATGTTTTTTCAGAATATTTGGCATCTCCCTCGATGGTGGGGAAATGGAAAAAAATTTAAGGATAGGGGCCGGGCCCTGAAAAAGATATAGTTCGGATATTGTAAGTTCGTTTTCTGAACAATACTTAAAAGGATTTTAATAAGACTTTGGATTTGAAGAACTCCAAGAGCAATTTTGGTCGGACTTTGCATGATGGGCTTTTGTCCTGCCTATGGATTCTAAAAAATTTCAAGTAGGAGTGGATCAATTTACCTTTGATTTGAGCAACACACGTAAGCTCTTAAGACAGTTATATCATATAACAGTTCATAGCGCGTTCTATACAGATATGTGACCTTTTTATGCCAAAGGTAGGCCTAACAAATTGAAGGATATGTGTGTCGTTTGTAAACGTTCCATTACCCAAAAAAATATAATATATACAAATTGATTGCATTAAACGGGGATACAAAATAAGGGGAAGGGAAATATAAATGAATATAAGTCCCACACAGGGGTACATTCCTAAACTAGGCCTCCATGAATTCTTCATTCTCAAACTTCTTGCAAATCCCGAATGCCTTTTTGATGAAGATTTTCTATGATTGCGATGAGAGAAACCACCTAAATAATTCCCAACCCCTAGGAACAATGATTCATACAATCCGACATCACATCCTTCAATTAAACAAATAAGGGATGATCATCTTTTATTGACTCGTGGCCAATAGATGAAAGGTGGTATTTTCTAAAGGGCTCAACACCCCTTAGGTATTGGGTCATCCTAGGTCAATGCCTAAAATGGGTTTTGGTTTATCTCTACGCTAGTTGTCTAGAGTGGGTTTGTTTTGAAATAGACCGGGTCCCAAGTGGACAACTTGGGTTGAGAATACGATAGTCATTGGACGCATGACATACCTGTAAACTATTGCATTCTCGAGAAAGTGTTATTTGTGGCAGGAGGCCATGGGAACATGAACCTCCCTAAACATAAATAAAATTGTATGCCATATGGCGGAATATTCTATGATATGCAATGTCAATATATTTTGCGAGAAAATAAACAAATAAGGAAAGCAATAAAGATTACTAATTATTACAATCCTAATAGTTAGTCAAATAGGTTAGTTGCAAATAATAAGGTTAGAACCTAGTTGAATTATCCCCAGTGGAGTCGCCATTTCTGTTTTAGAGAAAAATGGTCTCGTTGTTTGGAAAATCATTTTGAAAATCTCGTTAAAGTTTCGAAAATGCTTTCAATTAAAAGAAAGAGTCGCCACTTAGTTTTATAAAAGGAAAATCAAGAAAAACTTATAAAAAATCTTTTAAAGTCAAAACAGATATAACTTTAAAAAATTAAGAGATTAAGGGTAAGGGTTCAAATTAATATTCTGAGAAGGTATTGAAGGCACTCGAGATATCCGCTAACTTGCGGTTATCCGGACTTGTTTGAAAACAACCTATTTTGACTAACTTTTTGAAAAGATCTTGATTATTTTTTTGAAAAGATGTGATTATTATTGATAAGTAAATAATTTGATCAAAGTAAATGAACCGAGCTTTGAAACATATGATAACGATTTGAAAAATGAAAATTTATTTTAAGAAAAGTGACAAGCAAGCTTTTGTATTTTTGAGCTTTAATAAAACATTCCTATGTAGATAAATTAATTATAGACAAGTAAAATTGATTTAATAAAAATCGTTTAAACAAGAAAGGTTTTTCCTTTGGGGATTTCAACTAAGTTAAAATGTTAGTTCAATTAATTATAAAATAATTCTAAAATATAAAGAGTTAAAGAGATAAGAGAAGAATTTAAGCCTTTGGGCTTAAACAATTTGGACTTTGAGTCCAACAACCTGTCCTAAATCTAAAATTATGGGCTTTGTCCCACTTGCTGTTATTTATTGGACTTCTAGTCCAATTCATGAACTCTTTCGCCCCTGTTTAGGCCACCACTGCTGCTATATACTTTGCTCCATTTTGGGACTCCATTTTTCCCTTCAGCTTTAGGCCTATTTGAGCCTCTGTTGCTACGCACATGGGCCTTAGACCATTTCCTTTGATGTTTTCTGACCCATTTTTCATTCATCTGCATCATGTAACCAACTTCAATTTGCTTTGTGCAATCAGTCCATCTAGCACTTGGCTGGATTTGCCTCAGGAAGGATTGATGGGTTTCGACCAGCGAGATATGTAAAGGAGTATGGTGAATCCGAATGGACTTGAAATGATTTCATGTCACAAAAAACAATAAAACAAGGATTAGAATTTATCCAAAACACTAATTTTAATATACTCAAATTTAAACAAACAAAACAATTACTTATTCACAAACCTTGTCATTTCAGATTATAACTAGACATTCGACATTGTCGTGATAAGTAGGCAAAAAGGAAAAATAGAAATCTTATAGACAGCAAATGAAATTTACTTAAAAAGGCAAAACAGGATAAAGTGACAAACTTCTTATTGAGTAGAGTTGCACTATGGATTAAGCTCTATTAGAGAAACAAACAAAATAGGGGATGAATACAAAACTAGACTTTATACGATGGACATGACAAGAAAAGAAATCATAGTGATGGCAACAACAAACAAACATTCTATGCAAATGATGTTGATCACAAGCTACCATGAACAAACAGGGATTTTATTGAGACCAAGACATTCAAAAAATGGAACGAATACAATGTTTTATAAAGGACAAATATATGGTAACTTGTCGAAGAATTGCATGATCAAAACAATCTTACTTTAAAATGATGAGGCAGAGAGGTTGGGTTTACTTCTTCTTAATTCAATTTATCAACAAAAAAGACTAAACTATCAAGCAGTTGTGAAAAAAATAACTAGAACATCAGATGGAGAAGATGATTTCAAGGGAAAGAAGATGCATTACTGAAGTCTGCTATTTAGATCGAGGCCATAACTGGACAAGTTCGAGATGCTAATCTTAGACATATTTTAGAATTTAACTCAAAACGAATACATTCCATCCAAGTGAAAGATCAAATAAGAATAAAACTCATTATTCCTAACATATTCCATGTTTGTAGACCAAGCATAAAGGACCCTATCATGATGCATAAAAAAAACAAAAGAAAACTCAAGCAGGTCACAAACCTTTTGCTCGACAAAAAGCAAAAGAAATTAACACATGAGGATCTAAATGAGACTGATCCTTTTATCATAACTTGTCAAACACAACAGAGTCTAGAATCCTCGACTATCATATTGCTAAAGTTAATAGAAATGGTCAAGCTTAGAAAGACTTTGAACATATGAAAGTTTGTCACAAGCCATCAGAAGGTTTTTCGTGAAATCCAGGCAAGCAAAGAGTCAATTCATGATGTAAGATTATCCCAACAGAGACATTTCCATGGAAAATGAACTAACCACAGCAATTAATAAATCCTAAAGACCACAGGTTGGTTGAGAAGCATGAGAAATACGAGTTCAAACAGCAGATAACATGGTTAGCAGGTTTTGACACTCAAACCTTTACACATTCCATTCCATAAATCATATGATCAGAACAAAGAAAATATAAAACCATTGGTATATCTTTGATAAACTTTTAAACACACACAACATCTTTCGGGACAGAAGAATCAAAAAAGAGGAAAGAAGCAGATACGCATTACAAGAATTTTTAGGACGGAAATATGACTTCATATATATAGATATTTAAACTTTCAACTGGAAATTTTCAGCACCATATCATACAAATCACACAAGACCAGAAAAGCCATCCTAGAAATTTTCAAGAAATTATGATTATACATAACACTAAAAGGAGAGACATAAGAGAGTTAGGTGTTTACCTTATTCATAGCAGCGACTGAGACAACGAGACTTCATCGGAAACTTAACCACCGAAGTTTTAACCCACTTCGCCGGAATTCCACTCTTTTTGTGTATTTCTCTTTTTTAGAATTTTTGGTTACGTGAGATTAGTGGACTACCCCACCAGAATCCCCAAATTTTCCCCCAAAATTCCCACACTCACCTCAATGGAAGAGAGGGTTTATATAGGAGAGTTTTTGGTGAAAATGGGGGGGGGTGAAACAGAGAATGTTTTTGGGATTGTTGTTGAGGAATTTCAAAATTCCTTTGTTGGATAAGCTTGAGCATCAGGAAAATCATACGAGCTTGTACGAATACTCGCTTATTTTTCAAAGATGAGGCCACCTAGAGCCTGTAGAAACTTCTGCACTTCGCCAGCGCACACTTTGACAAAGATTTTGGACGTCGTTTGGAAACGTTAGGGGAGTTTTGTGAATTGTTAGCTGCTGTTGTCATTTGCCGTTGTTGGACGAGTAGCGGCATTTGGGTTTTCTGGAGTCATACGAAGGAGGTGAAGGAGATAAAGTGGAGGGTTGTGTATGAGGTGCGTTGCCCTCATAAACTACATTCTTTATTTGGGAAATGAAGACGCGTGTGGCATCTGAGAGAGAATATAGGTGATAGAATATGCGGTGTGGTTGTGCGTTTATATTTTTGAGAATATATGTTAGGGGGAATAGAGGTGGGCCGAGTCGGAGTGGGTCAAAGGGGAGATTGGAGTGGGCTGAGCGTATTCGGTTCAAACCGAGCCCAACAGCTGAAGAACAAAGGAATGTTGGGGGTTGTTTAGAATCTTGCCATATTTGCACAAATGTGATCATTTGGTCTTTAGAAAAAAGCCAAATTGTGTGAAATTCGGTTACGTTTTTTAGAGATTAGGCTAGAATAAGAATAAAGATGAATTTGATTAAAATTAATCACCCGAGCCTTTTTAAATTAAAATAATTCAAAATAATTATTGTATTAAGCATATAATTACCTCACTTAACACTTATGAAAATTAATTTATTCAATTAATTTCATTTTGAATTAATTTGGAGGAAAACCAAACGTTTAAACTTTAAAAGGATTATCTTCTAAAATTAAACTCTAAAAATAATTCTTTAAGTAAACTTATATAAATTTCATGTAATTTATCATGAAATATATAAATTATTACTTAGAATTATCATAAAGCTTATTTGGAAAATGTTTTATCCCTTTTTACAAACAATTATTTTGAAAAAAATGTTTAGAATTCAAAAAGGCTCAAGATTAATTCGTAATGTGGAGGGTGGTGTGGATTTTTATATATGAACTCCTATTTCTTGAATTGAATGTTAATTATGGTGAATCTTGCATGCATGAAGTTATTTAAGCAATTGGGGGAAATGATGGCATGATTTCATGAATTTCAAGCAGGCGCATGCCTATTTCTTATGTTTTATGAAAGTATATGTTATTATGAAATTGAACTAAGGCCATGCAAGTTTTCAAGTTATAAATTATTATGCAATGCAAGACACCCGATGTTCCATCAATGCTAATAAATCATTTTCTAAACTATAATTCATGAGTAGTATGATGATCCGTGGTATGAACATGTTATGAACAAGTTTTACAGCAGATATGTCACATATAAATGATCTCATGTTATATGTTTTAGGATTAGTATTTAGCACAGAGAGACGAGGTTTTAGATAACCCAAGTCCAAAACTACGTTGCTACCGTAGGTTGCCCTCTGTGGCTTATTGTGACAGTATCCTGGTACGACATCGTTCTAACTTTGACCGGTTAGGACAACCTTTTTCAGTGGGGGTACATGACACTGGACTGCATGTAGCTCAACATGGTTTATGTCGGTTAAGAGAAACTCCCACATGATCATTTTCAAACTATGAAGTTATATGATTCTATACTTTGAACTTATGTTTACTTTCATGTCTTATGTCTCTTATCTTAATACTTATTGATGTCCTTTCTTTATGTAACAAGTCATTTTAAGTATTTTTTAATGGTTTTTATCATGTTCATGCATTGCTCTCATACTACGTACATCCTATAGAATTGACACATATCTTGTGATGCATTCTTTGATGATGCAAATTCGGGTGTTCCTTCTCAAACCCGTGGCTAGATCTTCCAGGCCACCTTCTGTCAGCTTTAGGTGAGTCCTCTTAGATCTAGGACTAGTTATATTCTTAATCAGTGTTAGCTATTGTATTTTCCGTACTTCGATTTAGCTAGGGTTTTGTCCTAGTAACTCTTTATGTCATGAGTATAGGATTTTCAGACATAGACAACTTTTGAGTCTCTTTCTGGATTTTGTATTCTTATTTGACTTGATTATCAATTTATGTGATTCTGGATTTAACTATTATGCTTCCACTTATCTTTTGTTATGCTTGAGAATGTTATGACCAAGGGTTAGCTTAGGGCACTTGTGGTCCCAAGTCCCGTGTTACGTCTAGGGGGTAACCTTGGGGCGTGACAATTATGATGCCCTCTAGGGTTGGTCTAGGTTGTGTGTTGATGCAGCAGGGTCAAGTGATAGCATATGAATCGAGGTAGCTAAAGGTTCACAAGAGCAACTTCCCCACTCATGACTTAGAGTTTGCGGTGGTAGTCTTCGCACTAAACATTTGGAGGCGCTACTTATATCGATTACACTATGATATATTCACCGATAATCATAGTATTAAGTACATTACGAGTCAGCGAGAGCTGAACTTGAGGCAGAGGAGATAGATTAATCTAATGAAGGATTATGATTTCATCATTCTATATCATTCGGGCAAGGCAAACATGGTAGCGGATGCCTTGACTCGGAATATGGTGAGTATGGGTCGCCTAGCTTAACTTTCAGTTTCTGAGTGATCGTTAGCCTTGGGCATCTAGTCCTTGGCTAACTGTTTGGTTAGGCTCGACTTATTCGATCCTAGTAGAGTTCTTTCTAGTTTTGAGGTTCAGTCTACCTTTGTTGATCAGATTCAGAGCTGTCAGTTTGAGGATCAGTGGTTGTGTGACCTTCGTGACCAGGTTGTTCTGGGTGAGGCTAGTCGGGCTACTCTAAATTAAGATAGGGTTATGAGGTTCTATAGTCGTCTATGTTTTTCTGAGAATTGGGGATTTGATTCAGATGATACTTCGTGAGGTGCATTGTTCTAGATACTTCATTCATCCGGGCGCAACAAAGATGTACAGAGACTTGAGATAGCTTTACTGGTGGTGTAACACCCCGAAATTCAATCCAACTCTTAAACTTAAGAAATCTGAAAATTTTGAACTTTCCAGAAAAGACGAGTCCAAACTATGGAATGTGGTTTGAACCACAAGTCATGGAGTGGATCCGTGGATTAAGTCTGCTAGAATTAGCCTCTGGTATGAGAACCACGAGTTGGTTCTACAGAACGTAGTTCAGTATGTGGCCCATCTGTTCAACTCATGGAACCATACCTGAGGACTGACTGATTCCCAGGAACCATGAGTCAAGACTATGGACCATAGTTGGAATTATGGGTCCGTCCTTTGACTAGAGGAACCTGATAAGAGGACTGCCAAATCCCTTAAGAATGAAGAATTGGTTCTATGAATCATAGTCCATTCTACGGGTCCGTCCTGTTGATCCATAAAATGTCTTCAGTAGTCTAATTGTTTGGCCAGGAACAATGAGTGGGAACCACGAGTGGTGGTTCAAACTACGATTTGTGGAACCGACACGTGATTACTGAAGCCGACCCCTTTTATCAGCTTTTCTTAATTAAATCCCAGGAGTATTATTATAATTACCCACCCTTTTAACTCCTAAGTGAGGTTGGTTTGGCCACTTTTAGTAGGATTTCTACACCTATTAACCTAAGTCCCTTCTTATTACCTCATTCATCTTCCAAAAAGGGAAAAGAACATCGTCAAGCTCCAAGTTCAAGTGTCCTTTTCTTTTCAGTTTCAAGTGGGTTAGCTTCATTCAAGGTATGTGGGTATTCAACAATCGGTTACTTTCAACCTTGTTCCCAAAACCCCAAATTTCTATTTTGATTTCATGAATTTCCAAATTAGGGTTCTTACCCAATTCTTATGGATTTTGCTATAAATTGTCTTCTCGTGATTATATTATGAAATTGATATGAAATTGCATAATTTTGCATGGGGTTTTACATGTGAACTCCTATTTTATGAATGAAGGCTAATTATGGTAAATCCTACACGCATGAATTGATTTAAGTAAATTGGGTATTTGATAGCATGTATTCTCATGAACTTTCAAGCAAATGCATGCCTAGTTTCTATGTTCTATGAAAATTGAACTAGAGTTATGAAAGTTTTCAAGTTATAAATTATTATGCAAGACAATACACCCGATGTGCCATCAATGCTTATGAATCATTTTCTAAACCAAGGTTCGTCAGTAGTATGAAGATCTGGGTTATGAACATGTTTATGAACAAGCTTGACATCTAGATATGTCATATGTATGTGAGCCTCATGTTATACGTTTTAGGAGTATTATTTAGCACCGAGTGATGAGGGCTCTAGATAACCCAAGTCCAAAACTACGTTGCCACCGTAGGTTGCCCTCCGTGGCTTATGAAAGGATCCTTATGACATAGTTCTATCCTTGGCCAGTCAGGACAACCTTTTTTAGTGTGGGTGCATGACACTGGACTCCATGTAGCTCATCATGTTTTATTGTCAGTTAAGAGAAAATCCCACATGATTATTTTCAAGCTATGAAGTTATATGATACTATACTTTGAATCTTGACTTTACTTCATGTTTTATGTCTCATATCTTGATAATTTCTTATGCTATCTCTTTTATGAATGAACTTATCTTAAGCATGTTTTGAGTATGTTTTTATCATGATCATGCATATCTCTCATACTCGGTACATCCTATTGTACTGACGCATATTTTGCGCTACAGCCTCTTTATGATGCTGATTCAGGTTCCCTCCCTCAGGCATATGGCTTGAGACTGAAAGACATTTCCAGTAAGTGTTGGTGAGTCCTCATTGTTTGAGGGCTAGTTATGATTCTATCTAGTTTTGGTTATCTACTTCCGTACCTTGAGTTAGCTAGGGTCTTGTCGTAGAAACTCCTTATGTCATGTGTAAAGGCTTTTCAGACATAGACAGTATTCAGGTCTTCTTTGAATCATGTTCCTCTTGGTTTTTATCCTATGGATTGAGTTCTCTAATTCTTATTATGCTTCCGCTATGCTTATTTGATATACTTGAGTTATTCTATGTCAAAGGGTTAACTTGGGAAACTCGTGGTTCTGGGTCCCGTGTTATGTCTGGGGGTAGATTCGGGGTGTGACAATCTTGGTATCAGAGTCTCATGTTCAAGGGTCCTAGGATGTCTGAAAGCCGCATCGAGTAGAATATCTTTCATCTGTGTGAAGTGCACCATACTTATGAGAGGAAAGCTATGAGATGTCAAGAAAAATCTCACTTCTTTCATGATCACATTGTGAGTTAGAGTTTAACTCTATTACTCCTCTAATCCTTTCCTTGTATGTTTCAGATTATGCCTCGATGTGCTATGCCACACCAAGCCGCTCGAAATCCTGCTCCTCCAGTTCTAGCCCCCGAGGTCACGAATGAGAAGTTCAGGAATGCCATCCATATGCTAGCCCAAACCATGGCTTCTCAGGCCAACCAGCCACCTCCTATCCCCATCCACCCTCAAGGTGGGGTAGCAGCCCAAGTTCGTGATTTTATCTATATGAACCCACCAGAGTTTTGGGGTTCGAAAGTGAATAAAGATCTGCTAAACTTTATTGATAAAGTGAAGAAAGTCTTTGATGTGATGTAAGTGGCTCGGGTTTATAGTGTTGAGTTAGCATCCTATCAACTCAAGGATGTAGCTCATATCTGGTTCACGCAATGGAAAAAAGTCAGAGCTAGGGATGAGGTCCCTATGACTTGGGAGTGTTTCGAAAGGGCTTTTCTTGACCGGTTCTTCCCGAGGGAGTTAAGGCAAGTGAAGGCCGAGGAGTTTGTGAACTTGAGACAGGGTTCCATGATAGTCTAAGAGTACAATTTGAGGTTCACTCAGCTCTCCAGATATGCTCCTGCTATGGTAAAGGAACCGCATGATCAGATGAGTAAATTTATCTATGGGGTTTCAAATATGGTGAAGGAGTGTAGGTCTGCTATGTTGTTAAGTGATATGAATATTTCTAGAGTCAGGACCCATGCTCACCAGATAGAGGGAGACAAGCTTATGGAGATCTCTAGGGATAACAAGAGGGTTAGATTTAAGGGTTCAGGTTTTGGCCATTAGAGGTCTGATAGCGGACTTCGCTCCTCGTTTCAGAAGAATTTATTAGGACCCGTTCATTCTTCTACTAGTGCTCCTACCCAGGCCTCGAGGACTTATCATGATCAGACTGGTAGAAGATTTGGTTCCTATTTGAAGTCTCAGGGGAGTTTTGCTTAGGGATCTCCCCACCATATTTGAGGCAAGTGTGGGAAGAATCACCCGGGAGAGTGTCGTTTGGGCACAGGTGCATGCTTTGGATGTGGACAGGCAGGACACATGATTAGAGATTGCCCTTCGGCTAAGAAGGGACAGGGAGGTAGTAGGGCTCAGTCTGCTCCAGCAGCCCTAGGAGGTCGACCAGCTCAGTAGGGCATAACTTCTAGTTCTGGTGGCTAGCGCCAGAACTGCCTTTAAGCCATATCCTCTCGTCAGGACCAGGAGAGTTCCCCGAACATTGTCACTGGTATGTTGAAAGTTTTCTCTCTTGATGTATATGCCTTGTTGGACCCCGGTGCATCCCTTTTTTTTGTCACCCCTAATGTAGCATGCAAATTTTAAATTTGTCTGAAATAGCTTTTAGAACCCTTTTATATGTCTACTCATGTTGGTGAGTCAGTCCTAGCCAAAACAATCTACCAAAACTTCCCTATCTCAGTTCTTCATAGAGTCACTTCAGCGGATTTAGTAGAGTTGGAGATGAGTGATTTTGATGTTATTCTTGGTATGGATTGGTTGTATGCTTGTTATGCTTTGGTTGATTGTCATTCTCAAATTGTCAGTTTCAAATTTTCAAATGAACCCGTCTTAGAGTGGAATGGTAGTCCCCCATTCTCAAAAGGTCATTTCATATCTTATCTTAAGGTTAGGAAGATGATTTCAAAGGGTTATGTTTATCATATAGTTCGGGTTATGGACACGGAGTCCAAAACCCCATCCCTTCAGTCTATTCCTATTGTGAATGAGTCCCCAGAAGTGTTTCTCAAAGATTTGCCTGGAGTCCATCGCGAGTGGGAAATCGACTTTGGGATAGATCTTCTTAAAGATACGAATCTTATCTCTATTCCTCTCTATAGAATGGCTCATGTGGAACTTAAAGAGTTAAAGGATCGGTTGAAGGATCTTCTTGATAAGGATTTCATTAGGCCTAGCTTTTCTACATGGGGTGCTCCAGTATTATTCGTGCGAAAGAAAGATGGTTCCCTCAGAATGTGTATTGACTACCGTCAATTGAACAAGGTCACAATCAAGAATAAATATCTCATTACTAGGATTGATGACTTGTTTGATTATCTTAAGGGTGCTAGTTTCTTCTCCAAGATTGACCTTAGATCCGGTTATTATCAGCTTCGTGTTAGAGAGTGTGATATTTCGAAGACAACCTTCAGGACTTGGTATGGTCACTATGAATTTCTTGTGATGTCTTTTGGTCTAATGAATGCTCCTGCAGCCTTTATGGATTTGATGAACCGTGTGTTCAAACAGTATTTGGATATGTTTGTGATTGTCTTCGTTGATGATATCCTTTTGGACTCTTGGAGTGAGGAGGAGCATGCGAACCATTTGAGAGTGGTGTTAAAACTCTCAAGAATCGACACTTATTTGCTAAGTTTAGCCAGTGTGAGTTTTGGATGTAGTGTGTTGCTTTTTTGGGTCATATCGTGACTAGAGACGATATTCGAGTTGATTCTCAAAAGATCGAGGTAGTAAAGAACTGGCCTGGACCCTCTTCTCTATATGATATTATGAGTTTCTTGGGTTTGGCTGGTTACTACAGGAGGTTTGTGGAAGTGTTTTCTTCCATTTCTGCCCCTTTGACTTGATTGACATAGAAGAAGGTTAAATTTCAATGGTCTGATTTGTGTGAGAAGAACTTTCATGAATTGAAGACTAGATTAACCATAGCTCTAGTGTTGGCTCTACTCGAGGGCCTAGATGATTTTGTTGTGTATTGTGATACTTCTAGGATTGGTTTGGGTTGTGTGTTGATGCAGCGTGGTAAAGTTATTGCTTATGCTTTGAGATAGGTTAAGGCTCATGAGAAGAACTACCCTACTCATGATCTGGAGTTAGCATCCGTGGTCTTTGTTTTGAAGATTTTGAGATACTATTTGTATGGTGTTCACGTGGATGTATTCACCAATCATAAAAGTCTTTAGTATGTGTTCACTCAGAAGGAATTGACTGTTCATCAAAGGATATGGCTTGAGCTTCTTAAGTTTTACGACATCAGTATGCTTTACAATTCAGGTAAGGCTAATATTGTGGCAGCTGTACTTAGTAGATTATGTATGGGTAGTGTGTCTTCAGTCGAAGACGGGAAGAAGGAATTGGTTAAGGAGATTCATAGTCTTGCTCGGTTGGGGGTTTGCCTTATGGACTCGATGGAAGGTGGTGTTATTGTTCAGAATAGTTCCGAATCATCTTTGGTAACTAAAGTGAAGGCAAAGCAAGATAGTGTTCCTATTTTACTTCAACTTAAGGGTGCAGTCCATCAACAAAGAGTTGACGTTTTCTCCCAAGGGGGAGATAGTGTGCTTCGTTATCAAGGTCAATTGTCTGTGCCAGATGTGGATGGGTTGAGACAACAGATTTTGACTGAGGCTCACAGTTATAGATATTCTATTCACCCTGGTCCCACCAAGATATA
Source organism: Jaltomata sinuosa (assembly GCA_003996215.1). Taxonomy (NCBI): domain Eukaryota; kingdom Viridiplantae; phylum Streptophyta; class Magnoliopsida; order Solanales; family Solanaceae; genus Jaltomata; species Jaltomata sinuosa. Next base: position 717,291 of record QJPP01001105.1, read on the forward strand.
CCGTGATCTATGGGAAGTCTATTGGTGGAATGGTATAAAGAGGGACATAGCCGATTTTGTGGCTTAGTGTCCCAACTATCATCAACTGAAGGTAGAGCATCAGCGACCGGGTGGCATGACTTAGGATATTGACCTTCTTACTTAGAAGTGGGAAGCAATCAATATGGACTTCATCACAGGTTTGCCTCGTACTCGAAGGCAACACGATTCGATTTGGGTGATTATTAATTGAATGACTAAGTCATCTTACTTCTTGCATGTTAAGACTGCAGATTCAGTGGATGATTATGCCAGACTCTACATCTGGGAGATACTCTGACTGAATGATGTCCCTTTGTCCATTATTTTAGATAGATGTACTTAGTTTACCTCCCAGTTTTGGAGATCATTTCAGAAGGGTCTTGGTACTCAGGTGAAGCTTAGCAAAACTTTTCACCCACAGACGGATGGCTAGGCAGAGCATACTATTCAGACCTTTGAGTATATGTTGAGGGCTTGAGTGTCTGACTTCCAAGGTAATTGGGATGATCACTTACCTCTTATCGAGTTTGGCTACAACAACAACTTTTATTCTAGCTTCCAGATGGATCCTTATGAGGCACTTTATGGTGTGAGGTGTAGGTCTCCTATTGGTTGATTTGAGGTAGGTGAGGCAGCTTTGATTGGTCAAAATTTGGTGCATGAGGCTATGGAGAAGGTTCAAATTATTATGGAGAGGTTAAAAATCGCTCAGAGTCAACATAAATCATATGCGGATGTGAGCAGGAGGGAATTGGAATTTGAGGTTGATGGTTGGTTTTTTCTGAAGGTGCCAACCATGAAGGGTGTGATGAGATTTGGCAAGAATGGGAGGCTTAGTCCCCATTTTGTAGGTCCTTATCGGATTCTGAGAAGAGTTGGTAGCGTTGCTTATGAGTTGGATTTGCCATCGGATTTAGAAGTGGTTCATCCAGTTTTCCATATTTCCTTGTTGAAGAAGTGTGTTGGTGATCCAACCTTGATTGTCCCTTTGGAGGATGTGGGTTTGAAGGATATTCTCATTTATGAGGAAGTTCCCATGGAGATCCTTGATCGTCAGATTCATAGGTTGAGAAACAAAGAAGTCGCTTTGGTAAAAGTCCTTTGGAGGAATCAGCTAGTTGAGGGAGCTACTTGGGAAGCAGAATCAACCATTAAAGCCAAGTACCCTCATCTCTTTCTTTTCGATTCCATTTCAGCTTGATGTAATAGTTTCCTCCTTTGTATGTTCCTCTGATTCTATTCCATCAGTTTTCCTCATGATCATAAAATATTTTCATATTTTCAAAGTTGATTCAGTCATGTTTTAAGTTAAAAAGTTCAATATTCATGTTTATTCATTGGTTTCCATGTTTTGTTGTTGGTAGGGCTGTTGTTCTCTCCAAGTTTCCTTGTTTAGTCTTCATTTGAGGATAAATGATCCCATGGGGGAGATATTGTAACACCCCAAAATTTTATCCAGCTCTTAAGCTTATGAAATCTGAAAATTCTAAACTTCCCAGAAACGACGAGTCCAAACCACGGACCGTGGTTTGAACAATGAGTCGTGGAGGGCATTTGTGGATTAAGTCTGCCAGAATCAGCCTCTGGTCTAAGAACCACGAGTTGGTTATACCGACCATAGTTTAGTCTATGAGCCATCCTGTCAACTCATGGAACAAGACCTGAGGACTGACAGATTACCTGGAACCACGAGTCAAGACTACCATAGTTGGAATTACGGGTCCGTCCTGTTGACTCGCGGAACTTGATCAGAGGCCTGCCAAATCCTTTAAGAACGATAAATTGGTTCTCCGAATCATAGTCCATGCTACGGGTACATCTTATTGACCCGTAGAATGTCTTCAGCAGTCTAATCATTTGGCCAGTAACCACGAGTGGGAACCACGAGTCATAGACCTGTGATTCCTGAAGACGACCTCTTTTATCATCTTTTCTTAATTAAATCCCAGGGGTATTTTTATAATTACCCACCCTTTTAAATTCTAAATGAGGTCGTTTTGGCTACTTTTAGTAGGGTTTCTACACCTATTAACCTAAGTCCCTTCTCATTACCTCATTCATCTTCAAAAAAGGGAAAGGAACCTCTTCAAACTCCAAGTTCAAGTCTCCTTTTCCTTTTAATTTCAAGTGGGTTAGCTTCAATCAAGGTATGTGGGTATTCAACAATGGGTTCCTTTCACCGTTGTGCCCAAAATTCCAAATTTCTATTTTGATTTTATGGATTTCCAAATTAGGGTTCTTACCCAATTCTTATGGGTATAGCTATAAATTGTCTTCTTATGATTCTATTATGAAATTGATATTAAATTGCATGATTTTGCATGGGTTTTTACATGTGAACTCCTATTTTATTAATTGAAGGCTAGTTATGGTAAATCCTACATGCATGAATTTATTTAAGTAAATTGGGTAATTGATAACATGTATTCTCATGAATTTTCAAGCAAATGCATGCCTAGTTCCTATGTTCTATGAAAATATATGTTATTATGAAAATTGAACTAGAGTCATGCAAGTTTTAAAGTTATGAATTATTATGCAAGACACGACACCCGATGTGCCATCAATGCTGATGAATCATTTTCTAAACCAAGGTTCGTGAGTAGTATGAAGATCCGAGTTATGAACATGTTTATGAACAATCTTGACATCTAGATTTGTCACATGTATGTGAGCCTCATGTTATATATTTTGGGAGTAGTGTTTAGCACCGAGCAATGAGGGTTCTAGATAACCCAAGTCCAAAACTAACTTGCCACCGTAGGTTCCCCTCCGTGTCTTATGAAAGGATCCTTATGACATGGTTCTAACCTTGACCGGTTAGGACAACCTTTTTTAGTGTAGGAGCATGACACTGGACTCCATGTAGCTCGTCATGGTTTAATGTCAGTTAAGAGAAACTCTCACATGATTATTTTCAAGCTATGAAGTTATATGATACTATACTTTGAATCTTGACTTTACTTCATCTTTTATGTTTTATATCTTGATAATTTCTTATGCTATCTCTTTTATGAACGGGCTTATCTTAAGCATGTTTTAAGTATGTTTTTTCTCATTATCATGCATATCTCACATACTCTGTACATCATATAGTACTGACGCATAATTTGCATTGCATCCTCTTGATTATGCAGATTCAGGTTCCCTCCCTCAGGCACTTGGCTAGAGACCGCAGGACATTTCAAGACAGTGTTAGTGAGTCCTCATTGTTCGAGGGCTAGTTATGATTCTAGCTAGTTTTTTTTATCTACTTTCGTATCTTGAGTTAGCTATGGTCTTGTCCTAGCAACTCTTTATGTCATATGTAGAGGCTTTTTAGATAGACAATATTTGGGTCATTTTCGAATCATGTTCCTCTTTATTTTTATCTTATGGATTGAGTTATCTAATTCTCTTTATGCTTCTGTTATTATTATTTGATATACTTGAGTTATGCTATGACCAAGGGTTATCTTGGGACACTCGTGGTCCCGGGTCTCATGTTATGTCCAAGGGGTAGCTTTGGGGCGTGACAGGTGGAAAGGTCTAAAATTGGACATAGTAGAGTTTGTATCTTGATGCTTGAACTATTAGCAGGTGATATTTCAGCACATGAGACAGAAGGAAGAGAGAGGTGACGAGGGAACTTACCAGTGAAGAATACTAAAGCAAAGGAGCTAGAAATTTGAGCTTGGGAGCTTCAACAATGGAGTTTTCAAAAAAGTGAAGGAGAAAATGAAGTTGGGATTTTAAAAAGTTGTCACGGGTCCTTCATCGCGATCATGACAGGACCCCCATGTTCGCAGAGAACAGCTGGCCAAACCATTGTGATCGTGATGGTCCAGGATGCGTTCGCGAAGAGGAAGCAAAGTCGGGTCCCAGCAGGCTACATCGCTAACACGAAGGACACCCTTCGTGAAGGTGATGGTCAAGAAACCAGACCATTGTAAACACGATGTGATCCTCGCGATCGCGAAAAGCCAAAGGGTCTGCAACTCAATGCAGTAACCAACAATTTCCCCTAGTCCAAAAAATCTTCCGATTGACCTCGGGGTTCATTTAGAACCCCGTGAACATAAAACAACCATGCTACCCTACTAGAAATGGCATTCCAGACTCAATGGAATCGATGAAACTCCCAACCGATAACATTTTAATGAAAAGTGGGCCACACGCCCAAAACCAACTCGAAACTCAAAGCCCAAAAACAAGTCTGGAAGCCTTGGGGCCCAAACCAAAGGTACCCCTAGCCCAAAGTTGACATTCTGGAACAAACGACGCTGGCAGAACTTCCATCCGAGGCCGTTTTCTCCGAATGTTGACCAAAGTCAACCCTACTAGCTAAAATGACTTGAAAACACACAAAGTAGCACAAAACTAAACTGAAAGCACTAAGACCCAAACCAATAGTCCCACTAGACCAAAATCCATGTTTCGGAGCTAATAGAACTATCATAATCCTAATCTGAGTGCGTTTACCAAGAATGTTGACCGAATACAAAGATTTTCAAACTTTAAGGGGAAAAATAGGAAAATGGTCATAACGACCTAACGAACAGCCCAGGCACCAAACCATCCATCCTGGCAAGTCATAAATGACTTGTAGCAGCTAAGGGAAAGCTCGAAATGCAGCAAAAGCACGGGAAATGGAAAATGTCCTAGAGGGTCATTACAACATCCACTACTAAAAGTATTTTCGTCGATGAAAGATAGATAAAGGATAGTACCATAAGACTGAAAAAGATAAGGATAATGGGTCCGCATGTTGGTCTCAATCTTCCAAGTAGCCTCCTAGACAGGATGGTGCCTCCACTGAACTTTAATTGACGGAATCTCCATGGACCTCAATTTCCTAAACTGCCTGTCCAAAATAGCAATAGGCTCCTCCTCGAAAGTTAAAGACTCGTCCAACTAAATCGACTCCAACTGAAGCACGTGAGACTCATCCAGAATGTACCACCATAACATAGAAACATGAAACACCAGATGAACAATAGAAAGAGCAGAAGGCAAGGCTAACTTATAAGCAACCCCACCAATACGATGAAGGATCTCAAATAGACCAATGAACCTTGAACTGAGCTTACCCTTCCTCCCAAACTGCATCCCGCCCTTCATGAGTGATTCCGGAAGGAATACACTATCAATAACCATAAACTCAAGGTCTCGAACTCTACGGTCAGCATGACTCTTCTGCCTACTCTGGGAAGTATGAAGTCTCTCCTGAATAACTCAAACTCTATCCATAGAATCACGAAGCAAATTGGTACCCCATGGCCTAACCACTAAAGTATCAAACTAACCCACCAGAGATCTACACCATCTACCATACAATGCCTCGAACGGAGCCATCTGAATGCTGGAATGGTAACTATTAGTATATGAAAACTCTGCCAAGGCTAAATACTGGTCCCACGAACCCACGAAATCAATAATGCAAGTTTGCAACATATTCTCCAGAACCTGAATAGTGCGCTCTGGCTGATCGTCTATGTTCGAATGAAAAGTGGTGCTAAGCTCAACTCTAGTGCCCAACTCTCTCTGAATAGACTGCCAAAAGTGCAAAGTCAACAGAGTACCACGGTCATAAATCATAGAAATTGGCACCCCATGCAACCAGACAATCTCTCGAATGTAGATATGAGCCAGCCTCTCAGAACTGTAGGAAGTCTGGACTGGCAAAAAGTGGGCAAACTTTGTGAACCTATCCACGATAACCCAAATAGCATCAAATCTCTGCAAGGTATGTGGAAATCTGACTACAAAATCCATGGACGATCAGGTTCAGTGCAATCTCCTCGCTCGTATATACCTAGTGGGATTTGTATTCAGTGCGGTATACATGGGTACTTATCTAGGGATTGTCCCACAGTTCCATTTTCCAGTCCACAGGGTCAGTAGGTGTTATCTCCCAGGTCATCAGTGCCACCAGCCAAAGGTGGAGTATAGGGTAGTAGGGGTGGTCCCCAGGCAGCGAGAGGTAGAGTGCATGGTTACGGGGGTGATCCCCAGATGGTTAGAGATGGCTTTCAGCCGAGTGGTTCAGGTATCCATCAAGAGTTGGTAGGCACCTTGCATCAGAATAGACCTTCTTTGGGTTGCTATAGTTATGGGGAGATAGGACATTATGCTAAAGACTATCCCCATCGAGAGATGATAGAGCCTTAGGCTTCGGCTACTCTGGCCAGATTTAGACACCATCCGCCCGATGCTCCTCTTGTTGGGCCCGAGGAAGAGGTTCCTGATATCGTTGCTCTAGGTTAGGATCCTGTTACTTTTGACTTGTGATAGTCCTGTTCGCATGGCAATTTTGTCCCTTCTTTTGTTATTTGCTTATATGCCTACCTGCTACTTGTTTGGTTGTTTGACTATTTGAGTTGTAGTATCTATGCATTGTTTTATTGGTAGTTTATTCTTTAGTAATGGATAGGGTTAGATGTCCTTGAGAGGTGTTTTCCCGAGGTTATAGCCCGTGGGTAGGCTCTATAGAGCTCGATTCCTGGTTGTTGTGGTTCTAGGCGTGCTTTCGGGTCTTCCTTCCTTGCGGTCCTATATGGTTGTTTCCTAGGCCGTTATCTAGCATGGCTAGATATCCGTGTATTGGTTCGGTGTGATACTAATGGTAGTGCCAGAGTTTGAGGCCCTGTCTTAATTCGGGTAGTGTTGGTTATGATATTGTGCATATATTGGTTGTGTTTTTTTGGTGATTAGAATCGATTCTCTTTGTTTGGAAGGTATATGGGTTTTTCCCATAGAATCCCTCAGTTTCTTGCCCTTGGGTTGTCTTATTGCTTCCCCAATCCCTTTTAGGATGATCTTGATCGTAGTTCTCTGGTTGAGCTTTTGAGTGAGTCATGGTGGTTGACTTCCCACGGTAGCATCTTGGCTAAGTATCGGCTATATTGATCATGATTGAGCTATAATCATAGCATCTCGATTGAGTTAGGCATTCGATTTATTATTTTATGCCCTGTTGGGTATAACCTCTTCAGGTGTGAGAGCTACGGGGTAAGCTTCCGGTTTCAGCTGAGGAAGATCTTGTTGGGTTTGGTGTGTCTTCAAAAAGGATTTTTATTGGGTTTGGAAAAGGGAGGAGCTGACTCTTTGCCCGTGGTTATGTGTTTTAGATAGTGTGATATTCCTTCTACAATAGTTATACAGACTCAGCGGTGCGAGTTTGAGATTCAGCAATGGTGTATGCTATATATCATCATGTTGTGCGGGTTGAGGCTATTTTTGAGTTCTATTGATACTTAGAGACTGGAGGTCACCATTCATTTGCTGAGAGTTTGAATACTTGTTTAGTTGGGTCTTCTGGGTTGTCTTTTATGTGGGTTTCTAGTGTTTGTTAGACTTGGTCATTGGGGACCAGAAGTTTGGTGTGTTATATGCTTCAGAGATGGTAGTTTTATGCTAATACAATAGAGCGGTTAATTTCAACCAAAGGGATTTTATAGTAACTTCTTAGAGTTTGGAGCTTAGTGACAGTTATGAGTTTCATGGTAGGCTTACCGTAGCCCTTGCAGAGGCTTGGTTTTGGTTAGAGTCTGTTGGGAAGGTTTTCTTAGTTCATTCACTTCCAGTTTACTCAGACTCGGCACAGTGCAGCAATTGGGTTCGTTCTACAGTTTGGAAGTTTCTCCATCAACACAGGGTGTTCATACATGTTTTTTCTCACCTTGATGTGCAAGCTTCAGTTGGATTGAGATAGGTTATTCAGTCGGGTTCAGATATCAAGTTCGAGGTTAGATAAATCATCCGTTCATTGGTTGGTGGTCAGTTAGGACAGGTAACTCCAGTTTTCAAGGGTACGCTTCAAGTTGTTATCTTTGATGGCAAATACTAGTAGACTATAGCTTGACTTGAAAGAAGCTTGAGAAAAAAAAGGTGTCTTTGATCGTGGTAGAGTATAAGTGAAAACTGTGGATCTCTGGTGTGTCAGTTAATGCTCAGAGGGTGGTTTGAGTGTTCGACTTGTATGTAACTTCCTGTTAAGGTACAAAAAGATTCAGTTCAGAATAAAAGTGTTTTACGGATCAGTGGGTTCATGAGTAAAAATTTTTGTTGTTGGTTTTTCTGGTGAACTTAGTGGTGGTTTTGAAGGATCAAATTTTGTGTGTTGATCACCTTGATTCTCAGGTTTTGGTTTTGTATCGATTCTTTCCAGTTGAGATTCTTGAGGTTCATTTTGGGTTGGCAGTCCCTTGGTGTTTTGGAATTTAAGTTTGGAATCTAGCTTGGTTAGTATGAAGTGTAGGCCTGGTTGGCTTTCGTGGTTGGGCCTTTTCGGTACCGTCTTGTTGAAGAGGCTACTCGAGTTGACCGAGAGAGTAGTGCGGGTTGTGCATCCCCTGTTCTTGAATCTCTAGTCTTTCCCTTTTTCCTAACTTTCAGGGACAAAAGTCTTTTTAGTAGTAGATGATGTAATGACCCTTCTAGTCATTTACGTGTTTTTGCCTTTTTTGTACCATTAGTGCTTGCTTGTAGCAGCCCAAGTCCTTTTGGCTTGATGGGACTGGTAGTTTGGTCCCTGGGCCGTTGGTTTAATCTTTTTGGGTCATTGCTTGTTTTAAAGCATTAAGCTTTTGAAATCATTGACTTAAGTCAACATCCTTGGTGAACGTGCTCGGAATCAAATTCTGGCAATTTCGTTAGCTCCGAAGCATTGAGTTTGGTCTAGTTGGACCTGTAGTTGAGGCCTGAGAACTTCTGGTGTGGGTTTGGTATCATTTTCTCCATTTTTCAGGCCATTTGGAGTTGAAAGTGTAACTTTGGGTGACTTTCGCTGATCGGAGCGTCAGATTTGAAATCTGACAACTCCATCAGCTCCGGAATATTGTGTTTTGGTTAGGTAGGTGGTTGGGTCTGGTTCCGGGTAAGCCAGACTCATTTCGAGACTTTGGGTTCTATTCGTTAATGTTGACTTGGATCAACATTTCTCTGAAATGACCTCGTATTGAAGTTTCATTGATTTCGTTATGTCGGGAAGGTCGTTTCCACTCTATTAGCATTATTGGTTTTTGAATATCGATTTTCGATTGTGCGGAGCATCCCATCGAGAATTTTTGCATAGCTGGTTTTCTGCAGCTGCAGGCCTTCAGTGCCAACGGCACCCAGGCAGCGTGATCGGGCTGGCCTCTTGAAGGCCTTGATCACCGATGGCACTGGCCATGCACCGATGGCACTTGCCATTTTCCAACAGCTATTTAATTCTTTTGAGTTTGATTTTCCAGCCATTTCTCTAAATCCTTCTCACTCTAAAACTCAAATACTCTCCACTAAATTGCTTTATATCAGTCCTAACCTTGGGGAAATTGTTGGTTATCATAAATCCGTGCTTCTTCGTCTCTTGGTAAGTCATTTTTCCCAACTTGCTTCACTTTTGGTTTTCTATAAAATCCTCCATTGTTTCTCATTCCAAAAGCTTGGAATATTATTGTAGGGGCTGCCTCCTAAATCTTGCATGATCGTGGGTGTGTAGGATTATCCATCTTGGCTTAAAATTCCATCATTTCGGTATGTAATCCTCGCCTAATTTCCGTTGTTTATTCTTAAAATTCCATCTTTAAACCCCAACTTGAGCGGGCTATTTTGGCACCATTCTCTTAGCCAATTGTGCTTAATTGTGGAGCATGCCTTCTTGTCATCATTTTGGTCATCGTGGTTATTTTCGTTTTTGGTTTTGAGTGGTGGGACCCGCAGGCCATCTTTAGACCCGTATTTCGACCTGGCTATAATTATAGCAATATGGGTATCGTTAGACTCATTTTAACATATTATTTATATTTGTGATAGTTTGATTATCATTCAGGATCTCTCGGGGCAGTTCAAGACTGGACTACGCCGTCCAAGCAGCTATTCATCGGATGACAGGTAGGTTCTGACTTTTCCTATCTAGACTCTGCGTGTATAGGCTATAACTGCATTAATTAGTATCCTTGGGTGAGTTGTTATATGTTGGTACCCCAGACCTTGTCTGCCTTTTCTGTCTTTTATTTTATACGCTGAATGTAGTATTCGTGTAGTATTGTATACCACTCTTGTGGTCCTGTGTGGCCTTGTATTGAATCTGGAACTTAGAGGGTGGGTGATTTGGAAATGTCCACGAGTCCCGGACATAGAGATATCCTTTTAGGCTTGTTATGTCTGCTGACTAGTTGTGGAGCCTGTGCAAGGCCGGTAGGAATATTTGTGAGCCATTGGGATAATTTATATATGTGTCCGAGCATATCATCCATGAAAGAGGTTTTCCCTGCATGTTTTACTTTGATTTGGCTGCAAGCCCCTATAGATGGTTTTTCCTAAACTTGCATAGCCCCGAGGGCCATTTTTGGTATAATCTAATGATGACATGAGATTTTTTATGATTTCGCAGTGATTTCCTACTGATACTAGGCTTTGCTGGGCAGAGCACCACACTTGGCTTCCTACTGAAATTAGGCTCTGCTGGGCAGAGTACTAGGCCTGATTTTCTACTGACACTAGGCCCTACTGGGCATAGAGCTAGACATGATTTCAGACTGATTTAGACCCGAGTATATTTCAAGCACCCTTTGAGAAGGTCTTTTGAGACTACTACTACTATTTTTGACCTAGTTCAATTCTGAGCACGTACTTTGAGGCTCTGATACTCTTAGATTTCACGTTCGTTACTATATGTGGTCAAGGACCTCCATGGACTCTCCGTTCCAGGACTTGGGACTTCGGGCTGCATGTGCCAGAGGAAGGGTATACATCGTAGAATAAGGTATAGCAGGCACGTCCCACCATAGGTCCTCCTACCAAAGTGCCAGGGGAGGTGCATGCACGATTACTATTACCAATTCCATCATTATCATCATCATGCATATTTTGCTCGAATTTGACCCTTGTTTGTTGTGTGTTAAGTGTACGCTCTGATTGTATGGGCGGCCGAACAGTTTGTTTTCACTTGATTGCATTCCTCGGTTGTATGGGCGGCCGTTGGGACTGAAGGTAGATTATATTACTCTCCGTCAATTTATAGAGATTATTATAGTCCTTGGTTCTTGGTGGATTGGTAAGTCTTAGCATGTTGAGGCTCCGGTTGTGGGATTTGATTATTGAGAGGGCTAGGGAGTCCAATCTTGTTGAGGCACGTTTATGTGGCCTTCTGAGCAGATTGTGACTTCTGGTTCCATTCTTATTAGGATTTGAGTGGTATTTTCTCGGTTATTATGGGTTAGTTACTCCATTTTAGGGCTATATTTGTGAGATTGATACCAGTTTACGCCTACCTTCACAGTGGTGTTTAAATCATGTTTCCGTTATTCTATTCCTTCTAGTTAATTATGTTGGGTTGCCTGCCTTCTTTCCTTTTTTACTTGAGGTTACCGGTATACCGACATGTCTTCCAAACTCTCTTCGTTTATATACTATTATTGCAAGGATCCCAGATGCATTGTTCTTTCTTACTCCTGTGTTCTGTGTATATTTGTTTTCTGTGCTAGCATTATTTGTTATTACTCTTGGTTGTCTGTTATTTCTGCTAGTTCCATATGCTTTCTCTATTGTTTTCTGTGACCATTTTCTAGCTATCTGCTACGTACTATTTTTATATCTTATATGCGCTCAGTTGACCAATGATGCCTACTGAGTACCCATTGTCTTGGAGCTCATACTACACTTTTGCATCTTTCTGGTGCAGATATTAGTTGAGCTTTCACCGTTGATTGCATTGGGGACTCGTTCAGCTTTTGGAGGTTCGAGACTATGGTGAGCACCTGACGGTCGGGGCTTGGCTACATCTCATATTTTGTACTGATACTCCTTGTACTTTCAGAGTTAGATTTATATTGTATTTTGTTACATCTAGTACTTATATCTATTAGAAGCTTTTGTACTATCGATACCAAATCTTGGGGTTGGTGCAGTATCATTTGTATATATATTTTGGGTTGTTGCTTCTGCGTGTCTTATCTTTATATTCATCTTTTGCTTATTTCTGCTTGTTGTGCGTAATTGGTTAGGTAGTAGCCCGTGAATAATCATTCCAGGCTATGTAGATTGGTTCTCCTATTGTGGGGATTATAGGTGCCATCATAACCTGAGAAATTGGGTCGTGACAGCTTGGTATCAGAGCTCTAGGTTCACTGGTGTCGCAGTACAGAAGCAAGTGTCTTTGTAGAGTCTCACAGATCGGTAGGATGACGTCTGTATCCTATCTGCGGGAGACTCCAGGGCGGTTCTACAAGCAGTGCTTCAACTAGGGTTGAGCTACCAGTCCTTCAACATGAATGTCAATTAGTATTAGAGTATGAGGCGAGATTTCATGAGATGGTTAGGCGTACTTTGTTAGAGGTTTGATTTCACTGCTTCGTTTGGCTACCGAGCACTTGGTTACAGTTGGGAATACATTCCTTCAGGTAGTGGATCATGCTTGGGCTATCGAGGGTTTATGTCATGAGGCTTATGGAGGTAGTTCTCAAAAACATCGTCACCAGGATAGTTTCTGAGGTTCTCTGACTTGAGGTAGGGGATTCTCCACCAGGGATAGGTTCTATTGCTTCTTGTCTACCAAACCAGTTTCAGTTGCTCAACAAGTTTCAGAGGGTTGTGGTATAGGACATGTTGAGCTTAGAATTATATGGTACGGGTCAGACTTCTTGAGGGTTGCTTTCAGGTTGTGTAGGCCATGGTGGCCGATCAGGTTCAGTGCGATCTCCTCGCCCGTATATCCCTAGTGGAAATTGATTTCAGTATGGTATACATGGGCACTTTGCTAGGGATTGTCCCACGGTTCCATCTTCCAGTCTACAGGGTTAGCAGGTGTTATCTCCCAGGGCATCAGTGCCACCGACCAGAGGTGGAGTACAGGGTAGTAGGTGTGGTCCCCAGGCAGTGAGAGGTAGGGTGCATGGTTGTGGGGGTGATCCCCGTATGGTTAGAGGTATCTTTTAGCCGAGTGGTTCAACTATCTGTCCAGAGTCAGCAGGCACTGTGAATCGGAGTAGAGCTTCTTTGGGTTATAGTTGTGGGGAGATGGGGAATTATGCTAGAGACTGTCCCCGTCGAGGGATGACAGAGCCTTAGGGTTTGGCTACTCCAGCTAGAGTTAGACATCGTCCGTCCAATGCTCCTCTTGTTGGGCCCGAGGTAGAGGTTCCTAATATCATTGCTCCAGGTTAGGATCCTGTTACTTTTGACTTGTGATAGTCTTATTTGCATGGCGATTCTTTCCCTTCTCTTGTTATTTGCTTATATGCCTACCAGCTACTTGTTTGGTTGTTTGACTACTTTTGTTGTAGTATCTATGCATTGTTTTATTGGTAGTTTATTCTTTAGTAGTGGATAGGGTGAGATGTCCTTGAGAGGTGTTTCCCCAAAGATATAGCTTGTGGGTAGGCTCTGTAGAGCTCGCTTCCTGGTTCTTGTGGTTCTAGGCTTGCTTTGGGTCTTCCTTCCTAGCGGTCCTAGATGGTTGGTGCCTAGGCCATTATCTAGCATGGCTAGAGATCCTTGTGTTGGTTCAGTTTGATACCGATGGTAGTTCCATAGTTGGAGGCCCTGTCTTTAATTGGGTAGTGTTGGTTATGATAGTGTGCATAGATTGGTTGTGTTCTTTGGGTGATTAGAATTGACCCTCTTTGTTTGGAAGGTATATGGGTTATTCCCATAGTCTCTCTCAGTTTCTTGCCCTTTGGGTTGTCTTATCGCTTCCCCGATCCCAATTGGGATGATCTTGATTGTAGTTCTCTGATTGAGCTTTTAAGTGAGTCATGGTGGTTGACATCCCACGGTAGCATCTTGGCTAAGTATCGGCTATAGTGATCGTGTTTGAGCTGTGATCATAGCATCTCGATTGAGTTAGGCATTCAGTATATTCTTTCATTCCCTGTTGGGTATAACCTTTTTAGGTGTTAGAGCTATGGGGTAAGCTTCCGGTTTTAGATGAGGAAGATCTTATTGGGTTTGGTGTGTCTTCAGAAAGGGTTTTTATTGGGTTTGGAAAAGGTTGGAGCTGGCTCTTTGCCTATGGTTATGTGTTCTAGATAGTGTGATATTCCTTCTACCATGGTTGTACAGACTTAGTGGTGTAAGTTTTAGATTTAGCAGCGGTGTATGCTATATGTGATCATGTTATACTGGTTGATGCTATTTTAGAGTTTTATTGATACTTAGATACTGGAGGTCACCATTCGTTTGCTGAGAGTTTGAATGCTTGGTTAGTTGGGTCTTCTAGGTTGTCTTTTATATGGGTTTCTAGTGTTTGTTAGACTCGGTCATTGGGGACCAGAAGTTTGGTGTGTTATATGCTTCAGAGATGGTGGTTTGTATGCTGATACAATAGAGCGGTTAATTTAAACGAAAGGGGTGAGTTGAGGGTATATGCATACATTCTATATATAGATCCTGTCTTTGAACCCCAGGTACCTCTTTCTTTTACCTTTTGGGTGTTTTGACTTGATATTCGTAGCATGTGGGACTTTCTATGGAGGTGAAATTAATATGATAATCTAAAATCTGAATGGTGTCTGAGTATTGGGAGGAGCAATAGTAACTTCATAGAGTTTGGAACTTAGTGATGGTCACGAGCTTCATGGTAGGCTTACTGTAGCCCTTGCAGAGGCTTGGTTTTGGTTGGGGTCTATTGGGCAGGTTTACCTATTTCATTCACTTCCAGTTGACTAAGACTCGGCACGGTGCAGCAGTTTGGTTCGTTCTACAGTTTGGAAGTTTCTCCGTCAACACAGGGTGTTCATACATGCTTTTCCTCACCTTGATGTGCAAGCTTCAGTTGGATTCAGATGGGTTATTCAGTCGGGTTCAGATATTAATTTTGATGTTAGCAAAAGCATCAGTTCATTGGTTGGTGGTCAGTCGGGACAGGTAACTCCAGTTTTTAAGGGTACGCTTCAAGTTGTTATCTTGGATGGCAAATACTAGTAGACTATAACTTGACTTGAAAGGAGCTTGAGAAAAAAGAGGTTGCTTTGTTCGTGGTAGAGTATAAGAAAAAATTGCGGATCTCTGGTGTGTCAGTTAATGCTTCGAGGGTGGTTTGACTGTTCGACTTGTATGCAAATTCATGTTAAGGTACAAAAGGATTCAGTTCAAAATAAAAGGGTTTTACGGATCAGCGGGTTCATGAGTTAGAATTTTTGTTGTTGGTTTTTCTGGTGAACTTAGTTGTGGTCTTGAAGGATCAAATTTTGTATGTTGATCGATTTGATTCTCGGGTTTCAGTTTTGTGTCGGTGCTTTCCGATTGAGATTCTCGATGTTTGGTTTTGGTTGGCTGTTCCTTAGTGTTTTGGAATTTATGTTTGGAATTTAGCTTGGCTAGTATGAAGTGTAGGCTTGGTTGCTTTTCGTGGTTGGGCCTGTTGGGTGCCGTCTTGTCGAAGAGGCTACCCTGGTTGTCCGACAGAGTAGTGTGGGTTGTGCATCCGCTGTTCTTGAATCTCTAGTCTTTCCCTCTTTCCTAACTTTCGGGGATGAAATTCTTTTTAGTAGTGGATGATGTAATTATCTTTCTAGTCATTTTCGTGTTTTTGCTTTTCTTATACCGTTAGAGCTTGCTTATAGCGGCCTCAAGTCCTTTATGGCTTGCTGGGACTGGTAGTTTGGTGCCTGGGCCATTGGTTTGGTCTTTTTGGGTCATTCCTTGTTTTAAAGCATTAAACTTTTGAAATCATTGACTTCAGTTAACATCCTTGGTGAACGTGCTCGGAATTGAATTCCATCAATCTTGTTAGCTTCGGAGCATTGGGTTTGGTATAGTTGGACCTTTAGTTGAGGCCTGAGAACTTCTGGTGTGGGTTTGGTGTCGTTTTCTCCATTTTTAGGCCATTTGGAGTTGAAAGTGTAACTTTGGGTGACTTTCGATGATCGGAGCGTCAGATTTGAAATCCGACGATTCCATCATCTCCGGAATATTGAGTTTGGGTTAGGTAGGTGATTGGTTTAGGTTTCGGGCATTTTGAGCCTTTGGGTTCTTATTCGTTAATGTTGACTTGGGTGAATATTTCCCCGAAATGACCTCGTATAGAAGTTTCATCGATTTCGTTGAGTCCGGAATGTCGTTTCCACTCTATTAGCATTATTAGTTATTGAATATTTGTTTCCAATTGTGCCCGGAACACCCTGTAGATAATTTTAGCACAGTTGGTTTTCTGCACCTGCAGGCCTTTAGCGCCAACGGTGCCCAGGCAGCGCGATCGCTCTGGCCTGTGGCAAGCCTTGAGCGCCGATGGCGTTGCCCATTTTCCAGCTGCTATTTAATTCTTGTTAGTTAGATTTTCCATCCATTTCTCTCAATCTTTCTCACTCTAAAACTCAAATACTCTCCACTAAATTGTTTCATATAAGTCCTAACCTTGGGGAAATTGTTGGTTATTATAAATCTGTGCTTCTTCGTCTCTTGGTAAGTCATCTTCCCCAACTTGCTTCTCTTTTGGTTTTCTCTAAAATCCTCCATTTTTGCTCATTCCAAAATCTTGGAATATTATTGTAGTGGATGCCTCCTAACTCTTGCATGATTGTGGGTGTGAAGGATTATCCATCTTGGCTGAAAATTCCATCATTTTGGTAAGTAATCCTCGCCTAATTTCCGTTGTTTATTCTTAAAATTGTATCTTTAAACTCCAACTTGAGCGGGCTGTTTTGGCGCCCTTCTCTTGGATAATTTTGCTCCATTTTGGAGCATGCCATCTTGGCATCGTTGTGGTCATCGTGCTTCTTTTCTTTTTTGGTTTTGGGTTTTGGGCTCCGCGGGCCTGCTTTAGACTCGAATTTCGACCCAGCTACAATTATTGAAATATGTCTATCATTAGACTCATTTTAATGTATTATTTATGTTTGTAATAGTTTGATTATCATTCGGGATCTCTCGGGGTAGTTCGAGCCTAGACGATGCCGTCCCCGTAACTATTCGTCAGACGACAGGTAGGTTATGGTTATTCCTATCTAGACTCTGAAAATATAGGTTATAACTGCATTAATTAGTATCCTTGGGTGGGTTGTTATAGGTTGGTACCCTAGACCTTGTCCGCCTTTTCTATTTATTTATTTCATATGCTGATTGTAGTATTCGTGTAGTATTGTATACCACCCTTCAGTCTTGTGTGACCTTGAATTGACTATGGAACATAGACGGTGGGTGATTTGGGAATATTCGCGAGTCCCGAACAAAGAGATATCCTTTTAGGCTGGTTATGTCTGTTGAGTAGCTGTGGAGCCTGTGCAGGGCCGGTAGGAATATTTGTGAGCCGTTGTGCTAATTTATATTTGTGTGCGAGCATATCATCCATGAAAGAGGTTTTCCTTGCATGTTTTACTTCGATTTGGCTGCAAGACACTATAGATAGTTTTTCCTAAACTTGCATGGCCCCGAGGGCCCATTTTTGGTATAATCTAATGATGACATGAGATTTTTGATGATTTCACAGTGATTTCCTACTGATACTAGGCTTTGCTGGGCAGAGCACCACACTTGGCTTCCTACTGATATTAGGCTCTGCTGGGCAGAGTACTAGCCCTGATTTTCTGTTAACACTAGGCCCTACTGGGCATAGAGCTAGACATGATTTCAGACTGATTTATACCCGAGTATACTTCGGGAACCCTTTCAGGAGGTCTTTTGAGATTACTACTAATATTTTTTACTTGGTTCTATTCTGAGCACGTACTTTGAGGCTCTGATCCTCTAAGATTTTGAGTTTGTTACTATATGTGGTCACAGACCTCCATGGGCCCTCCATTCTAGGACCTAGGGCTTCGGGCTGCATGTGTCAGAGGAGGGGTATACGGCGTAGGATGAGGTATAGCAAGCACATCCCACTATGGGTCCTCATACCGAAGTGCCAGGGGGAGGTGCAAACAAGATTACTATTACCTGTTCGATCATTATCATCATCATGCATATTTCACTCGAATTCCACCCTTGTTTGCTCTGTGTTCGGTGTACGCTCTGATTATGGAGGCCATTGGGACTGTAGGTAGATTATATTACTCTACGTTATTTTATAGTGAGTGTTATAGTCCTTGGCTCTTGGTGGATTGGTAAGTTTTAGCATGTTGAGGCTCCAGTTGTGGGATTTTGATTATTGAGAGGGCTAGGGAGTCCTATCTTGTTAAGGCACGTTTGTGTAGTCTTCTGAGCAGATTGTGAGTTTCTTGTTCCATTCGTATCAGGATTTGAGTGGTATTATCTCGGTTATCGTGGGTTAGTTACTCCATTTTAGGGTTGTATTTGTGAGATTGATCCCAATTTATGCCTACCTTGACAGTTCTGTTTAAAGCATGTTTTCGTTATTCTATGCCTGCTAGTTGATTATGTTGGGTTGCCTTCCTTCTTTCCCTTTTTACTTGAGGTTACCAGTATACCGCCATGTCTTTCAAACTCTCTCCGTTTATATACTATTGTTGCAAGGATCCCAGGTGCGTTCTTCTTTCTTACACCTGTGTTCTGTGCATATTTGTTTTCTATGCTGGCATTGTTTGTTATTACTCTTGGTTGTCTGTTCTCTGTGCTAGTTCCGTGTGCTTCCTCTATTGTTTTCTTTGACCATTTCTGGCTATCTACTACTTATTTTTTTTATATCTTATATGCGCACAGTCGGCCGATGATGCCTACTGAGTACCGCTGTCTTGGTGCTCATACTACACTTCTGCATTTTTCTGGTGAAGATATTAGTTGATCTTTCGTCGTTGATCGCGTTGGGGACTCATGCAACTTTTTGAGGTTCGAGACTAGGGTGAGCGCCTAATGGTCGGGGCTTGTCTACATCTTTTCTTTTGTACTGATACTCCTTGTACTTTTGGAGACAGATTTATATTGCATTTTGTTACTTCTAGCACTTGTATTCTATAAGAAGCTTCTGTACTGTCGATACCAAGTCTTGGGGTTGGCTTAGTATCATTTGTATATATATTTTAGGTTGTTGCTTCCGCGTATCTTATCTTTATATTCAGCTTCCGCTTATTTCTGCTTATTGTGCGTAATTGGTTAGGTAGTAGCCCATTACTAACTATTTTGGGCTACGGGGATTTGTTCGCCTACTGGGGGTTTGTAGGTGCCATCATGACCTGAGAAATCGGGTCGTGACATTTTGTTAGTGGCATCTTTCATCCACCTCTTCAACCGAGTAAATTTTTTTATAAGTGATTTTTTTATTTATATTTTTAGGAATAGTTTTATTTTGAAGAGAAAAGAAAAGACCCTTAATGACTTATTTGATACTAGCATATTTAGGCTTGAGTTTGAGTAGGATTTTTCTGTGAGTGCTTGAGTATAAAATAAAATAATAGACTTTTTAACACCTAGGCTCGAGGTAGTGACTTTCTATATAGCTTATTCTTATTTTGTAGTTTGTTATGACTCTGTCTGTCTTAGAAGTAGAATTGATCCATCTTGATTGAGACTTGTGCCATGTGAGGTGAGGATTTCTTGCATATATTCCATGTTTTGCATCTTAGTCTAGAACTTTCCTTTCATGTTATTGAAGCAAAATAAAAAGCATTGCTCTATTTAGAAACTGATATAGGCTTTCTTTGATATGTCTTGTGAATTTTAGCCTTTTCAGATATTATATCACTAGTTACCTCTTTGAGCTTGTAGCATTTCGTTTGGTAGCCTTATTTTTTATCTTGATCCTTTTGTTGAATCCTAATTTTTGCACCCTGCTTACTTAAGCACTGTAGCATGGACTATGATAAAATTGTTAAATTTGAAGAAAAGGGATGGTTGAGTGAAAAAGGTGACTAATGATAGCTACAAAGTGATGAAAAAGCCCTCTTAAAAAGAATGTGACATAAAAAAAAAGAGAAAAAATCTTGAAAATAAATAAATATGATTGAAGCATTCTTGATCTGATAAGAATTACTAGTGAAAATAATTGAAGAGAGGGCTGAAAAAAAAAGTAAAAAAAAAAGGGTGATGAAGTTCAAAAAGTGCAAAGTACTTAGGGAAGTTTAAGTCACGAATATATAGTTTCTTACCCGTCCCCTAGCTAACATTACAGCCCGTAAAAGTCTTATTTGATTCTATTCGAGCATGCTTAATTAGTGGAGATGTACATAATGGAAAAGCCTATGGTTCTTTGTGCGTAAATGTGAATTCTTTTGTGAGTGCGAGAGTTGTTCTTTGATGCTAAGTCCTTAATTTATATTTGATTCTTTAAATTGAGTGTGTGGACTATTTCTTCTTGTGAGGTCACTTGTCTAATGATAGATAGGTGATTTTATTAGCTTTCTTTGATAGAGTAGGTGAACAAACTTAATTTGATGAGTTAAAGTCCGTCTTTGAGGTTAGGAGGTTAGAAGTTTGTTTTTGTTGTATATCTTGCATAAGGATCGGGAAGTGTACTTGATGTTGTGATTAGTTACATGGTCTAATTGTTTGTATCAATTAAAGTGGTGGTATTCCTAGTTTAATTTTTTTAGATGAGCTCTAATGCTTGCTCGAGGACGAACAAGAGTTTAAGTGTGCGGTGGTGATGTGAGACTACAAATATTAATATTTAGTCATTATTTATCTCATATTTTGTCTTTTTGTTATCATTTTTGAGCATTGATTTTATGAATTATTCTTATGTTGGGTATTTTATGTGTAGGATTAAAACGGTAGAAAGTTAAAGAAATTTGGAGAAGAAATGAATTAAAAACGAGAAATCATATAAGGAAATCAAGCATGCAGCTTAATGGATTGAATTCAATAAAATAATATATTTATGATACAAAAGTGCATTCAGCATTTGAATTGAATCTTATTGAGGACACATATCCATTAATGAAGAACGATGCAGCAAGCAGTAGCTTATTGGAAACAACGAATTGCGCTACTGGAAATTGAAGGCCGCGTGTCAGGCGTCACTCGGAAGTCCAGTTTAATTGAGTTTTGATTTTCCAATTCTTTTTCGACTTAGTTATTTTATTTGAGATTTTTTTCTATATTCATAAATAGTCCATAAAAATAATTTTTAGAAGTTAACCGATATATTTTTCTACTTTTAATTTTGTAAGCTAGGGAAAGCTAAGAACTGCCGTAGAGGCCGGAGAATTTTGGTTTATTCTATTCTTCTACTTTTATTATTTATTTGTATTGTTGATTATATATTTCGCTACTTTGAAGTAATTTTCACGATTAATACAAGTAAGTCTTTTATTATGTATTATTTTATGATTCTTGCAAGTATGAATAGCTAAATACCATAACTAGGCTTGTGAAAACCATGATGAATTAACAAACGTAGGCTAAACAGTTAATGATTCTAGGATGGTGTTTATGCATGTATTATTCTTCCCTTCGCTTTGATTGATTTTTAACGGTTGCAAACGTTAGAACTCGCCTTATTCTTACTTGCCGGACCAAGGAGGTAATGAATGGGAAAAGGGTTGTTCACAATGGAGATTTGAGGCTACCAACCCTCATCTAATTGCTTGACCTTGTCCGGGAATAGCTAATCTGGGGTCAAGAGTAAGCGTTAGTAAAGCATACACCCATAGTCGGACCAAGGTGTGTGGTGAAATTCATCTATCTGAGGGACCGACTATAGGTGAACCTAACTTACCGATCTTGCATGTTAAGCACAAGAACAGATCATTAATTGCGTATATCTCCTAAGTTATGAAATCCCGGTGAACACAATCCTCATTACCTTTAATTCTTTGAATAAAATTAAATATTAAATTGTTAATAATTCTTACCTTTACTCTTGATACATAAAACCCCAACTTGAAATAAAGACGAACGATTAAATATTCACTACTGACGTATTTCTTTCATATTCCTCGTGGGATCAACCCTAACTTCAGTTAGGTTCTATATTTGACAACGACCGCTTTTAATTTCACTATTAGTCCTTATTTCCTGATTTTACTTTTTTCTGTTGTTTTTATTTTGTGACACAGGTTGCACACCTGTGAATGCCCAGTACAAGGAGTCAAGACAATCCCTTGATCTCATACGACCCTGAACTGTCCAGAACTCTAAGAAACATGGCTAAAGAGGGAGAGCATGAGACACTCGAGCAGATAACAACTAAGTTGTTGGCTGAAGCAAAGCAGAGAAAAAAGGCAGGGGAAGATGCCCTTGCTGCTGAAGATGCTACAATTATAGCAAACCTTGTAGCTTGAGATGCGACAGCCGAGAAAGCAAGGCAAGCACGAAAACAAGCTGTGAGAGACGAGGCAACAACTAGATAGAATTTACCACAGAAAAGGGGCCGACAGATATAGCAGCCAAGGAATGCCCCTCGCTACTATGATGATGATGATGATGAGGTGGAGGAATTAGGCATTACTGGACCCATAGTGTTTCCACCACTGACTGATGGAACGAAGTTTGACATCACCAGCACCATGATCCAGTTGCTGAACCTAAAGGGACTATATGCTGGAAAGCCTACAGAAGATGCAAATCTACATGTGAAATTTTTTTCGCAAATTTGCAAAGCTTATAATCTACCAGGAGTGGGGCAAGATGCTATTAGACTGAGATTTTTTCCATTCTCATTGACTGAAGAGGCAACTGTGTGGCTTTCAAAATTGCCTGATAATTTCAAATACACATGGTACGAGTTGAAGACTCAGTTTCTGGAGCGGTTCTTTCCTCCATAAAGGATGTTGCAGCTGAAGCAAGAGGTCTACAATTTCAAGCAGCTACCTGCAACGGCATTATATGACACTTGGTTGAGGTTTAATAGGAAGTTGAAACAAGTTCTGAAACACGGAATACCTTTAAGGCATATGCTGGAGATTTCCTACAAAGCATTGAACGCCAACACAAAAGCAGAAGCCAATCCCTGAGTCCTAGAACTGCTGCGCCACCGTAGGTTCTAAAGGGTTCACCCATCGGATTAGGATTGATACCCTTTTCCCTTGTGGACATGAGTTAGTGGATCCACATCAGATTTGTTTGTACCCTTGGCAAGGTATGAACACCCTTCGATCAAGGGTTATAGGTTGGCCCCATAGTTAGTGCAGCTTGGGATATGTCGGTTAATAGTAGCTCCCACAGTCAGACCCAGTATTGCATTGACCATGTATTCAGTCTTTCAGTTATTCAGTTCAGTTCAGCATGTTAAAGTTCATGTTAGATACTTGGTCATGCATCAACTTATATCTTTCAGCTTATATTCACTACATTATATCAGTATTTTTAGCATGTTCAATAGAAGGAACTCCATAAGGATTTTACTTTAAACATGACTTTTTGCTCAGTTGTTGTAACGACTAGGTCGTCATTATGGGTAAACCATTAATGCCAATTTTTAGAGTTAGAAAACTCTGAGATTGGGAGTTTGAAATTCTGGGCGAGCGAAGTCTCGGCCGGTTTGGGGGCGAGGTATGGTCTATGGAAATCCTAGTAAGGATTGGGTTTGATACCTTTATTTGAGCTAGTTTTCCTCATATCTAACACATAAAGGAGTCTGGGGGACTTTTTGGAATCAAATTTGGGTGAGTAGAACTCCCAGAATCGAGGTTGACATGAAGGGGTTATTCTGGGACGTAAAAAGGACTAGTTTTTGAGATTTTATGACTTTCTGTCCCATGTCAACTGCTATAGCAGTTGACACTCCACCACGGCAACCTCCGTTATAGCTGAAAAATTACCGCTATAGCGGAAGTCAAGTCGGTCAACCTCTACCATCGCGGTTGACTTTGCTACGGCGGTGCTGCTATACCGTAGCAGACCGCTATAGCGGAGCGTGATGGAATTTAATGCAGAAACTTCCTCAAAAACATTCAGTTTTCACAAGTTCATTTCGGAGAAGGGCTAGGGAGATTTCAGGCATTTTTCCTCCATTCTTCATCATTTTTCTTCCCTAAGGTAAGGTTTCTACTCTCCGAACTCTGTAATACTTTTCCTATGCAGTAGAATTTCTAGGAGTGGACTTGGAGAAAGATTTGTAATGACTTAAGGAGGGTAGAATTTGGGGGGAAAAGGGGGATTCTATGTGTAGAAGTTCTTGGGTGTTGCTTATTTTACTGTTTTATGATCATGTGACCTTAATTCCCTAATTATTCCATAAAAATGGTAGAACTAGGTAAATTAATGACGGGGAAGCCCGAGAAAAAGGGTGGAATGATCATGGGTGGCTTAGGGTTTAGGATTTTACGTAATCCGGGTATAATTTAGTCCATATAGTTTGATTCATGGTTATTGTGTATTGTTTTAGACCAAGAACCGGCAAGAGCTTCAGGAAACGAGAAATCTCCAGTTGAGTAGAGCTTTGGATCATTTTGAGGTAGGTGGTGGTTGCTTCTTGTATGCTTTGTGTGTTTAAGTACTCTTGTCTAAGTATTTGTATGAGACGCATTGCTTAGGGAATGATTAGAAATGTATAATAGTTCTGTTAGCAGTCTAGTAAATTGAATGTTGTATTGTTCTTGTTGGTTTACAAGTTGATTGTTTATTTTTGTGACTTTGGTTAGATCGGGTACCACGCCTGGTATGGGGTAATACTAATGGTTGTCTCGGGTACCACGCATGGTATGAATATATACTAATGGTTAGATCGGGTACCATGCCTAGTGTGAGATAATACTAACGGTTGGCTCAGGTACCACACCTGGTACGAGTTTACTTTCTTGTATTTTTGTATCTTTATTTAATGGTTCCCTAAGTGGATCGAGTTGTGAACATTCAATTGTGGTTGTGTATTTTGGTCCTTGAGAGGTCGGGTTGTTACATTGCTTTACGAGTTGGTCTTAGTGTAGACCGGATTGTTGTTTGACACTTAGGTGTTGTCTAGAGGGGATCCAGGGTGGGTCCGGGATATGTGACGAGGCATAATTGTTATTGTTGTGGTTGTTGATCATAACTGTGAAGTGGTTTACATGTGGGGCAAGTTGGTTAGAAACTTGTAGTCTAGGAATTCCTATTTACTTACCTATGCGTTTCTGTACTCTTACTTGATTTTTATACTGCTCATACATTGTTTATTTTGAACTGGCTGATGATCCTACCAGTGCACGGTGGTTATATACTGATACTGCACTTGCTTGTCTTTTTTTAGTACAGGAAATGTTCCAGTAGTTGATGCACGACCTCACTTGTAGGCCAGACTTTCCAAGATATCAAGGGTGAGCTATTCGATCGAGTTGCCTTGGTATCCATCTAATTTGAGTTGTGGCCCATTGGTCGGGCTTAGACTATTTTGTTTGTTTTGGGGTTGCATACCCGTACTATAGTATCTGACTCTTTCACTCTTCTGTCCGCAGATGATTAACATAAGGAAATACAGAGCTAGATCGGCGGTTCCAGTAGTGGGCCCGATTATCTGTGGTAGAGGCAGGGGAAGGGGAAGGGGAAGAGGACGAGAAAGAGCCACACCCACCAAGGATGGGGCTCAAGATGCTACAAGAGAGCGAGAGGCATCCTCTCCCCAACCTGAGGAACAGGTTGTCGAAGATGTGGAAGTTATTGTGGAGGATGATGGAGCGCAGGATGAGGCTGAGGCAGCACCATCTGGAGGTGCAGGCCTTCCCTCTATGACACCGGAAGCATTTCATAAGGCTTGGAACTTCTTGAGTGGGTTGTTTGGTGCTGGAGCCATCCCCCCAGGCGTTGCAAATTAGGCTCTGGACACTCAGCCAGCAAATTCTACGGCTCCTAGGATGCATGTAGCTTTAGGCACAAGTGACTTCTTCAAGCTAATGCTAGGCCCAGTGATGACAGGGAATGAACATTAGATGTTGACCAAGTTTCTCAAGCTGAAACCTCCTACGTTTTAGGGTACTGACACAGAATATACTTATGAGTTCATACTGGATTCTTATGAGAGGTTGCATAAGCTTGGCATTATGCAATAGTATAGGGTGGAGTTCTTCACATTTCAGATGCAGGGTGATTCCAAGTAGTAGTGGAGATCTCATGTGGAGTGTCGGTCGTCCATTTTACCTCCACTGACTTGGGAGCAGTTCCACTCTCTTTTCTTAGAGAAGTACGTACCCCGTACTTTGAGGGACCGAAAGAAAGGATGAGTTCTTGAATTTGGAGCATGGTAGCATGTCAGTCTCTGTTTATGAGGCAAAGTTTCATGCCTTGCTCATTTTGCTACGCAGTTGCTGGGTTTCGAGGAGGAGCAGTTTTAGTTGTTTATCAAAGGTTTGAATACTGAGCTTCAGGAACTGTCTGTGCACATGACTTCTTCAGGGAAAGGCTTTAATAATGTGGTGGAATATGTAAAGAAACTTTAAGGAGTCAGGCAGGAGGGACATACTAAGGTGTTAGCCAAGAATCCTCGGAATGAGGGAAATTATGGTGGTTCATACTCCACAAGTCAGAATCAACAGGTATACTCTGCCCGTATTCAGTCAGCTCTGCCAGCTTCTACAGGTGGTCGTCCGGGAGCTAATCAGCAGTTTTCAGCTCCTAGAGACCAGTGAGCTTCTTATTCATCTGCTAGCAGGCCTGTACTTGATTGTGGTTATTTCCATTGTGGTGATCTGGGACACTTTAAGAGGGAGTGTCCTCACAGGCAGAACGATAATTAGTTTCAGCAGTAACCTAAGGCTATGGTCCCGGCAGGTAGAGGTGGTCATGCTAGAGGTCGTCCACAGGGTGGGGGAGGTAACTTTAAGGGAGGCCAGGAAAATAGAGGGAACGTCGGCGTGGGCAAGGGCATGGTGCAGCCGGCCAGAGAGGTTGCTCGAATTGATGACCGGGCTCATTGTTATTCATTTCCAAGAAGGACCGAGGCTAAGGCATTAGATGCGATGATCACAGGTACCATTCTCATCTGTGATAAAATGGCTTCGATAATATTTGATCCAGGTTCTACATATTTTTATGTGTTTGTGAGTTTTGTGTTGGATCTTGACTTGGTATGTGATATCCTTGATTCCCCTATCTATATTTCTACCCCGGTTGGAAAGTCAGTTATGGTGACTCATGTTTATCGTAACTGTTCTGTTATTTTTGTACGGCTGCATACTTGGGTAGATTTAGTAATCCTGGATATGGTTAACTTTGACATTATTTTGGGCACGACCTGGTTATCCCCTTATCATGTTGTGTTGAATTGTAACA
The DNA here is from genome assembly GCA_003996215.1 of Jaltomata sinuosa. Lineage (NCBI taxonomy): Eukaryota > Viridiplantae > Streptophyta > Magnoliopsida > Solanales > Solanaceae > Jaltomata > Jaltomata sinuosa. The sequence continues at coordinate 744,288 of QJPP01001105.1, forward strand.
CCAAGACTGTGGCTCTAGAGATTCTAGGTAAGGATAGGATAGAGTGGGATGGTGTGTACAGGTCTAAGCCGGTCAAGATTATATCATTTGTTTGGGCTAGGAAGATAGTGGGGAGAGGGTGTTTAGCCTTTTAGGCTCATCTCTGGGATGATAGGGTAGAGTCCCCATCTATTGAGTTAGTTCTAGTTGTGTCAGAGTTTCGAGAGGTATTTCCAGCAGATTTTCCTGGCATGTCTCCAGACAGGGATATTGACTTTTGTATTGACTTGGAGCCGAGAACTCATCCCATTTACATTCCTTTGTATCGTATGGCTCTAGCAGAGTTAAAGAAACTTAAGACTCAGCTTCAGGAACTCCTAGATATGGGATTTATCCGTCCCAGTGCTTCACCGTGGGGAGCTCTGCTATTGTTTGTAAAGAAGAGGGATGGTAGTATTCGGATGTGTATAGACTATAGGTAGTTGAACAAGGTTACCATCCGGAATAAGTAACCTCTACCCCGTATTGATGATCTGTTTGACCAGTTACAGAGTGCATCGGTGTTTTCAAAAATTAAATTGAGGTCAGGGTATCACCAGTTAAAAATTAGGCCCGAGAATGTTCCTAAGACTACTTTTCAGACTCGGTACGAGCATTATGAGTTCTTAGTAATGTCATTTGATTTGACCAATACACCGGCAACATTCATGGGTCTGATGAATAGGGTGTTTAAATCTTACTTGGATTTGTTTGTCATCATTTTCATTGATGATATTTTGATCTACTCCAAGATTAGGGAGGAGCATGCTAAACATCTCCATAGTGTTGGGTATTTTGAGGCGTCAAAATCTTTATGTGAAGTTCACCAAGTGTGAGTTTTGGTTGACATAGGTAGCATTCTTGGGGCATGTAGTGTCAGAAGAGGGGGTGATAGTAGATCCCCAGAAGATAGAGGCAGTCAAGAGTTGGGCCCGGCCTAGCTCTGTGACAGAGGTGAGGAGTTTTGTTGGGCTTGCAGGTTATTATCGGAGGTTTGTTAAGGATTTTGCCTCCATTTTTACTCACATGACAAGGCTGACACAGAAAGATGTGTCATTTGTATGGTACGACAAGTGCGAAGAGAACTTCAAAAAGCGCAAGACACTTTTGACCACGGCTCCTATTTTGTCCTTCCCAGTTGAAGGTAAAGACTTTATCGTTTACTATGATGCTTTACATTTTGGTTTGGGTGTTGTGTTGAGGTAGGATAGGAATATGATAGTCTATGCTTCTAGACAGTTGAATGTGCATGAGAGAAACTACCCGACTCACGATTTAGAGTTGGAAGCAGTGGTCTTTGCACTCAAGATTTTTAGACACTATCTCTATGGTGTCAAGTGTGAAGTGTTCATTAATAATCGCAGTCTGCAACATGTCTTCCCTTAGAAGGATTTGAACTTGAGGCAGAGGAGGTGGATAGAATTGTTGAAGAATTTTGGTGCGACTATTCAGTACTATCTGGGTAAGGCTAATATGGTGGCAGACGCATTGAGCCGGGAAACAGCTAGCATGGGCAGTTTGGTTTGTTTGGGGGTGTCCAAACGATCACTGGCAAGGGAAATTCAAGCATTGGAGTCCAAGTTCATGCATTTGGGTACATTGGAACAAGGTGGGATTTTGGCCAGTGTTGAGGTCAAATCTACCTTCATAGAGGAAATAAAGGCCAAACAATTTCAGGATTTGCAGTTGAGCAGGGTTCGGTGCAAGGAAATATCCGGGGAGTGCAGGGATTCCACGTTAGACTCTGGCGGTGTGTTAGATTTTAGAGGAAAGATATGCGTTCCTCGGGTTGATGACATGATTTAGAAGGTGTTGGCAGAGGCTCATGGTTCGCGATATTCATTTCATCTGGGTGTCACCAAGATGTACAGGAATTTGAGGCAACTTTATTGGTGACCTGGGATGAAATGAGACATAGCTTATTTCATGTCCAAGTGTCAGAATTGCCAACAGGTAATGTATGAGCACTAGAGACCTGCAGGACTACTTCAGAGTATACCCATTCCAGAGTGGAAGTGGGAGAGAATAGCCATAGATTTTATGGTGGGTATCCTCAAGACTTTGGGGAAGTATGATTCTATTTGGGTCATAGATTGACCAAGTCATCTCACTTCATCCTAATCAGGGTGGATTACAATTCGCATCAAGTGTCTAAGGTCTATGTGAAGGAGATTGTGAGATTGCATGGAGTGCCATGGTCCATCATTTGAGACAGGGGTACGTAGTTTAATTCTAAGTTTTGGGGTAAGTTACACTAGGAGTTGGGCACTCAACTCACCTTTAGTACAGCCTTCCATCCTCAGACTGATGGTCAGTTGGAGAGGACGATTCAAGTATTGGAGGACATGCGGAGAGCATGTGTGATTAATTTCGGGGGTCATTGCGACATGTTTCTACCATTGTGCAAGTTCTCATACAACAATAGCTACCACTCCAGTATTGACATGGCACCATTCGAGGCTCTATATGTGAGGAGTTGTAGGTCACTTATTGGGTGGTTTGAGGAAGGCGATGTGAAGCTTTTGGGCGTAGACTTGGTAAGGGAAGTGCAAGAAAAAGTAAGAGGTATTCAGGCCAAGTTACTAGCTTCCCAAAGCAGGCAGAAGGAATATGCGGATCGCAAGGTCTGGGACATGGAATTCCAGGTTGGTGAACAAGTGTTGTTGAAAGTGTCACCAATGAAGGGATTCATGCATTTTGGTAAGAGGGGCAAGCTCAGGCCCCGGTTCATCGAACCATTTGAGGTTCTTGAGATCGTAAGGCCCGTCTCTTATAGATTGGTGATGTGCCGCCATTTTACGGCACTTTCGACTCATTTTAACTAAGAACAATCGTGCGTTTTCAAGCAACCATTGTCGTTTTTGATGGTTTTATGTTATGTTTTCAGGAAATAGGGACAAACATGGAAACGGAAGGAAATACGAGCAAAAAGAGCATTCTGGATAAGAGTGACGGACCGTCAAGCTCGTGACGGACTGTCAAGCCCAAGCCAACAAGGTGGTGACGGTCCGTCACCCAAACCGTCACACCAAAGCAGTGTCGCACCAAGGCAGCCCGCGATTAACCATCACACCAAAGCAGTGTCGCACCAAGGCAGCCCGCGATTAGGATTCCTACCGTGTTTGGGATTTGGTTTCTCGGATTCCTAATGCATTTGGGATTTGGTTTCTCAGATTCCTAATGCGTTTGGGATTTGGTTTCTCGGATTCCTAATGCGTTTGGGATTTGGTTTCTCGGATTCCTAATGCGTTTGGGATTGTGTTTCCTAGACTCCTATAAATACCCTATGTTAGGTTTATTTTATTCATTATGCAAATCACGTTTTTACAATATTTTTAGGAGAGATTTGAGCGAAACTTTGAGAGCAAGAAACACGTTTTTCTCTTCTTGAATTCGTGTTCTTGAATTGTTCTTGGGATCTTGGTTTTTCGTGTTCTTGGATTATTGAAGATTGTTCTCATTATATTGTAAGAATCCCTTCTCTTTATTATGAATACAATTATCTTCTCTTTTCTTTATAGCATGATTAACTAAACTCCCACAACTAGGGTTGTGGGAGCCATGGCAAACGTAGCAAGATAGATTCCGGGTAGCGTCGGGTTCAATATATATGTTGTCACGTTGTTAATCATACATTGTGTAATGTTTTCTAGTGGTTGCAAATATTAGAACATGCCTAGGTTTAATTTGCTTCAGTAAAGAGATTAAAACCGGGAAACTTGATTAATGACTAGGATTCGAGACTACCAACTCTCGTCTTATGATTAATGTTGTAACTAGATTAATCTACTTGATGTTTAGGATTGAAATCTAAAAGCACACCTTTTTGAGATCGAGAGAAGATAAAAGGAAATTCGTCTATTTGGTTGAGAAACGTTTAGACGATACCATTAATTCAATCACATCGTGACACGCATATAAAAAGAACCCGATTAAGCCTAGAATCGACATTGTTACCAACGCCATGGTAGACACTTCCCTAGTTCATTCTCCTACTGATTATTTCTCATACATTATTGCTTGTTTTGTTTACAATTTGATCACACAAAACCCCCCCTTTTTACCGGAAACTATTGATGACTAGTCACTTAATTCACTAAAGACTTAATTCTCACCATATTCTCTGTGGGATTCGACCCCAACCTAGTTGGGTTCTATATTTGACTAAGACCGCTTACGCTTCGTTAATTTGAGGTGTAGTTTGGGCGTTATCAAAAAGTGGCGCCGTTGCCGGGGAATACGGTTGTTTATTAAGTCCGGTGTGTTTATTTGACTCTTAGTCATACTTTCCTGCTTTTACTTTTATTTGTTGTTTTTGTTTATTATAGGGTATATAGTTGTGCATACGGTTGTTTATTAAATCTGGGGTGTCTTGATGAAGTCTGAGTAATCAAGACACCCGCATCGTGCCGCGACGTTAAATCAGGCGCTGTATGGGAGGCAACCCATAAATTGTTGTTGTATTATAGTCTAATTAATTCGTGGGAAAACCTGTGAGTCACCACCGAGGGTTTTTGTTGCCGTGTTTCTTTTCCCTCCGGTGTGCTATCTAGTAGAACCGACATGTTTAGGTTGTTATTTTAATTTTTTTTTAGTGTCTATAGTGATGAGCATGGCGTTTTTCTTGACTAAAAACGAGGCCCCTTTAAAAAATTTCTGGTTTTATACTTATGTTGAAACGATTGACTATCTGGATCCTTGAATGTCATTGTGTGATTATGATTAGAATGAGTATGCTTAAGCCGAGCGGTTGTTTGATAGTTGGTAGTGATATAGTTTCTTGGTGCCAAGTGTGTGTGAGATTATTGTTATAAATTCTTACTCTGTGCTTGCATCTAGAACTTGCCCGGTCTTTTTTGTTAAGTTTGAAGTTGGTTGCTTAGGAAAGGATCACAGGCCCTTTTTTGTGTGCAGTCCACTTAACCTATAAGACCGTCCAAATGCAAATAGTCCCTTTGATCCCTGTTTGAGCCATAATTGACCTTGTTCTTTCAATAACCTGTCACCGTTCCTGTTTAACTTTGAATCCCTATTTTGGCCCTGGTCCTTCCTTGGACATCGTGCACCTCAACCCAGGCAATCAGCCTAAGTTGAGGGTGGCTACTATAGAGGTAAACCCTGTTTTGGCCCTGGTCTTCCCTAGGACATCGTGCACCTCAACTCAGGCAATCAGCCTAAGTTGAGGGTGGCTACTATAGAGGTGAATGATAAGAAAAAGAGGACGGAAGAGATTGGTTGTGAGTAGAGTGAAAATGCGGGTGTGTGCCTAAGAAAAGAAAAAAAAAAAAAAAAAAAAAAAAGATCAAAAAAAAAAAAAGAATTGTCAAAACAAAGAGGCCGCATCTGTAGCTAGAAACGAGGAAATAAAAAAGGTGAATAAGGATGGACAAAGTAAATTTGTGTGGTAATATGATGTCAATGGTTCCAAGGAGGGCTTAGTCACTAACCCCTAAATGTATCCTACCTGCACCTGAAGCCTCATTACAAGCCAAAACAAGTCCTGTAGTGATCTTGAGCGGCTTTCTGAAGAACTGAAATAGAATAGTAAGGGCAAGCCTATGGTATCTCATGTGCATTGTTTGAAATCGTTTGTGAGTGTGAGCGCTTACCTAGTCCCAAATCGTGTGTGTGGGATTTCTTTGTGGTGAGGGCACCAAGATTTCTGTATTGTCTATTGATTGTTAGGATAGCTGCGCGTGTGTATGTAAAATGTTCTATCATATCGGAATGACATGTTTGGATCCTTGCAAGTTAGTGTTTCATACATTTGTGGGCTACGAGGGAGCTTGATTTAAAATGGAATAAGATGTTGAATGACCATGAGTTGCTAGAGACACGAGTTTGTTTTCTTAGTTGAGTCGTCTTATTGTTTTTGTGTCATGTTGCTTGAGGACAAGTGAACATTTTAAGTTGAGGGTGTTGATGTGCCGCCATTTTATGGCACTTTCGACTCCTTTTAACTAAGAACAATCGTGCGTTTTCAAGCAACCATTGTCGTTTTTGATGGTTTTATGTTATGTTTTAAGGAAATAGGGACAAACATGGAAACGGAAGGAAATACGAGCAAAAAGAGCATTCTGGATAAGAGTGACGGACCGTCAAGCTCGTGACGGACCGTCAAGCCCAAGCCAATAAGGTGGTGAATTCAGTAACGCTAGGATAGCCATCTGTACAGAATTCAGTAACGCTAGCATGTGTAAAATTTTAGTATTCATGATTTATACTTGATGGTTAGATGATTCAGTCAGTTATGCTTAAGATTTAGAATGCTATCAGTTTTAGTATCATTATATTGCATTCTCATATGATTATCAGCATTTGAGCTATCCAGCATTTCAGTTGCATTCAGTGCTTTACATTCAGTTGGGAGTAGACTTAGTACCGAGAGGACAAAAGGATGAAGGCTCAGCTGTCAGACTAGGCTGAGAACTTTAGTAGAAGTCCCTAAGTCCCAGAACTATGGTCCCACCATAGGCATGAAATGGGTCAGCTGTCAGATTAGGTTGTACACCCTCATCCCTTGTGGACATCAATTTAGTGGATCCATGTTAGATTTATTTGTACCCTTGGTAAGGTATGAACACCCTTCAATCCAAGGTTACAAATTGGCCCCACAGTTAGCTCAGCTTGGGGTATGTTGGTTAATAGTAGCTCCCACAGTCATACTCATATTGCATTGACCTTGTATTCAGTTTTCTAGTTCAGTATGCTATGTATTCTTGTTAGTTTCTTTGTCATTGCATTCATCTTACCTTTCAGTTCATGCTTCAGTATGTATTTCCATGTCCAATCTCTATGTTTATCAGCTTAGCATATATCCCACATGCTCATTATATTCAAAGTACTAACGCATACTTTTGTGCTACATCATTGTATGATGTAGGTTTAGGCACTCAGCATCCAGACCGCGTTTAGCTCAATTTCCAGTCCTTACTCAGCAGCTTCAGTGGTGAGTCATCATAGTTTGAGGACGATAGATGTGCTTTCATCTTTCAATTTTATATTTCAGTTTTATATTATTAGAGTTAGTTGGGGGATTGTCCCAACAACTCATATCAGTTAGAGGCTTTCAGACATAGAACTAGATTCAATACCTGAGTTGTTAGAATTGTTTTTCAGACGCATTTTACTCTTATTTATATTTTATATTCAGGCATGTTTGGGTTTCTTTCCCATCTTAGATATTTAAATACTTTTAGTTTTCCACACAATTCATGTTTTACCAAAAACTTTCTAGTTATGCCAGACCACGGGCTAGCTTGGGGTTACTTGTGACACTAAGCACCGTGTTAAGTCCAGGGGGTAGCCTCGAGATATGACAAACTTGGTATTAGAGCAGCAGGTTCAAGTGTCTTAGGGTGTCTGAAAGCCACGTCAAGTAGAGTCTCCTTCATGGGTGTGAAACACACCACACTCAAAGAGGAGGAGCTATGAGATGTCATTAGGAAAAACTTCCATTCTTTCTTTTCCATCTCGTGCTATAGAGTGTGAACTCTATTTAATATCCTTCTAATTCATGCTATGCATTTAAGAAAATGCCTCCCAAAAGAGCCAACACCAAGAATCAGCCAGCACCAGCAGACCTCTGAATGAGCAAGTCACTCATGCCAAATTTAAGGATGCTTTTTAGGTTCTTGCTCAGGACATGACCGCTAAGGTCAATCAATAGGTAGTGGCACCAGTTCTACCTCAGACTAACTCTTCCACAGCTAGAAACTAAGACTTCACTTGGATGAACCCTCTTGAATTTCATGGGTCCAAGTTCGAAGAGGATCCACAAGAATTTCTTGACGACATTCAGAAGGTGACAAAAATTATGGATGTCACACTGGTCGAGAGTGTAGATTTATCAGCCTATCAGTTGAAGGGAGTGGCTTATACTTGGTATCAGCAGTGGAAGGAGTCTCGTTGTGCTAATGCAGGTCTAGTGGTTTGGAACCACTTCAAGACTGCCTTTTTAGATAGGTTTTTCAAACTTGAGCTCAAGGAATCAAAGGTCCAAGAATTCATCAACTAGAAGCAAAATGACATGAGCATAAAGGAGTACACACTCAAGTTTACTTTGTTATCAAAGTATGCTCCAGTTATAGTAGCTGACTCTAGGGACCATACGAGTAAGTTTGTATCTAGTGCGTTCGATGATATGGTCAAGCAGTGCAAGACTGCTATGCTGGTTAAGGAGATGGATATCTCCAGGTTAGTTATTTATGCTCAACAGATCGAGGAGGAGAAAAATCAAAGAGAGTGGAGGAGACAGTAAGAAAGCTAGGACAGGTGACTTTAGCTACTCTCAACAGAGGTCGGAAGGTGGTAACCACTCTCAGTTCTGCTAGAAATCTTTAGCTCCAACCCCATCCTCTGCTAGTGCTCCAGTGCCTAAGTCCAGGCGAGATAGGTGGGATAGGGTGCCAGTCTCTAGGTCCCAAGGTAAAGTCACTAGAGGGCGCATTCACCCAGTTTGAAAGAAGTGTGGTAGGAACCACCTAGGTGAGTGTATGGATGGCAGTGGAAAATGTTTTGGGTGCGGCAAGCCAGACCATATTGTCCAGCAGCTTCATAGATGGGCAAGGATACTTGTCCACAAAATCAAGCAAGTTCTACAGCAGCTCCAGCAGGTTGCCCCACTTATCTAGTACAGGTGATAGTTAAGGCCAAAACATGCTCTATGATCTTCAGACTTGACAGGACCAGGAGGATTCTCCCGATGTGGTCACGGGTACGTTACAAGCCTTCCATTTGGATGTTTATGCATTGTTACACCCAGGGGATACACTTTATTTTGTAACTCCATATATAGAAGTAAATTTCAATGTCAGTACCAAAGATCTCCCAAAACCTTTCTCAGTCTCTACTCTAGTTGGTGATCCAGTTATAGCCACACGGGTATAGAGAAATTGCCATGTCATAGTTTCTCAGAAAGTAACCCCAACCGATCTTGTAGAGTTAGAAATGACTGACTTCGATATAATTCTAGGCATAGCTTGGTAACATTCCTGTTATGCCTCAGTCGATTGCAGAACTAGGATCATTCAGTTTTAGTTTCCAAACGGGCTTTTCTTAGAGTGGAAGGGTAGTACCTCAGTGCCTGTAGGTCGATTCATCTCTACCTTAAGGCCAAAAAAATGATTTTCAAAAGTTATATCTATCATCTTGTTCGGGTAAAGGATTCAAACTCTGAGACCCCAACTCTTGAGTCAGTTCCAGTGGTGAATGAATTCCCAAAAGTGGTTCCAAAAGATCTTCCCATAGTTCCTTCCGAAAGGGAAATCAACTTCGGAATAGATCTCCTTCTAGATACCCAACCTATTTCGATTCCTCCTTACAAGATGGCTCTAGCTAAGCTTAAGTAATCGAAAGAACTGTTGAGAGAACTTCTACATAAGGGCTTCATTATACTCAACATATCTCTATGGGGTGCTTCAATGCTTTTTATGCGTAAGAAAAATGATTCTCTCAGGATGTGCATCGACTACCGTCAGTTGAACAAAGTTACAATCAAGAATAAATAACCTATCCCTAGGATTGATGACTTGCTAGACCAGCTTAAAGGTGCTAGTTGCTTGATGAATGCTCAAATAGTGCTCCTCAAAGTTGGAGGTCACGACGATCGTGCCACAAAATAAAATTTATAATTTCCAACGGGTGTCGTGGTCGTACCCAAGGGAATTGGAGCTAGCTAAATGAAGATTGTGCGAAATTAGTTCACAATAGGAGTAAATGCTTAAAATAAGAAAAGTAAAAGGTTTGGGGGAATTGGGATATTGTCACTACAATCACAATTCAAATCAAAGCTATAAATGAAAGCAGGTGTACCAAATTGAGTAGGTGACTATGGATGTGTATCAGATGGGGCTTTAATCATGGGATAGGGTAATTATCAATTCACACTTATTCTCGCTTATTGGCATAAGTAGCATTGGTCATGGGTATGGATTGTTATCTCTCGATCAATAACCATATATCCAATAATCTCGGTTAGAGCATCATCGGTTTGATCAACAAACAACAAATCTAAGCTTGGAAAGGTCACACTATTTCTAGCTTAGACCCTTAAGTGGGTGATTCCTTCGATAAGAGCTATTTCTTGCCTAAAATCTTGATGGACTCCCAAGTTCCCACTAGTAATTTCACATCCAAAACCATGAAATCCTCAACCACCAATTTTAGGATTAAGACTTGGTGAAACTACTAGACCCATGTCAAATAAGCAATTATAAGGATGAATTAACAATACACACAACCATTTGTCAAGCACCAATTATCAACACACCCCTAGACAAGAGAAATTAGCACTCATAGAAAATGAGAGAGATATAGCAAATGGGTAAGTCAAAATCCTTATCATTGGACGTAAATGTCAAGTTCTAAGGTCAATTTGAGTACACAAATGGTTAACCAAGAGAATGTATTCAAACCCTCTTCTCTTTTTGGAGAGGAAAAGTTGTTCTCAAGGCAAAAAGCTTTCTCCAATATTCATGACTGAAGAATGTTATTTACAATTGTGCCTAAATTGGCCTTTTATAGTTTCCCAAAATGTCACTAAAATTTAGGACAAAATTTTCCTTTGGGTGGTATACGGTGCGATTCAAAGTAACTGCATAAACATCAATAAAGGCCATAAGAACCTCTAAATATATTCAAAACATAGCAATAATTAATGGATATAGGTTCAATAAGTTGGTAGATTACCGACTTATCATTAAATCTCTAAGATAGACCTCAAATCCTGTTATCATCAGCTCAGAGTTAGAGATAGTGACATTCCAAAGACAGCTTTAAGAACTCGGTATGGTTACTATGAATTTGTAGTTATGTCCTTTGGACTAATGAATGCTCCTGCAGCTTTCATGGATTTGATAAATAGAGTATTCAGGCAGTACATAGACTTGTTCGTCATTGTCTTCTTCAATGATATACTCATATATTTTTGGAGCAAGGAATAGCATACAAACGATTTGATATTAGTGCTGCAAACTCTCAAGGATCACAAATTATTTGCTAAGTTCAGTAAGTCTAATTCTGGTTGAAATCAGTTGCTTTTCTTGGTCATGTGGTGTCTAGTGAGGTAATCCGAGTAGATTCTCAAAAGATTGAGGCAGTGAAGAACTGGCCTAGACCCATCTCTCCGATATACATCAAGAGTTTCTTGGGTTTGGCCGGTTACTACATGAGGTTTGTTGAAGGATTTTCATCCATAGTTGCCCCATTGACCAAGTTGACTCAGAAGAAGGTCAAGTTTCAGTGGTCAGATGAGTGTGAGAAGAGTTTCCTAGAGTTGAAAACTAGGTTGACCAAAACTCCCGTGTAAACTCTACCAGAGGGTTCAGATGGCTTCGTGGATTATTGTGATGCATCCAGGGTTAGCCTGGGCTGTGTCTTGATGTAGCATGGTAATGTCATAGCTTATGCCTCCAGGCAACTTAAGATTCATGAGAAGAACTACCCGACTCATGACCTTGAGCTTGCAGCAGTTGTGTTTGCCCTAAAGATTTGATGACACTACTTGTATTGTGTACATGTAGACGTGTTCATAGATCATAAGAGCCTCATGTATGTGTTCACCCAGAAAGAGTAGAATCTTCGTCATAGAAGGTGGCTGGAGTTCCTCAAAGACTATGATATGAATGTGCTCTACAATCTGGGTAAGGCCAACATAGTGGTTGATCCCCTCAGTAGACTGTCTATGGGTAGTGTACCACATATTGAATAAGAGAGGAAGGAACTAGCCAGGGATGTTCATAGCCTGGCTCGCTTAGGATTTTGCCTCATGGACATGACAAAAGACGGGGTGATAGTCTAGAATGGGTCAAAATCTTCATTAGTAGCGGAGGTAAAAGGGAAACAGGACAGTGATCCCATATTACTTCAGTTGAAAGGTGCAGTTTATCAGCAGAGGGTAGAGGTTTTCTCCCAAGGGGGAGATGGTGTGCTTCTCTACCAAGGTCGGGTATGTGTACAAAATGTGGGTGAGTTGAGGCAGAAGATCCATATAGAAGCCCATAATTCCAAATATTATATTCATCCCGGTGCCACTAAAATGTACCATGATCTACGGGAAGTCTATTGGTTGAATAGTATGAAGAGGGACATTGCAGATTTTATGGCTAAGTGTCTTAACTGTCAAAAGGTGAAAGCAGAACATCAGAAGCTAGGAGGTGTGACTCAAGATATTAGCATTCCTACTTGGAAGTAGGAGGTGATCAACATGGATTTCATTACAGATTTACCTCGTAATAGACAACATGACTCTATTTGGGTGATAGTGGATAGAGACACTAAGTCAGCTCATTTCTTGGCTTTCAAGACTACAGATTCCACGAAGGATTATGCTAGGCTATACATCAGCGATATAGTCAGGTTGCATGGGGTTCCATTGTCTATCATCTCAGATAGGGGCACTTAGTTTACATCTCATTTCTGGAAATCATTTCAGAAGGGTCTTGGCACTCAGGTTAGTCTCAGTACAACATTTCATCTGTAGACAGATGGTCAGGCGAAGCATACCATTCAGACCTTGGAGGATATGTTGGGAGCTTATATAATCAATTTCAAGGGTAGTTGGGATGATCACCTACCTATTATATAGTTTGCCTACAATAAAAATTTCCATTCCAGTATTCAGATGGCCCCATATGAGGCACTCTATGGTCGTAGATGTAGGTCACTAATCGGTTGGTTCAAAGTTGGTGAAGCAACTATGATTGGGCCAGATTTAGTTCATGAGGTGATGAATAAGGTTTAGCTCATTAAAGAAATATTAGAGATAGCTCAGAGTCGTCAGAAGTCCTATGCTGATGTGAGGAGAAGGGACTTAGAGTTTGAGGTTGAGGATTGGGTTTTCCTGAAAGTGTCATCCATGAAGAGTGTGATGAAATTTGGCAAGAAATGGAAACTCAGTCCCAAATATGTAGGTCCTTACAAAATTCTGAGAATGATTGGTAATATGGACTATGAGTTAGAGTTGCCAATAGAACTAGCAGCGGTTGATCCAGTCTTCCATGTCTCATTGTTGAAAAATAGTGTTGGGGACTCGACATCGATTGTGCCTTTAGTGAGTATAGCCGTAAAAGAAAGCCTCACCTATGAAGAGGTTCCAGTTGAGATTATCGACCGTCAGGTTCATAGTTTGAGAAATAAGGAAGATACTTCAGTGAATGTTTAGTGGAGTAATCTATCAATCGAGGGAGCTACTTGGGAAGTAGAGGCATCCATGATTGCCAAGTACCCTCACCTCTTCCCTTCTAATTCAGCTTCAGCTTGAGGTAATAGTTCCTCTCCAATTTCTTAGTTTACTCATGTGTATTTCAATCTTAGTATAGTGTTCCCTCAGTTATTCTTGCATTCCAGCATGTTTTCATGTCCATAGAACTCAATTCAGTTAGATATCAGTTTCTAGTACTCAGTTGGTAGGGATTGCAGCCCTTTTCCCTCAAAACTCAGCTTGTTTAGTCTTGATTCAAGGACGAATGATCCTTCATCCCTACTAAAGGATCTTAACCATGGTTTCTCAAAAGTTGACTTTTTCTGAATTTTTTTTGCTGAGCTCCATCTTCTAGTTGGTTCAGATCCTCGGGTGTTACTGAATGGATGAAGGGATGAAGGATTAGCTGTCAAACTAGGCTAAGACTTTTAGTAGAAGTACCTAAGTCCCAGAACTACGGCGCTACAATAGGAATGAAAGGGGTCAGTTGTTAAATTAGGTCGTACACCCTCGTCTCTTTTGGATATCAGTTTAGTGGATCCATGTCAGATTTGTTTGTACCCTTTTGCAAGGTATGAACACCTTTCCATCCAAGGTCATAGGTTGGTCCCATAATTAGCTCAGCTTGGACATCAGTCAGACTCAGATTGCATTGACCTTTTATTCAGTTATCCAGTTCAACATGCTATGTATTTATGTTAGTTACTTGGTCATTGCATTCAGCTTACCTTTCAGTTCATGCTTCAGTATGTATTTCCATGCTCAGTCTTTATGTTTCTCAGCTTAGCATATATCTCGCATGCTCAGTACATTAAAAGTATTGTCGCATACTTTTGTGCTATATCATTGTATGATGTAGGTTCAGGCGCTCAACATCCAGAACATGTTTAGCTCAATTTCCAGTCCATACTCAGCAACTTCAATAGTGAGTCCTCATTGTTTGAGGATGATAGATATGCTTTCATCTTTTAGTTTTATGTTTTAGTTTAAGATTATTAGAGTTAGCTTGAGGCTTTTCCCAGTAACTCATATCAATTAGAGGCTTTCAGACATAGAACTAGATTCAGCAACTGAGTTGTTAGTGTTGTTTTTCAGACTCATTTTACTCTTATTTATATTTTATATTCAAGCATGTTTGGGTTTCTTTCCCATCTCAGATATTTAAATACTTTCAGTTTTCTGCACAATTCATGTTTTACCAGAAATTGTCTAGTTATGCCAGACCATGGGTTAGCTTGGGGTCACTTATGAAACTATGCACCGTGTTACATCCAGGGGGTATCCTCGAGGCATGACATGATACTAGATTTCGCAAGGCAAAGTCCAACGATTCATCTTGAAAGACTTTAGTTCATTCAAAAGTGAGGATGTTATGAACGAGGCAAAGTTGAGAAGGGAGACGCCCAAATCTTACTCCAACCCATCTGCGACCTTAAGTTTGGTTTAATGGATAAGGGTCAAAGTAATAAAGATTTTGGAAGACCTTGGGAGGAGGATGGATCAAGGTTTATCCAGTTTTAAACTTGTCAATGATAAAAGGCAAAGCAACCTTCCTCACTTGAAGGCGAAAAAGTGCAAAATGCGACACCAAGAAAATGGGCTTCTCATGTTCAAACCCTTACCCCGTTATTATCACCGGAAGTTTAATTCAAATTTGGGACAAAGGTTCAAATCTTTCAAGTAGATATTTAGATTGTTAGGTATCTTGCGTCACACCGCAATGTTAAATTATGCGTTTGATGGGAGGGAACCCATCGTTTCAAAATTTTGAAGGTTTACAATTTTTTCTTCCTTTACTAGAATAGATTAGTTGTAAATTTTGACTAATCCATAAAGTTTCAAGTCTTTTTGAGTTGATTTGGGTAGGATGAGAAGCTGAGGCCTTATAAAAATCCAATCAATGGCCAAAAAGGGTGCTAAAATGACATGCAAAATAGGTGTGTTTCGCCCCCGAAAGTGTGCATGTTGCAGATGCAATCGTACCCCAAAATAGTGAGGCTTATAAGAAGGTAAAAGTGTGTTAAATGGGTGCATTTAGCACCTAGAATTGTGGTCATCGCAGCACCTATTGCACCGCAGAACAACAAGCTACTAAAAATTAGCTAGAACATGCGAAGTGGGTGTATTTCGCACCTGATAAAGTGCCCGTCGCACCAGCCGTCGCACATTAAAATTGTGATCTGCTAAAAAAAGAATTTTTTTGAAAAGCTGTGCAACATAATCGCGCTCTGGTAGCGCCGATGGTGCTAGGAGACATTTCATAATGCAGCACCATTGCGCTGGTCTAATGTGATCGCGCCGAAGAAAATGTCATCCAGTTAATTTAAAATGATGGGAGCTCTTCCTTTCCCCATATCTCCTCTATTTCAACAGGTATTCTTCCATTTTTCAAAACCCCTTTTCCCTAGTACTCCTCCAGAATTCTACACGCCTAAATTGCAAGCAGAAGTAACTGGGTCTAGTCAAAATTGCAAGCACAATTTTCTCCCTCTCTTCTCTTATCTTTTGCCTACCGAATACATCCATTAAGGTATGTCTCTGTTTCTCCTTCCCTTTCTTGTTTATTGGTCTGATTTCATGGGTTGAACGAGTGGAGTTGAGTAAAAACTTGGGGAAATCTTGAGTACCCAAGGCTCCTCCATTATTATGAAACTTTAAAGACCCAAATCATGTTTGTTGATGGGTTTAATGAAATGGAGTATGAAATTGTGTTGTTGTTATGGTTGATGTTGAGAAATACCCTCCAAAATGTATTAAATCCATAATATGGTTGTGAAAATCATAATAGTGGATTGTTTGGTCGAAGATAGATGACTGCCTGGTTGCTGAGTGTAATCGCGTTGTTCTAGCACAATCGCCCTTCCTGTACGTTAAGTCACCTGTGCGATCACGGTGCTGTGATGCGACAACCATCAAGAAAGAAAATAAAAAGAATGATTTGATGCGATCGCACCGGAGGAGCGCCGATGGCGCTGAGTAAGTGCAATTGGTACAAAAATAGTAGCTCTTTCTAGAGCTTCTCCAATGCGTTCCAACCCCACTTTTCTTGCTTAAAACACTTGTTTTTCATTGTGCTATATGTTGTGACCACACTTTAACCTTGAAAATGATTTTTGTAGGTACTTTTGGATTGTAAAATGGGTACTAGTGCATCAAATTCGGGCAATCAAGTTGATTAAATTGTTTCACCGGCTTGTGAGGAACAATATAGAGCTGAGTTGTCCAAAAAAGTGGTCCCTCAAAGGGGCATTGCAATGTAAGGAGTGGAGGCGGCTTTGCCTGAATTTTTTTGTCTATTTCATGGAGCAAAGTGGCACTATTTCATAGCCTCACCATGTAGGGCTAATGAAACAGATGTTTGAGAATTTTATGATAATGCTTCAGCCATGAACTTAAAGGATTTGATGATGAGTGTCTAGGGGAAAACATTCAGAGTTGGTGCTGAAGATATCAACAGGTAGTATGGGCTGGACGATAATGACACCACTCTTATTAGGGAGAAGTGAGCTCTAAGAAAGCCCTGGATTGCTTCAAAGGTCTGTCTCGAAGTGGAGCCCATATGGTCTATGTTTAAGACCAAGATTTATTCTCATAACTTCACTACCAAAGGGAGGATGTGGTTTCCCATCATATGCAGCAGACTACAGCCGGTACAGAATGAGAGTGAGGTTCCTCTTTATAGAGCGGTGACTGTGGCAACAATGATTGATGAAGTTCTTGTTAACATGGGGCCACTGATCCTATGGGAGATAAAGAATTGTGTCATGGAAACAATGAGAGCTTGTTGTTCCCCTCCTTGATTACTGAGCTCTTCCAAGCATTAGAGATTGATTTTAATGCTCCGCGAGATGTTTGGCTTGACCCGAAGATTCCCATTTATCCTTTGAAAATGACAGGCTTGAGAATTGTGGTTAAGAAGAGGAAAGTGGATGCTAGTTCAACGTTGGGAGCTACAAGAGGTAGCCAATCAGCCCCCTGTGCCACTACTTCCACCCAGGCACCTCCACCCATGCCTAGACTATTTTGTCACCTCTCGACTCAGATATCAGGACTTCAGGCATCCATTAGTGCGTTGGCCACTAGTATTTCTTTGGGAGAAACCAAGGCCCAGTTCAAAACACTAAATGATATGGTTCACCATCAGAAGAAGATTGAAGCGAGTCAGCAAAGGTTGGAAGAGAAGTTTGAGAAATAAGAGAAGAAAGTGAAAGCAATGAGTGACACCCTTGATGATCAGAAGAAAAGGGAAAAAGAAAAAGATAAATTGCTGAAGAGGATATGGAAAAGTATAAGAAGCTTTTATGGGGGTTCAGACACTGAGGATCATGGGAATGATGACTCCATGATCACGACAATTGTGGTGCTCCAGCGATCCCTCTCTAGCTACATATCAGGGAGCCACTCACACTACTTTCTTCGTATTTCATTTTGGATTTATGCACTGAGGGAACTATAGTAGATTTTAGTAGGGGGTGGGGGCATTTGGGTTATGCTTATGTTGGATGTTGATACTTGTTTTATGCCTTTACGGGGCTTATTTCATTCTATTTTTGATATTGTTCCCTTGTCAGTTTTGTTTGTTGAAATGTTGTTGGATTAGTTGTTTTTGTTACTTCTTTATTTTTCTTAGCTTCTTTAATTTCTTTAGTAGTTAGTTTGAGTGACGATTCCCAATGATAGATCGAGTGATAAAGTTCTTAAGGGAAATCATCATGTTTTTTGGTGTGTGTATTCAGGAGAAGTCTGAGTACGCCTTATGCTAGATGAAATTGCTTTGTGTTAGGGTATGTAAGATGGTGAATTCTGAGTACCCATATAGATTTAGATAAATTATTTGTCCCTATGATAGATTGGGTGACGTCATTCTTAAGGGTGAATCATCATCTTTTGAGATAATTTTGAATCGTGACTTGTTTGGTACTAATGGAGTTAGTCTTGCATGATAAGTGAAATAGGCATACCCTTCCAAAAAAATTTGTGGGAAGTGCATGGCAAATAATTATGTTTGTGACAACTCCTGTAATCTTTTTGTGACTCTTAACGTATTAGGTGTGATAATTTGGAAGTGTATAATGTGGCTCTATTTCTTCTTATTTGGGAAGTGAAATTTATCCTTCTTGATTGATTCGCATGTCATATGTGGTAAGATTTAGTTAAATAATTCTTGTGCTCGCTTGTGTTAACTAGAACTTGCCCGGTTAGTTGTTCAATGCTAGTCTCAATTGTATTAGTTGAAGAAATGATCTTAGACCTTCTTTGGGATTTTTGAAGCCTACTTAGCCTTAAAAAGCCTACCATTGAACTTAAATTGTATCATTAGTCACCCCTCTTGAGCCTAATACGTATTCTTTGGCAACCTCGTTACAAGCCTTGAACCATTTTTGAAAATAAGTCCCTCTTTTGAACCCATCCCGCTTTGAACGTTACATGTGTGAAATTAGGGCTAAAAGACTAAGTTTGGGGGTTGATAAAAAACTACCTTGGAGAAGCGCTAAATGATCTTATCTTGGTTTGTTGGTCAAATCCTAAAAGAATTGTCAAAAAGAAGGAATAATTTGAAAAAAAGAAGCAAGGATGAAAGGAAAAAAGGCAAGAAAAGGAAGGAAATGAACCCTCCAAGGTGATTAGAATGATAAAAATTGGAGCTTCAAATGAAATAAGTGAAATGGTGCCTTGCGTTGAATGAAAATTAAAAGAAATGGCTTTGGTTTCAAGTTGAAAGTTGTGTGGAGTTCGAGGAGGATGTAGTCACGTAAATCCAAAATTGTATCCTACCTTTCCTGGAACCTACATTACAAGATTAGAAAAGTCCTTAGAGATCTCCCACCGATTGTTTTTGAGCTAGTGGGGAATGAAAATAAGGGCAAGCTTATGGTTTGACACTTTTTGGTACTTGAAATTCTTTGTGAGTGTGAGTGTTTGTGCATTTGTCCCTTGTGTCATCTTTGTACATAGTGTGTTTTGGGACATTCGTTTTTGTGAGGGGATGCAAATTAAGATAGTTGGCGATATTGATAAATTCTGAAATATTAGTAAAATGAGCATGTTTAGGTAAACTAGTGGTTTGAGTCACTCCTTGAAGATTGGTTGTTGCCACTTAATTGTTTTTGTAGTCCCATTGCATCCTTGAATCGTGTGTGAATAGAAGGGATTGCGTAGATTAAGTTATCATGTGATTGGCTAATAATTAGCACAAACCGAAGTCATGCTTGGTGCTTGAAATGGATTCTCCTTGATTTGTAAGTATTGTCATTGAATGCTTGCTTGTATACTTTGAATTAGGGCTTTGATTTGATTAAGGACAAGCAATAAATCAAGTTTGGGGGTTTGATGAGTTGGTAATTTACCAACTTATTTAGCCTTTAAACTTACACTTTTCCCATCCTAATTGAGAGAAAATAGTACATCTGACGTGATTTGCATCTGACGTGATTTGCTTCTATTTTATAGGTGTATGTGATTTAGAAGTTATCGGTACAGAATTAGATGAAAACAAGTCAAAATGGAGAATTTTTGGAAATCTGGGTAACTCAGCATGATCGCACTGGACTGGCGCCAACATCGCTGAAGGAAGAGGTCAAGGCTTGTGCACGATCACACTGGGATGGCGCAATAGCGCGTCATTGAGAAGTTGTCAATGCTAGTCAAAACACGTGCACGATTGCGCAAAGACAACGCGATGGCACTGACAAGAGTGAACTCCTTGAGTGCAATAGCGTTGGTTTAACCCGATGGCGCTTCACTGCCCCTTAGCAGAAACTGGGTAGAAATGTCACTTCACAATTGTGGAAATCCCAATCCACATAAAACACTCCTCAACAATTTTGGAAAGCATCTTTGATAATTTTCACAACTTTTGAGAAGCTTAGAGAGAAAGTTCATCAACCTACACCATTTGAGTGAATAATTGGATGATTCTATTGTAAAATCTTATATTCCATTCTTTAACTCTTGCTCTTAATTTATAATTTGTAAGTGTAAATATTGAATTGAGATTTGGGTTTTGTATTAGAGTTAATACTAAATTTGGGTATTGAATTCTTATCTTGTGCTTTCTCTTGATTAAATTGTGTGGGTCTATTGAATCTTTCATGCTTTAGTTACATAGTGGATGGTTGCAAACATTGACTTAGCATACAAATTGTGTTCTTACTTGAGAGAAGAGTTCTTCTATTCGGGAAGGTTCATTAGTGGGGATTTGGGGTTTCCACTCTAGATCAAGGCTAGAGATAGTTTGATTGCCGGAAACTCTCATCTAAGAGTTGGGGTTAGAAATAGGTCAACTTACCCAAACTAAATTTGATTCCTTATTATGCACTCGTAGGGGTTTGAAAGAACACACTAGATATATGGTTAATTGGTTGTAAGGTGGTTGAGCATACTCTTAACCAAGGCTACCTATGCGTTAATTAGGTGTAAGTCTTGTGAATTAAATTACCATTCTCAATTCTCCCTTGTTGTCCTTGCTTGGTGAAAGCAAGGTGAAAGCCTCCTTGAAAGCTTTTCCAGCCGACTTAGGATAGGGGCCCCACCTTGACGTACCTGCCAGTGCAATCTTTCAAAAATGCGATTATCTCTCTATTATGAAGACGTATGAATAAACGGTTTAGTGCATTGGAAACTAGGCTCGTTGACCTTAGATTTTGTATATTGGGGTCCCTTTATTTATTTATAGATTGGGATAAACACGCCAAGACATTTAACCCAAATTTTAAGAGAATTACTTAGAGGAATTTATAATAACTTTTTTTTTGACTTTTGTTTTGCAACTTGCTTGATTTCAAAACATAACATAAAACCATTGTACAATTAAAATATATCATAAAACATCCTCCCTAACATTTTATTTAAATTACCATTCTCAATTCTCCCTTGTTGTCTTGCTTGGTGAAAGCAAGGTTAAAGCCTCCTTGACGTACCTGCCAGTGCAATCTTTCAAAAATGCGATTATCTCTCAAAAATATAGAAACAGATCCAGGTGGGCCCCTATTCATAGAGGAGAGATTTCCTTGACAAAAATATTCAATATCCCAATCTAAACAACCTGCCTCCTTGCAGGAACAACAAACAGATCCAAATTCAACAAGAAACTACTGCAAGTTATCGAAAAATATGACTTTTCGTGACTAGAATCTCGATTCAACAAATAGATAAGTGTACAGGATCGTTACCTTGCCAATATAACTCATTTTCTACTGCCAAATACTCAAGAAAATATGCTAAATATCTTCCACAACACCCATGAAGATACGCCACAAAATCGACGGGGCAAACTATACCAAAATGACGAGCTTGCGACGTAGAGCAATTTCCGTTAAACTTCCGAATTGAAAGCATCAAAGTCCATGGAGTATTTAGGGGATTTACCTCTGATTTTATTTAGATTTTGGGTTTTTTCTGAATTAAAACGATATAGAAACAACCTTTATAAAGAAAAACCGACTTAGGATAGGGGCCCCACCTTGACGTACCTGCCAGTGCAATCTTTCAAAAATGCGATTATCTCTCTATTATGAAGTCGTATGAATAAACGGTTTAGTGCATTGGAAACTAGGCTCGTTGACCTTAGATTTTGTATATTGGGGTCCCTTTATTTATTTATAGATTGGGATAAACACGCCAAGATATTTAACCCAAATTTTAAGAGAATTCCTTAGAGGAATTTATAATAACTTTTTTTTCGACTTTTGTTTTGCAACTTGCTTGATTTCAAAACATAACATAAAACCATTGTACAATTAAAATATATCATAAAACATCCTCCCTAACATTTTATGACCTTAGAATTATCCAAAAATTATAAGATAATTGAATAGTTCAAATGGGCGGGGTGTTACATCCTCCCACCTTAGGAACATTCATCCTCGAATGAAGATAATGTACATGGCATCACCGGAACATCACATGAACTTGTAAACTACCAAAGTTTCATACCTCAAGTATTCAAATGAGGGTCTATTATCTATTTGTTCTAAACATCATATATAGAAGTGAACAAGTGGGGATATCTGGACTTCATGTCCTCTTCATCTTCCCACGTCATCTCCTCGATATTATAGTTCCACCATAACATTTTCAGTGAAGCTATATACTTATTCCACAATCTCCAAATTTAGTGGCCTGCTTTGGCAATATGGACTTCTTTATAAGATAGTTCCTCTGAAATTTGTATATCTATTATCGGTACTAATGTGCTGGATCTCCTGTACACTTTATAACATAGAAACATGAAAGGATGGATGCAATGCCTCTAATTTTGGAGGCAAATCTAACTGGTAAGTAACTCTACCTACCTATTGCACAATACAACAAGGTCCAACATATCGAGGGCTCAACTTCTCCTTCCTTCCAAATTATGCAACCCCTTTCATTGATAAAACCTTAAAAAAATTCCAATTGTCAACATTGAATTCTATGTCCCATCTCCTAACATTGAATATGAGTTCTAGCATCTATGAGCTAATACCAACTGCTATCTGATCCATTTAACCTTTTTCAAATCCTGGTGCACTATGTCAGTTCCAAACAATATTGACTAGAACCTTGAACCAATCAATAGGGGATCATTATTTCTTCCCACATAAAGCCTTGTATGGTGCCATACCGATGCTAGAATGATAGTTGTTATTATAACCATACTCAATAAGTAACATGTGATCATAATAGTTCCCATCAAAATCTAGCACACACACCAATAACATGTTCTCGAGCATTTGGATTGTGCATTCCGGTTGGCCATCAATCTAAGGATGAAAATCCATTCTAAGATTAACCCGAGTCCCCAAACCTTTCCAGAAGGATCTTCATAAATATGTTGTAAACTACTCCCTTTTATTAGAAATAATCAATATTGGGACACCATGAGGTGTGACTATCTCTCTTTGTATAGACCAGTGTAATCTTAAGCTAGAATGTAGCCTTGACTGGCACGAAATGGGCATATTTTGTCAACCTATCAACAATCACCCAAATAGAATCATACTTCCATTGAGAACGAGGCAAACGTAGGACGAAATTCATATTTATCTCCTCCCACTTCTAATGTGGAATATCTATCTCATGAGTTAGCCTATTGGGCTTCTGATGCTCTACCTTTACCTGTTGAGAATTTAGGTACTATGCAATGAACTCATCTATGTCCCTGTTTATTCCCACTCACCAGTAAATCTCCTTAATATCGTGATACATTTTTGTATATTTTAGATGAATAGAATAACGAGAATGGTATGCCTCTTCCATAACCTACCATTGACGCTTTGCAATATCTGAAACACATAATCAATGTCTATATCTTAGGACCCTATCTCATGATACATCAGTTGCTAATGGCTCACGCTGTTGAGCATTTCCTTTGAGCTGCTCTAAGGTGGGATCCTTATATTATCGTGCCTTCACCTCCACAACAAGATATGATACGATTGTTTCATGATCTATTACCCCAGCATTATCAGAGTCTAAAAATCTATGCCCCAAACTAGCTAGCTTATGGAGCTCTAAAAACATCTCTTGCTTCTCCACTCCAAAATATAATAGACTGTTAATAAACTAACGACTAAGGGCCTCCACTACTATATTGGATTTCCCTGGACAGTATAATATATCCACGCCATAGTCTTTAAACAATTCAAGTTATTGGCGCTATTGCAGGTTAAACTCTTTCCATCTAAAAATACACTAGAGACTCTTATGATTTTTATATATATCAACATTAATGACACACAAGTAATGCCTTAATATATTCAGGGCCTAAATAAATATAGCCAACTCTAATTCGTGGGTCAGGTAGTTCTTCTCATTCTTCTTTTTTAACTGTCTAAAAGTATAAGAAATTACCTTTCTGTGTTGCATCAAAACATAAAACATAGCCCTCTAGACCTTCTTGTGTGGTCAAAATTGGTGCTGAAGTCAATCTATCTTTTTGCTCTTGGAAACTCTGCTTGTAGGTTATGGTCTACTAAAACATAGCTTCTTTCTGAGTCAGCTATATCAAGGGCATTGAAAGTGAAGAAAGTCCTTCCATAAACCTTTTGTAATACTCTGTTTACCACAAAACGCTATAAACTTCTGTCGGGATTTGGGTCTAGGCCAAGTCTTCACAGACTTATTATTTTGTAAATCAACCTGAATACCAACATCTGATATAGGCCCAAAAGGCCATATAATGTAAGCAGAACTCACACTTTGGGAGCTTAGTATAAAACCTTTGATCTTATAGTACCTGAAGCACTGCTCGGACGTGGTCTCTATGCTTGGTCTCTAAATAAGATATATCAAAATATAGTCAATAAGCACAATGACAACAAACCTAAGAATGGCCTGAAGATCCTATTCATCGGGTCCATAAATACTGATCTTCGGGTCCATAAATACTGCTGGGGCATTCATCAATTCAAAAGACATCACAAGAAACTCAAAATGTCCATATCAGAGCCTTAAGGCTATCTTCGGAATATCACTCTCTTAAATAAGTACATGGTTTTAACCTAACTGTAAGTCAATCTTTGAGAAGCATAGGGCATCCTGTAGTTGGTAAAAAAACCATCATTCTTTCATAGTGGATTTTTGTCCTTTATAGTCACCTTATTTAATTTTTGAAAATCTATACACTATTTCAACAAGCCATCTTTCTTCTGCTCAAATAACACTAGTGCACCCCATGGTAACGCACTAGGCCTGATGAAACCCTTATCTAATAAATCTTTCAGTAGTTCATTCAATTCTATTGGTAACATTTTATATGGGGGAAATGATATTGGTTGTACATCTGGTAATGTATTAGTAGAAAAATTAGTCTCCCATTCTAGCGGAATACTAGGAAGCTTATCTGGAAATAAATCTGGAAACTCATTAACTACTGGAATAAACTGAATAGTTGATGGGTTAGCATCAATATCTTAAATTCAGAAAGTATGGTAAATACATCGTCTGGCAATTATTTTCCTTGCCTTATGATAGGAAATCGACTTGCCTTTTGGCATTGCCGCATTACCCTTCAACTCCTGAGCTACTTCCCCTAGAATATCGAGTCTATCAGTCTTCTCTTGGCAGTCAACATTGGCATAATAATGTGACTGTCAATCCATGCCCATAATAATATCAATGTCAAGCATTTCTAACTCTATCAGGTCTGCAAAAGTTTGACAGCCAACTATCTTTATCATACAACCTTGATAAACCCTCCTTGTAATAGTAGAGTCTCCAAAAGGGGTAGACACAGCAAAAGGGTCACTGCAATGGATCTGGTACTACATAAAACTTCACAGGAATAAATAGGGTAACATATGATAATGTGGATCTTGGATCTATCAAAACATAAACATAATGGGAGTAACCACCCAATATACATATCTGAACATCTGGCAATGAATATGAATCTTGACGACCTGTAGTGTATATGTGCAATTCTAGCCACTGTCGGAAATATATGCTCCTTCTTGGCGTTAACCTTTACCTGATAAAATCTGGGAACCATGCTCGAGAGGATATACTGAGGAAGATGATCTTTTTCCTAATCTATCTATCTTTAGTAAACCTTGTTGGTCCCTAAACACGCAGTATCTTGTATATGACCCTCTTGGCCACAAAAATAGCATGTTGTGGATCCCTTATAGCATCTCCATGCAAGTGTTTATTACATGTATCACAATATGGCACAACTGATCAAAATTGCTCTTGGACCCTTTACTTTGTGAGCTTGATGCTCGTTAGGTCTCATCCCGACTTGATCACACCCAGTGATCCAACTTTCTACCCTAGGAATGTTGTAGTGGGGGCCTAGGTTGTCTCTCCCAATACCGAGAACTGGAGCCACCCTGCGCCTCTGTCTAAAACCCTTGGGCCTAACCCTCTTCTGCTGCCCTCTCTTGCCTCTCTCAATTGTATACTATTGATGTCAAAGTACATTTATGTTCTTTACAACAGCATGGATTTTCGTGATATCCATATTGTCATTATGTACAGTTTAAGTAGATGCCCAACAACAATCATAAGCTGAAAACTCAACCCTTATGACTCAGCTCTATAGCACGACTTCAGCAAGAAAAAGGGTAAATTTCTTGAACAATGTATGTAGCTTCATGATTATAAAATGTGGTGCACAACACATTTATAAAAAATACTCTACTAGACACGGCTTGAAGACTCCCTAGTATACAACATTGCTGTAATACCAAGTTTGTGTCACGCCCTGAGGTTACCCCCTAGACGTAACACGGGATTTGGGACCACAAGAATCCCAAGGGAACCCTTGGTCATAGCATTATCAAGCATAACAAAAGATAAGCGGAAGCATAATACAAAAATCCCATCAAGGAAACATCAATAAAAGGTCTAAGGGCCCCCAAACATACAATATCCAAAAAGGAAATTCAAATACAAACTATGTCTGAAAGCCTCTAGTCATAACATAAAGAGTTGCTAGGACAAGACCCTAGCTAACTTGGAGTATATAAGTAAAGCTAACATAATAAAAAATCATAACTAGTCCTCACACTATGAGGACTCACCAAAGCTGGGCGTGAGTGGTCGGGAACTCTAGCCACGAAGCTGTGAAGGGACACCTGAATCTGCATCATCAAAGGATGCAGCGCAATATGCTTTAGTACTATGGAATGTAATAAGTATGAGAGTGATGCATGAATCATGATAAAACAGTTTAAAAACAAACTTAAGAATGAACTTGTTGCTTAAAGAAGGACCATAAATAAATATCAAGGTATAAAATATAAAACATGAAATAAAGCTTAAGTTTCATAAAACATGAACTTGTTGCGCAATATGCAAGAATCATAAACATGTGTGAGTTTCTCTTAACTGACATTAAACCATGCTGAGCTACATGGAGTTCAGTGTCTTTCACCCACACTGAAAGAGTTGTCCTAACCGGACAAAGTTAGAACCATTTCATACCAGGATCCTATCATCATATGCCTCAAAAGGGCAACCTACGGTGGCACGTAGTTTTCGGACTAAGAATACTCGCACCCGATCTAACTCGGTGCTAAATACTACTCCCAAAACATATATATACATGACATGAGCTCAGATACATATGACATATAAAATGCCAAACTAGTTCATACTTGTCCATACATTTTCATACCCTGGATCGTCATACTACTCATGAATTAGGGTTTTGAAATCGATTCATGAGCATTGATGGAACATCGGGTGTCTTATCTTGCATCAAACTTCATAACATGGAAAGACTTGCATACTTCATGACTTGTAAAATTTGCATGGCTCTAGTTCAATTTTTATAAAACATATACTTTCATAGAATCATAGGAATTAGGCATGCACATGCTTAAAAATCCATAAGGAACATGCTTATCAAAATCCAATTTACTTAAATAAACTTCATGCATGTAGAAATTTAACTTCATGCATGTAGAAATTTCCATGGTTAAACTTCAATTCATTAAATAAGAGTTAACAAGTAAAAACCCATGTGAAATCATGCAATTTTAATTGTGATTTCATAATCAAATCATGAGAAGATCATATTTAGCAAAACCCATAAGAATTGGATAAGAACCCTAATTTGAAAATCATGAAATCAAAATTTGAGTTAAGGGTTTTGGACACAAGGGTGAAAGGAATCCATTGTTAATTACCCACATACCTTGATTGAAGCTAACCCACTTGATTTGAAAAGACTTAGGAGACTTGAACTTGGATTTTGAGACTTGGAGCTTGAAACCCTAACTTGAAGATTGAGAAGATGGAACTCCTTTTATTCTTTTAGAAGTTGATTGAAAGAATGGGAAAAAACTTAGGTCAAGTGGAAATAAAAACCCTCTTAAATAGGCTTAAAATGACTTAGTATAGGAGTTAAAATAGTTGAAAATTACAAAAATATCCCTGGACTTAATCTTGGAAAAAGCTGGAAAAAGTCAACTTTTAGGAACCACGGATGGGTTCCATGGGCCGTAGATCAAACCACCGCTCGTGGTTTCCACCCGTCGTTCCTGGCCCAAGAGTCAGGCTGCAGAAGCAAAACCACGACTCAACAGGACAGACCCGTCATCCAAATGACGAGTCGTAGACCTGAGCCGTAGTACCTGGGGATCATGCAGCCCTCAGAACTAACTTCTACGAGTCATAGATGATACGTAGTTTAAATTATGGACCGTAGACATCATTCGTCATTCCTGTCTAGGAATTAATTTGCAGAAGTCATTCTACGAGTCAACAGGATGGACTCGTAAAATGAAACAAGGGTCGTAGACTAACTCGTTGATTTGGGAAAGAAATGCTGAATTTTGACAAACCACGGGTCACTCTACGGACCGTGGTTTTGGTATACGTGTGGTGAACCAACCAGTGGTTTTCAGAATGAAAATTTTGGGGTTCAGTACAGCAACGACGAGTCGAAGTACGGACTGTCGTTCAAAACGACGGTTCGTCATTCCCATCCGTCATCACTAGTAGCACTACAATAACATGCCCATAACTTTTTACTCTGGACTCGGATTAATGCGTGGTCAGTGGTGTTGGAAAGAAGAGTCAAAAACCTTTAAATTGGTTGATACTAGGCAACCTAACTCTTTATATTTTTGGAGGAATGATTGATTGAAGTTGACCTTAGTTTAGACTTATATGAAAACTTACTTTGGTGAGGTGCTTGCGACTTAACTTGATAATAGGAGTTTCTTATGAACGTTATTCGCATACAAAGCGCTCAACATACTAGGAAAATGATCATTACACTCATGGAAAAAGTTCGGGTATTAGTTTAGGATTTTTGGGGTGTTACAGTTTGTCACGCCCCAAACTTGGGGGGGGGGGGCGCAACAGGCACCTAACGCCAAAACTTAGGCCAAAGCCGACCCTGCTGAACTATTTTCCAATGGCGCATAGCAGCCACACATAATCAAGAAAACAAACAAGTATATCTTGGCTTAAAAATCATCCCTCAGCCGTCAATTCCCCTATCAACAGCTCCAGAAGGAAAACAACTACTCCCAATATTTTATATAAAGCAATAAGACGGTAGCACATAAATCATGGTTTGATCGTCAAGGCCGCCATGATATCTACAAAAGCATAAATGCTATGTGGGCTGTCAAGGCCACTATGATATCTATATAATAATTTAAAATGTGTATATACAATGTAAACTAGGTCAATGAGCCGCTAAACTTCCAACAAAACAACAACAAGGCCCAATTGGTTAACAAGCTACAACTAATAAACATAAAAGGCCTATATAGCCACCATCATAGCTATGCAACCAAACTGACTAGTCTGCAAGACTATACAAATACATTACTTGGTGGGACAGGGCCCCAACCTACCCAATAACTATAAAAAGCAAAAAGGCAAACCTTTAAGACTCTAGCGACCCCTGGAAAGAAAAGAGTCCACTAACCCACTGAAATCTCGGGTATGCTACCCGAAAGGTTTGTCTAGTCATCACTCAGGACCTGCATGCATGAATGCAATTCCCCCAAGAAAGGGGGTGTCAGTACAAAATAATGTAGCAAGTATGTAAGGCCAATTGAAAACTGAAACTGAAGTGTAAGGACTAAATAAAAGGGCACGAGTAAAACAGAAGTACAATAACATACCTTCCTGCAATAAGATACCATCTAAATTACATAGCAAACAATAACCTTATCTGGCCCCCATAAGCCCGGCAGATACAAACAACATACAATCGTCGTAAGTCCTAGTAGACGCAAACAATCACTAAATACCCATACTGACCTCATACTTGGACCCCAGTGATAATCTAATCTGAACTATCAGAATGTACATATGTCGCGAATCAGTACAACTCTGAGGCTCTATAGTTCCATGTATATGATGGCCCGTAGGTACAACCTGCCCATCCCATATGTACAATCTGCCTGGCTTGAAGGCAAGATAATATAATTTAACTACTGCCCCGTAGGTACAACCTGTCCATCTCGTAGGTATGGTCTGCCTGACCCAAAGGCACGATAATATAATGTAACTGCTACTCCATAGGTACAGCCTGCTCGCCCCATAGGTACTGTCTACCCAGCCCAAAGGCATGGTAATAGTAACCAAAATATAGGCTCCAAAACCCTGCAGTGTCAGTGTCTGCTAAGGCCAAAATAAGATCATAGGCGGCAATAAGATGATAAAAACAACAGAATAATATCATGTAATCACAGGTGACCTCAACACAATCATAATATGCTTTTCTAGGCTGCTAGGTAAGAAACCGAATGTTGCTAATAGGCGTTATATCATGTCGTGGGGCAAAATTCAATATTATAAGGCCACTAGTCAATAACGATGTTACATATACTATACAAGCTTTGGCCTTAAAGGTCATGCCAGAAAGTTAAAAGGAAGCCTTAACATACATTTTAATTGAAGCCCCAAAGGTGTTGCTATGAATCTTTGCCAACCAAATGTAAGGCAACAAAATTGAGAATCAACAAGGCTACAAGGCCAACCATAACCAATCGATAAGGCATCAATGTCACACTCACGAACAACCAAGTCCAAATTATAAAATGAGGCTACTAAAAATAATAAACAGCAGCTAAATCCAGCAACAACATGCTAACCACTTCTCGAAAGAGCGACAAGCTCCCGAGGCACTACTTGAAGGAGTACTTCATGTTGTTCAATCAAATAACTATCGTATGCAACCCCAATAAGAATCGCAAAAACTCCCCAATACCTCCAGAACCTTACCACAATCAGTACACCACAACAATAACAAAACATAATAGGATAAAGGGGTTGTCCAAAGCCACAATATCTAAAACACCACTTCGTGGCTCGGAAAGCTGTAAAAATTATACTAGAATATGTAACTACGAAGGAGGGTCATAGAGGAGATATTTCCTTGACAAAAATATTCAATATCCCAATCTAAACAACCTTCCTCCTTTTAGGAAAAACAAACAGATCCAAATCCTACAAGAAACTACTACAAGTTATCGGAACATATATCTTTTTGTGACTAGAAGCTTAGAATCTCGATTCAACAAATAGACAAGTGTACGGGATCCTTATATCAAAAATATAAATCCATTTCTACTGCCAAATACTCAATAAAAATATGCTAGCTAGATTCCATAATACCCATGAATATACGGCACGAAATCAACGTGGCAAACTATACAAAAATGACGAGTTTGCGACGTAGAGCAACTTCCGTTAATCTTCCGAATTGAAAGCATCAAAGTCCATGGAGTATTTAGGGGATTACCTCTGATTTTATGTAGTTTTTGGTTGGTTTTTATGAATTAAAACGAAATAGAAACAACCTTTATAAAGCAAAACCGACTTAGGATAGGGGACCCCACCTTGACGTGCTTGCTTGTGCAATCTTGCAAAAACGTGAATATCTCCTTATTCTGAAGTCGTATGAATAAACAGTATTGTGAATAAGAAACTAGACTCATAGACCTTTGATTTTATGTATTAGGGGCCCACTAAATTTTTATATATTGGGAGAAACACCATACAAATTTAACCCTAATTTTAAGAGAATTCCTTAAAGGAATTTACAATAACATTTTTTTTGACTTTTGTTTTTCAACATTCTTGACTTTAGAACTTAACATACAACAATTGTACAATTAAAATAACTCATAAAACATCCTCCCTAACATGTTAGGACCTTAGTATTATCCCAAAAGTATGAGATAATTGAATCGTTCAAATGGGCGGGGTGTTACAGATTCTATTTAATGTAATGGTCAAGGTTGACAAGTTCATCCTACCTGCTACTTTTCTAGTCTTGGATTGTGATGTAGATATTTAGGTACCCATCATATTGGGGTGACCATTATTGGAAACCGGTAGAGCCTTGGTTGATATGGGGCTCAGGGAGCTCAAGTTTTGGGTTGGGAGCGAGGAAGTTACTTTTAATGTATGCCAACCCACAAGGCCACCATATGAGTTTTGAGTGGTGTCTTTGATCAATATTGAGGGCAAGTTAGTGGATTCCCATGAGGAGTTTAGGGTGAAAGAAGTATGAGCCTATGATGTTGGCACCTTTGTAACAAGATAATGTGATGTAGATATTGAAGGAGCAATTCCCTTGCTTGGTTTGGGGCCACACCAATTGGATTGGCATGCTTTTGGATAATGGTTGAGGATTGAGGTACTATCATTGATCCGCAACATAAAATTCCCATGTGTCTTTACTTTTTATTTTTATTACCTTTTGTTGTTTTTGGTGTGTTTTAGGAATGCATGGAAAGGAAAAATGACTAAGTGGAAAAACAAGACAAGAAGGCTCGTGCGAAAGGTCGTGCAGTCCGCACCAGCAGTTGTGCACATAGCACAGGGTAACGCATCTCAAACCAGAGGCCTGGGAAGAAAAGTCAATATTAGAGGTGACATGCAATGGGGTGTGCGAGTCGCACATCCTGTTGAGCATGTCGCACCTCCATCGCCTCCCAAGTTAGAAAGCTGAACAAAGTCTAGGTGAGATATTCGCTGGTGCAAAGTGAAGTGTGAGGTGAACATTGCCTTACCAACCTTTGTGTTGACCTACCCATTAACTGACCCAACCCGGAGACCAACTGGCCAACCATTCTTCTTTGTTTCCTTCTTATAAACCGTCACTCCCACTCCTTTTCTCCCATAACTCACACAAAATCTCCATAACTCTCTCTCTCTCAAGTCCTCCAAATCCCTCAAACTCTGCCCAAAAACTTCTCCTCTCTCACCTAAACCCATCACTGCCTCTACACCGCCTGGTCGCCGTTATTTTTTTTTTGTCAGAAAGTGGGTCTCCATTATTGGCACTCCAAAAACTTCAATTTTTACTTTCTACCCTATCATATTGACTTGTGCTAGTTTCTTTGATGTTAAATACTTAATTTTATAGAGATTGGAAACTCATATTGTGAAGCATGCTCATTAAATCATCCATGTTAAGTTTGGGTGAGATGCAAAATTTTTGGGTCCTCAATTTTGGTGCATATTGTTGATGTTACTAGAGATTAACTTAATAGAACTTGAAGTTATGATGATGCATATTATTGGTGTGGATTTTTGGCCTGAATATCATGTTTTTAGGTAAAGTCTGAGTAACCCACTTACGTTGATGCATGGTTTGGCAATATGATAGATTGAGTGATGTCATTCTTAAGGGCAAATCATCATTTTTGAAAGGTTATGCTGAATAATGTTGTGGTTGAGGAGTATAAAATTGTTGATTGATTGAATATTCCTCCTGATTTTTAATTAAAGGCTTGATAATCCCAATGATAGATGAGGTAACATCCTTTTTAAGGGAAATTGTTAAGCTAATTTTTAATTGTGATTGTGTTGTAAGTTTTTTGGGGAATTCTAAGTACCCGGATAACTTGGGTGTTTGTCATATTAAGCATAGGGCATGTTGATAATGTTGGTTTGTTGTTGTGATTCTAAGTGAATTCCATAGATATTGCTTTGTGAGTCACATACGTAACAGACATGAAATTAGGAATTTCAAAATTCCATCTGTTCCTATGTGTGTTTCATATGGGACACACAAATCTCTATGTGCGAAACACAAACCACTTCAACTTAGTTCTAAATGCTTCCAGTTAACTGTCTTGAGGTGATAGCCTTGTGCAATGCACATAACTGTTAGTGTGAATTGTATCCGCCATTACACCCTGAGGCTACTTCAACATAGGTCTCTGGTAGCCTGTGCAAAGACACGTGCGATGTGCACTTCTCATGGTGCATCTTCACATGAATTGCACAGGCAATCAGTCACCTGTTGTGTTTTTCATCTTCTTTTCATTCCATTTCTTTAGGTTTGGTACTTCTTTTTCTTTCATACAAATCAGTTCTCGCATAGTTTCTTGTGCTAACATCTAGTTAGAGGAACATGACTTCTAATAGGTGCCGCTCAAAAGGACATGCCACATATCAAGACTCGGCCTCTGAAAATCCAGGGCCCTCTATGCAAAATGTGGGACCATCTGAGTCAGAAATTAGATTTGGCCTTAAAGGGATGGAGGCCTATTACATCGATTTTCATGACAAGCGACCCTTCTTTGAAAAGGCAGGGTTTGATATGGAAGCCTTCAAAACGGATTTACTAAACATACCCAAGAAGTTTTGCATAAGGATCTTGGACCTCTTCACCAAAACTCACAGCCCATATTTTCGTGATTTGGTACGGCAGTTCTATGCTTCATACCTGGCTAGGCAAGACATTCTAAAGCATAAGGCCCAACAAAAAGCTACCATGCCTGGATTCGATGTTAGTGAGGGGCAAGGAGGTAGATATCACCCTAGAAACAATCTATTATATCATATAGGCTGATGAACCAATTATCATGATATTTATGACATGTCGCTATAAAGTCTAATCAATACAAGTGGGTTTCTAGTATAATTGTCGAAGGAACTCCTTTTTGGGCTATCTCAAAAGGACCCATCTGTCGATCCAATTTGAAGTTTGAGGCTCAGATGTGTTTGGATTTTATTTGCACAAGGCTCATCCTGACTCATCACACGACCAAAGTGACTATAGAGGTGGCAATCCTTATTTCATATATCATGTCTAGGCTCCCAATAAACAAAGGGGAAATTCTTGCAAACCAATTTAAGAGGAGGCT
The DNA here is from genome assembly GCA_003996215.1 of Jaltomata sinuosa. Taxonomy (NCBI): domain Eukaryota; kingdom Viridiplantae; phylum Streptophyta; class Magnoliopsida; order Solanales; family Solanaceae; genus Jaltomata; species Jaltomata sinuosa. The sequence goes on from QJPP01001105.1 coordinate 779,064, forward strand.
AAACACAACTCCACTTCCATGGCTTTCCCTGTTCTCATTTAGCTTATCTTCCTACAGGCAAACTGCCCTCTATTTCGATTGTTAAACAAAACTCGCAAAGCTACCAACATGATTTACCTGGAAACAAGGTAGGAAAAGGATGTGCCACATGTCAAGATAAGATACCTTGCTCAACACGATAGTGCCATGGCAGGCACTGCACAAGCTGAGAATGTGGCTCATGATCATGCAGATATTTTATCTCCTCCTCATGAATTTCTAGATACCACCTATATGGTTCCTCCAGTAGATAATGCTTCGAGTGGGCAACTCAAGTTTTCTAAACTTGTTTGCCACAATGAGGAGATCTTGCACAAGATAGCTAAGGATATTCCAAGCATGATTCAATCCGCTATCAAATCGACTTTGAAGCCTGTAGTAGCTAGTGTAAGCAAACTTTGTGCTCAAATTGATACCATGGAAGTGGATGTTAATAAGCTCAAGAAATTGGTACCACATGCTAAGCCAAAGACCTCTAATTGGGATCTTAATTTACCAGCCCCAAATACAATGTCTCCTATGATAAATGATAGACCTCCCGATGATTGGTGCACGGGTTGGTACTCGAATAATGAAGAAGGCACATGCAAGATCCTAGAGGTGATTGAGCCCATCATGCCGGCTTCCAATACCATATTACCACCTATCCAACACTATTCGAATCTCCATAAATATCATGTGCCAAAATGGAGGCATCAACATAGGCCCAGTAGGGCCGCTCCACCTCCTTTGTACCATGAGATGATGACTTATCAAGATAAGTGAGAGGTTGTAGAGTCGTATGGCCTCTTTCAGGTTTGGGAGAACCCATCAATTCCCTCAATGGAAGGGTTCCAAATATATCTGAAACATGCCTACATCCTTCCACCATTACCACCTCGTCCCCAAAGGACCCACTACCATGTTTATGCACGAAGACATCATCATCAGTTTTAGACCTACCCGGGAGTCCTTGACATTCATCTTTTTGATAATTTTATACATCAGGGGCTATGCTTTATTTAAATTTGAGGGATGTAATTAGTGTTTAAGCCACTGTGAGGCATGTCTTATTATCTTATTATTTGGTTTATGGATGTTATGTTCTTTAATGTGCCCTTACTGGGCTTGATGTTTTTATCTTTATTGATAGTTTTGCGATATCACCGGGTTGGTCTTGCACGATTCATCATTTTACTACCCATGCCTTGCAAATGCACGTGGTGCCTACTCCAAGGCTCGATTTAAAATGATTCATGAAGTGCTTTTAAATTTTGGTCGCCTTGTTAATAGTAGATTACTGAATAAAATCCAAGGGTTTTCTTCATACCACGGTTCTTTCCCAATAAACAATTTTTGTTTTCTTTGTTTGTTTTTTGTGTTGAACTAGATTGGTCTTTCCCTATGATAGATTTATAAGTGACTTTCTTAAGGTAAAATTCCAAGTTTTTGTGTCAGTTTGAGTCCATGCTTTGCCTTTCTTAAAATGGGGCCCATTGAAAAAAATTCTTGGCAAGAAGTTTTTGAAAATTAAAGGAAAGAGGGAAAAGAATTTTGAGTAAAGCATTCTCTTGTCATGACTTTCTGGCTTGATTGATTCACAAACGAGTGTGTAAAGAACTCGGATAGCTTGTCAAAAGTCCTTTGTCCCAATTGAATCTTGAGACTCATTGTGAAATTATTGTGTTGTGATGCCTTGTGTGGTAAGGCTATACATAATTCTTGTGCACATATGTTGTCTAGAACTTGCCCCGAATGTGATTCAAGGAGAAATTCAAGATGTAACCGAGCTTTGAAGATGACCTTTGGCCCTTTTTGAATAAGCCACTTAACCCAAATTGACTTCCCTGTACATTGATCCTAGTAAACCCTTTTGAGCTTGTGACTTTTCTTAGGCACCTTGTTACTACCTTGACCCTTTTTGGAACCTCATTTTTGCACCCATCCTCTCTAATAGCTTAAAAGTGAAACATATGTAATAGCCTAAGTTTGGGGGAAATTGAAATGTTAACATAGGCAAAAGCCTAAATTTTGGGGTGCATGCACCAATGCGGAGAAGAAAAGGATGTGTTTGAATGCAAGGTAGCACCATATGCTTGAATTGAAAATTGCTTTAAATGATCCAATGAAATGAATAAAATGGAATGAAAAGAAGGAAGTGGTGCTACCAAGTAAAGGTGATAAAGGATGTTGAATGATCATATTGAAGGGGAACTTTTGGGATTGTAAGAGGGAGAAATAAGGTGAAGGTATTATTTGAAAATGTGAGCGGTGTTTCAATGATCACAAGGAGCATTAGGGAGGCTTAGTCACTTGAGCTAAATGTAATCCACACCTTAACCTTAGCCAACATTATAACCCGCAAGTCCTTAGTTATTCCAAGCTTGGTAACTCTATATTGTGGTAAATTACATAAAGGGAAATCATATGGTTCAATGCGTGTTAACTCGAATTTCTTTGAGATAGTAAGAGCCTTTTGGTTCTCTTATAATCCCATTGTCTTGTGAAATTCATGATTGTCAGTGGAATTCTCACTTGTGGTGAGTGACATCACACATTTGAAAGGAATGGTGAAGTCTCTATTTCAATTAAAAGGAATGAATGAGAGAATTTCTTTGGCAAATCTCGAGGAAAACCTTGAAGGTCCATACCAATGATCTAAAGTCATGAATATCTTGTTTTAAATGACAAATTCCCTTTATTTGAATGAAAAACGAAATCTTTTTTTCCTAAATGTTTTGAAATGAGAAATTGCCTTGAGAATGTGGTGGTCTTTTTGTAGTTGAGTCTTTTTGTTTGTTATTTTCTTAGTTGTAGATTTTAGGTTAATCATGTGTGCACCCCTATTGAGTTTTAGAGCTTAATGCATTCCTTAATTTATGAGTATTTTGCTTGAGGACAAGCAATAGTTCAAGTTTGGGGGTTTGATAAATTAAATTTTTAATGTACCAACTTATTGAGACTTTAATCATGAATTATTGTCATGTTTTGATGAGAATTAGAGATATTTATTACCTTTATTGATGAAAATACATGTACTCTTTGTCAAAAGTAGAAAACAAGGGAATTGGACCCAAAAGAGTTTAAAAAGAGTTAAAGTGTGAAGGTGATCAAAAATAATGAAGAATCTGTTGAGAGGTGCTATCCACAGGCGATCCACACAACGTGATATGTGGACCCCACCTCCCTTCACATGTCACCCAACATTAGCTGAAGTTACTGGTTGGCTGAAGCAGAGACTTGCGACGCGCACAATGTGTGGTGCAACTACACGTCGTGTCGCACGTTGTATCGCACCACACACGAACGACATTTTTGTCATTATTCAAGTGACATTTTGGAAAGCTTCTAAAACCCAATTTTGATAGTGTACCTGATAGTTTTTGACATATTATTGAATAGTTTTCATCATATAGAGTTTCCCAAGGAATATAGAGAGTGTACTTTAATCTTTTCATCTTCTACCTTGAGAATTCACCATTTTTGTACCAAATATAACTTGGATTTAGATATTGGTCTAACTATGAATGGAAATTTGAATTACCCCATTGGTATAATCTCTTATTTCCTAAGCATGAGTAGCTAATTTCCTTTTCTAGGAGTATGTGTATGATGGGTATTTAAATTTGGGTATGGGTCTTGCTTAATTATGTTTATAATTAATAAATTGACATGGGTCTATTGAATTACTCATGTTTTAATGCTAAAATTGATGGTTGCAAATATTGGTTGAATTTACTTAATCGTGTTCATGCTTGAAAGAGGGGTTCATAATTCGGAAGGAATTCAGTAGTGGGAATTTGAGGTTTCCATCTTAGATTGAGGCTAGAAATAGCCTAATTGAAGAAAACTCTCATCTAAGAGTCTAAGCAAGAAAAAGTATGACTTTCCCAAGCTTGAATTGGTTGGTTTGTATTGAAACTATGGTGCTTGAGTAGAGACCATTGGATATATGTTTGGAAAATCGAGAGATTGACAAACATAAATAAAACCAATGCTACCCATATTGTTTGTCAAAAATTTGCATAATTAAGCAAGTACCATGGCCCACATTAGAATCCTATCGGAAAGATACCCCTAGTCTCTCTCTCATTTGAATACAAATCTCTTCTTTATGTTGCCTTCTATTTCGAATTGCAGCATTGCTAATTCCTCTTTCCTTGTTTCCCCTGATTTTTACTTTAAGTTTATTGAGCATATACTCTCTTGGTGAATACTATTTGACTATTTTTTGGTATATCGTCACATCCAATCTCTGTGGGATCGACTCTGATACTCACTTAGAATATAAATTCGTTTTTCTCTGATGATCGCTACCACATCCTATTGGAGAGTGTTTTTGTGTGTTATAATCGCACCATGGAGCAGAATCACTGACATCCTCTTCTTCATTCCTTGCGATCATCCACAAGTTGTAGATCCTTGATCGACACTCTTCGGTGGTCTCCAAAGCCTCTTTCGTCATGAATAAATCTTGTAAGGTTGTGTGTTATTGGGCTTGGCTCCTTGTGAATGGCCTTCTAGGGGTTGTGTCGAGCGACATCATATCACTGTAAGCCTGTGTAGTCACGTGAATCCACGACGGGAAGTTCTAGATGACTCTGTCTGAATTCTGTGCACAGAATAACATTTCATGTAGCAGCCTTAAAAATACCCACCCCACGTTGTAGAGTAGGCTATAATCTCATCTTGCATGTAATGGTCTATTGTAAGAAATTCATTATCTGAATATTGATTACTTTCTTTAGCCAAAGAATCATATATCTATGTGATCTATATACTTATGTCTAATCTATGGCTAATTACTCCCTTTAAATTTTGTGACATATATGCTCTGTAACTTCTTGGAGTTTCAACTGAAGACACGTACGGTCATGTGAAACATATGACTTCTTTGACTGGAAAAGACTACTATAAAGCTATAGGTTTATAACTCCACATGAAGGAGACATATAATAGTAATAAGTTTTGGTTTAAGGTATCATATAATCTATGAAGCCCTTTATAGGAGGAACATTTGACCCTAGGTCGTGCCTTAATGGTGAAAGAGGTTTTAGCTTTACATACCTTACTTCGAGACTCTCTCTCTTATGACTTGTCATCGATGCCCTTCAAAACACTTCTTATCTATAACATAACATCATATGCAATGGTGTAAGCAGCTAACTAAGAAATACGACGAGCTCGAAAAGACAATAATAGCTTACGAGGAACAAGCATAGCAAATAAGATAAATAAATTGTGTATCACCACACCTCTCGTTTTTCCCTTACAAGTTGTCATACCCCGAGGCTACCCCTGGATGTAACACGTGATCCAAATCACAAGTGCTCTAGATTAACCCTTGGTCATAGCATACTCAAGCAAAAAAATAGATAACTGGAAGCATAGTAAGAAGATTCAAAATCAAACATATAGATAACCGAGTCAAAAGACATACAACTCCAAGGAAGAGACTCGAATACTATCTATGTATGAAAAGCCTTTACACATAACATAAGGAGTTGCTAGAAAAAGACCCTAGCTAACACAAAGTATGAAAGGAAATAACCATAAACTAACTAAGATCTTAACTAGCCCTCTAACTACGAGGACTCACCAACAGCGGACTGGGAATGGCCTGAAATCTCTGGCCACGTGTTTGAGGGAAGGAGCCTGAATCTGCATCATCAAGAGGATGCAGCGCAAAGTATGCGTCAGTACTATAGGATGTACCGAGTATGTGAGATATGCATAATCATGTTAAAAACATGCTTTAAACATGCTTAAAACTGAGTTCATGCATAAAAGGGATATCACAAGTAAATATCATGACTTGAATAGTAAACATGAGATGAGAATCAAAACATTGAAATAGATTTCATAAGCTTAAAACAAGTCAAAACATTCTTAAGGGAGTTTCTTATAACCGACAATAGACCATGCGAGCAACATGGAATCTAACTATATAACCCTAGTTAGCAAAGCTGACTTGAACCGTGCAAAGGAATGAGTCACCATACCCAACTATATAACCCTATTTGGCAAAGCTATCCTAATGTCCGCAAGCACAGGACACCATGATCGATATGTGGTACCACTCTCATAAGCCCATAGGGCAGTTTATTTTATAACCTATGTTGGCAACGTAGTTTTGGACTTAGGTAATTGAACCCTCATCACTTGGTGATAAATACTCCTCCCAAAACATATACATATAGCTCATAATTTCAAGTGGCACAATCTCATGCCAAATCTTGTTTGAAAATCATGGAAACACATCTAGCATCATGCAATTATCATATCATAAATTCATGAAACTTAGCATAACCATAATTCAAAACATACTTTTCTTTCTTATATCACACTTGAAGAATTAGGCATGCAATTTCATAAATACATATGGACATGTTATCTAAACATGTAAACTTTCACTTGAAATCATGCAATTCAATAGAATAATGCTAGAAATAAATTTTGATGCATGGGCTTTGTAAATCAATTAATGAATCTTGATCAAATCATAAATGATTTCATATGTATTCCCCAATTTAGATCATAACCCTAATTTCACAAGTTCATAATTCAAAATAAGAATTGGTGTTTTGGGTACAGGGGTGAAAGGAACCCATTGTTAAATACCCACATACCTTGATTGAAGCTAACCCACTTGAAATTGAAAAGACTAGGAGACTTGAACTTAGAGCTTAAGACCTTGAGCTTTAGAGAGTTCTTTTCCTTTTTGGGAGATAAATGAAGATTTTAGAAGGGACTTAGGCTAATGAGGGTGAAAACCCTTCTAGAAATAGTCAAAACGACATCATTTAGAAGTTAAAAGGGTGGGTAATAACTAAAATACCCATGGGACGTAATTAGGAAAAAGATGGAAAAAGTTGACTTTCAGGGACCATGGATGGGTTCCACGGGTCATAGACAAAACCACAGCTTGTGGTATCCATCCGTCGTTCCTAGCCAAAAGAACAAGCTGCAAAAGGTGGTCTACGGGTCAACAGGATGGACCCGTAGAAAGAATCACGGGTAGTAGACCTAAGTCGTAGTTCCTGGGGACATGCAATCCTCTGAATCAAGTTCTACGAGTTACAGGATGGTCCGTAGTTTGAACTACGGACCGTAGACTTGACTCGTGGTTCCTGGGGAATCTGTCAGCCCTCAGATCTGGTAGAATGAGTTAACAGGACTGGCCCATAGATTGAACTATGGTCCGTAGAACCAACTCGTGGTTCTCAGACCAGAGTCTGAACCTGGAAAGCTCAACCTACAGCTCTATTCCATGATCCGTAGATCAGACCACGATCCGTGGTTTGGACCCATCACTCCTGGAAACATGGAATTTTTTAGAGTTTCAAACATAGAAAGCTGGTTTGATTTCCGGGGTGTTACACCAACAGAACTATGACCACCTATGAGGTCAATACTACTCACTCCATCCTTTCCTTACAATATACATCCCATTCCATATCTCAAACAAGGTCATAAACTTTAACCCTCGCCTTCCAAACACCGGCTTGGGAGTTCTTTATCTAGTGTCATAAAATGCCCCATTAAGCTCATAGAGTAAGTTGGGAGAGATGTATAACATATGTTGACACCCAATTTTGGCCTCCCTATACCTCTCTCGGACTGTTATTTTAATAAAAATAATTATTTTAAATATTAATTTATTTTACATCTTTTACTTGATTTATTAAATGAATTACTTGTTAACACTTTAAAATTGGTATATAAATATATAATTATTTTCTATTATTACTATTTTTATCATAAATTTCATATGATATTACATGTCATTTATTTTACGTACAATATATATACGTAATTTATTTATTTATTTTTTAAAAATAATTTATCTTTTGATAATTATCATTAATTATTATTTTATCTATTAAGTTATATATACGTAGTAGTTTATTTATTAAATAGCCATCCGAATTCAATTTCCAATCTCAAATTATTTAAATCCTAGTCCCTTCCTACCCAGTTTATTTCAATTTTAGCCTAAATTGAGCTAATTTGGCCCAATTTTAAATACCAAGTCTAATTCAATCTCAGCCGTTGATCTAATACGATCAACGGCCGAGACCAAACCCCTTTCTTCTTTCCTTTTTAAACAAAACACCCCCCAAACCCTAACCACCCAGATTTCCCCACTTCTCCTTCACTCCCACCAGCCGCCTCCACCCCTCTTCTCTCTTCTTCTGTCTTCGTTGACACCACCATCACCGTCGGCAAAGCGGCCAGCCGCGGCGGTCCAGCGATAGCCCCTTCTCTTTCCCCCTAAGCTCTCCCTCTCTTCTCCTATGCCGACGGGCGGCAGATCGCTACCAAAACCCCACAACCACCCTCACTCCTCTTCTTCTCCTCACACCACTAACCTGCGTCAGCCACCGCAACGCCAGCGGCCACCACCAAAAACCCCATGAAAAGTCGCCCCTTTTACTCTTCTCCCTCCAGCTGATGAGCAGCGACCTATTGTCGCCGCCTCATTTTCTCTAGTGAAACCCCACCAAACATCCATCCAAACATTGCCCGGCACCACCAAAGGCCAGCGGAACCACCCAGAAAACTAGATGCCTCAACCCTCTCACTAAACAGCAACCAGCCACCGCTGCTCCAATGGGTTTCCATCTGATGAACCCCCAAGGTTTCGTCGTGTTCGATAAATATCGAAAGAGACTGACGAAGGGAATGTTATGCATGAATCAATATTTATCTTTCACGGTCAAGTTTGGAGAAGCGACAAGCCATCAAAATCAGCCCTCTCATCCTGGTTTTCTATTGAATTTATGAGGATTACCATGAAATTATTTCTGGTTTGGTCTCTTTCATGTTTCTGTTGCTTGTTATCTTACTCATATTTTCTCTTTTATTAGATTCTAAGTTGTGAAATTAGCAGAGTTAGTTGTGAATCTGTGCCTGAATTCTGTAATTTTGTGTGTCAATTATTAATCATAGACTATCATGTGTGGAAAACCTAAATTTTCATAAACCTTTACTGTTAAACCCCAATTCTAAAAGTTTCAAGTATATTCTTGCTTTTTTGGTAAATTCGATGTCCAAGCATATCGTAATCATCATGTCATGTTCTAAGTTTGAAGCATGTTGATGTCATCTCTGATTGAATTCAATTTGCCTTTTTGCATTCTAAATTCGAATTGGTTTGGCTGCCTCTGTCCCTGTTTGTCCCAGTGTGCTCTACATATAATGCCATATCTTATTGTTGGAATATAGTTTTTGTTCATTACTTGGAATTTTATGCTTAGCTCCAAGGCAGTCTTATGTAGTCTGTTTATAAGCATAAGAGGAGATTAAGTTTGAAAATCTTATTTTTCTTCCCCTATTTAACAAGCTGGGATTTTGTCCATTGATTGATTCTATTAATTTAGGCCGTAATTGAGCATGATTGCTATGAGTGGTACAGTTTTGATACTTGTTTATTGCTAGCAAATTTTGATAACTTTGATTTGGCTGCCCTCCCCTCCCTCTTGGAATTAGAACTTGGACGGATTTAAGTCATGATACATTTCATAATTCTAGATCACTATTAACCAATTTCACCATGTCTTGGTACCTCTAATTGATCCCATTTCCGTATTTGAATTTGAATGGTTATGATACTTGATTGATTCTTTCTCCTTACATAGATTATAGCAGCCTTAGTACTCGGCTAAATATGGTAAAGCTTTGATTGTTTCATACATAATTGATTCGACTACTTGATTTTGCGGAAAGAATTTTGGTATTAATAACTTTGTTACTTGTTTATTTATGGTATGGTTAAACCTGTTTAATATACTAATTGATTCCGTGTGTTAATTAAGGTAAAGAGTTCCCTTATTTGGTTCTTCTTTATTTTTGTGTAGCTTTAGTCACTCTCCCCATTATGGTACTTTGACCTGTTTTGATTAAAATCTGTTAATTAAGGGAGGAGGGTCCTTGATTGATTTCTAAAGATTTTTCTCTTTCCTTTGCCAAAGGGTGCCAGTTTCAGTATAAAAATAGCCCCTCCTTCATTATTGGTAGACTGGACTTTGACACAATACTACTCCTTTCTTTTTAACTTCTCTTTCTGGCTGCTAAAGTGGTACTGATTGCTAAGAGTAATGACTTTGAATATTTTCTTGTTATTTGCAGATAACTGGTTAATGTTCTACCTATGTATACATCAATTCATATGCATGTTTACCTTTAGAACGTGTAATCGTCTATGTTATCCATGATTATCGGTGAGTTGTTTATAAAAGCATGAACTTATATTTCTGTTTGGTTTGGTTTTTGTTGCATTAATCTTATGTTAGCACGAACCAGTTAGTTGTATGTTTGGCAGTTTTGTTGGCTTATACAATTATATTTGGCTCCACTTTGGCTGTTCTGTGGTATTTGGGTGAATTATGGAGGGCCTAATGCACCTCATTCTCCGACATAAGCACTGCCTAGGATCCTTGAGATCCCTAGGAACTCTGACATGTCGGGGCAATCCTATGGGTGGTAAAAAGGTCCTCCGAATTATATGTTTACTATGTTTGACAGGTGATCTATTAAAATATGGGTCTTATCGTGAAGAGTTGCTCGGAATTTGGAGATCTCGCTAGACTTATTTATTGTATTAGTTCTTTTTTTTATTTATTTCATTTATTCTGTAATAATTTATTGTAAAAAGCTTTGATGATGTAATAAAATACATTAGGGGTGCTACGGGGGAGGGGCAAAATACGTGCTACTTTCTTAATTGTAAATCGTAGAAATCATGCCTATAGGATCTCTATTAATCTCATCTGTTAGAAATAATGCCTATAGGTTCGTTTAACGTGTTTTCAGTGATTAGAATCGTGTTCGTAAGACTCGTTGATTTTCAGCATGATTAATATGACAACTCGATCAGAAATCGTGTAGGTTCAGTGTGTTTAATATAAAAAATCTGATTAGAAATTATGGTTATAGGAGTTAAAATTTTGTCTTATTATTTAACTTGTATAGTTGTCCTGCTTATATGATTTAAGTCTGTTTCACTGTTTCCGATTAGAAATCATGTTTGTAGGTAAATCAGTTTAATTTAAATGATTCAAAACCATGCCTATAGGATTTAAATTCACTTCATTAAAATTAGAAATCACGCTCATGAGTTAGAAAAGTTTCAGCATGCTAAGTTCAGTTTCAACACATTAATTTCAGTCTCAGCATGTTTAAAATCAGTTTTAACATATTAAAATAAAGGCATATTAAAACCAGTCTAAAATCAGTTACAGATTTAGGTTAATTTTAGCATGCTAAATAAAGGAATACTCCGTTCAAATACTTGTTTATTTTCAACATGTAAATGTTTAGATATCTTGCTCATAGGATTAATTAATAAATGTTTTGCAAGTTTTCATCGCTAGATAATCATGCTGCATAAAGTGTTAATTGTGAGAGTTGTGAGGCCTATTTGAAACCATTTTGTGCTACTTGTTTTTCAGTCCATGTATGTTTTGATTGACGTTAATCCCGAGTCTCATTAAGTAGCCTTGGAATCTTATTGTCTAGACCCATATCCAAAATAGTAGTCCAATGCCTCTTGGACATTAAGTGGGACGAATAAGCATACTAAGGTACGTTAGACTTTTTATATCTTTAGTACGCGCTTTAGGCTAATAATAATCTTAATAACCAGTTTAGGCGGGTATATAGACAGATATGATGGAAATCGACCCGAGCAGAATACGACAATATCTTTGGAATTGTCTCCGATAATAAGCCGGGCGTTGATCCGAATAGGTTAGAATTAACCTAAGTTTGTTTCTTTCCATTTGTTTGGGGTAGTTAACTAAGTTACTTAGTAATTAAGTTATCTTCTTTATATCATTGTGTAAATTCTATTCTCTCGCTTATCTCTTCTTATTTACTTGTTCATGTATTTTAATTGTGATTCACGCCTATTTCTTTCTCACTTAGATTTATTAATAATTTAATTAGAGCCTAACTTATCTGTTTCTTTTAAAAATAAGATTTTTACTTTAATTTATTAACCGACCTTTGTTTATCACATAATTCCCCACATAAATAACGAATCCGGCAGGGACCCACATTTGTGGACCTCGAAAGGTGCTTAACACCTTCCTTTCGAGGTAACTTGAACCCTTACCCGATTTCTGGTTGCGTAGACTTAAAATAAAATTTAATTTAATTAGTTAGAATGGTGCCCTAACGCGCCTTAAATTCGTTAGGTGGCGACTCTTCACTCTTTTTCACACCAAAAGAGTTGTCACGTCGAATCCCGCTTTTCGCGAGAAAAATGGGGCGCGACAGAATGACGACTCTGCTGGGGATACTTAGGTTCTAACCATTACGGATTTTGTGTTTATGTGGGATTTTTATGCTACCTTGTTTTTTTTACGATTATTTTCTTGTCGTAATTAATTATTTTCCTTGTCTTTGTTTTTTTCCTCATGTTTAGCATGCTTATTATTCTGTTTATGTTTTTTCTCTGTTAATATTTTATTTTCATAAATAGTTACTTCATGCTGAGAGTACTTTCTCTTTTGTGTTTCCTTAAATAATATGTATATTTTTTCATGTTTAGAATGTTTGTGTGTTCAAATAATTTATCTAGCCGTATAGTCAGTATTCCTTGAAAAAAAAAAGTATGTGTTTTTGTGTGGGTAATCCTTTATTAGTAAAAAGATTTTTTATGCTGAGCTTCCTTTCCTTTTCCCCCCCTTTTCTATCTTTTAAAATAATTCTAGTATGTTTTAATTTTATCATGATCATTTTGTCTTTGCGTATTTTCATTATAAATTTTCTTTGTCCACTAACTTGCTTTCTTATAAACACTTTCTTATATGTCTCCTTAAATGTGTTTAACATGATTTTCCCTTTATCCTTTCCTCATGTTTTCATTCTCTTTCCTGTCTTCTCCTGTTTGTTCTCATAAACAATTTACCTGTTTTATGTTTAGCGTGTTATTTCTGTTGATATGTGTTTTATGTTTGATTTCTCCTCACCCGTTATATGCTCTTTGGTTTCTCTACTAATTGATTTATTTATTATTATTATTTTTATTTTTTTTACTGCTTTCCTTAACTGTTCAACGTGTTGCTGCTTTTCCTATATGCTACATGTTACTGCTTTTCATAACTGTCATTCCGCTCATATCTCTCCCACTTGGGAACTTCACACTTTCACACACTATACACGTGAGTTGTGCCTTTGCACTTCTCCAAAATTCTTTCAAATACCCATTTTAGAGAGTTGGTATAGACGTGGGGTGAGCGGATAGTTTTGCTACCGTGTGACCACGTGCCTCCTCGCATAGGAAAACCTTGAGTCCGTGTCTATCCAAATCTCAGAAACTTAGGATAGTGTTGTATCTACCCCTTTAAATAAATTATGCATGCATCAGCCATAGGTGGTTTGGCCCTAGGAGCCAACCCGCGAAATTAGCAGCCTCCTTATTGTCAAAGGGTTCCCATCAATCCAAAGACAAATAATCATATTATGTGCTAAGTGATCATGACAAATTAATCCAAGCCAGTTTAATATGAAAGAAGTTTAGAAAAGTTTGTTTTGTTTCTCTTTCAGGCTGTAGAATGAAAGGCACACCGGCATTTCCCAACACTAGGATGGTTGTGGGTGTTCCCCACAAATTAAGGAGATGGTGGAAAGATATGAAGAAAGAACATGGTAAAGAGATTCATCGGTCCTTGGGTTTCCTGACCTCTTTGATTTATGTAGCTCCAGATCGGTATTTGATCAAGGCTTTGTTGCAATTCCGGGACCCTGAAAGGATCGTTTTCAAGTTTAGTGATTTTGAGTTAGCACCGACCGTGGAAGATATTGGAGGGTTCACTGATTTGCGGTACAAAAATAGAGGGTTGATCTTGCCTCGCAAACAATCTGGGAAAAAGTTTCTGCATCATCTCGGATTGAAAAACAATCTCAAACTAGCTTGTCTGTACTTTGACTGGATTTCTTTGGATTTCCTGTATGAACGTTTTGGTCGCAGGGATGGTCATAAGGTTTTTCAGAAAGAGTTCTCATGTTCTGCTGAAAAATGGGAAAAGAAGCGACTGAATGCTTTTTCCATAGCCTTGCTAGGCACTCTAGTGTTTACAAGAGAAAATGGTAAGATTGATACTTGCCTTAGTTCGGTGGTTCAAGCTTTATGGAGCGGTATTGATAATATGGAGACCACCTTGGTACCCATGATCCTTACTGAGGTATTTAGGGCACTGTCCAAGTGCTTTAGGGGTAAGAGGTTCTTCGAAGGGTGTAACCATCTGCTGCAGCTATGGGCCGTTGAGCACTTTTACAAACGGCCCGACTTGATAGACATTTTGATGGGAATGGGAAACAAGATCGACACCCATTCTCAAAGGATGATCAGGTTCAATTCTCCTGTGGGTACCGAAGATTGGTTTGCTTTTATGAAAGCCCATTCAGGATATCAGATTTAGTGGAAGTATTCATGGTTACCCGCCCGCACAGCTGTCATAAGAAGCAACGAACTTTACTACATTGAGCTCATTGGGTTGAAAGGCCTCCAGCCTTACGCTCCAGTTCGAGTGCTCCGCCAGTTAGGACGAACCCAAGTCATACCTCTAAGAGCCCACATGGGAGGTTCTGAGCTTGAGTTTGGCTAAAAATATGAAATCCCTAGGGCCAAAGAATTTCTTCAACAATGGGAAGGGTTGATGACTGTAAGCGTGGGCGCCGAGAAGGCCTATTGTGCACCCGAATACTATGTATGGCTTTTGGAGGATGCTGAAGATGTGCGGCTTAGCAAATTGGGACAGCCTTATGGATTTGAAGATATAGAAGAGACCACCTGGGCACGGAAGCTGTTGAATCGTCATTACGATATCACTCTTACAATGTGGGCAAAACTTGATACAAGATCTCTGAACCAGTACAATGGAGGCTTCTGAATTTAGGATTTTCCCTTGTCATCCCGCTTTCCCCTAGTTTTACTTTCTTGTTTTTCATTTCCGCAAAGAATTATAGTAGGTCAAAATTTGAATTAATAAATGGTTTACTTCGTTTGTTATCTGACTCTAAACTCTGACTAATATTTGAATCTTGGCTTGGATTAAAATGTCCTAAATCATATATGTGTCGTTTTAGGCCTACCTCTGGCTCAACGAGGCCCCTTGCATTTAGGACGTTTATTTTTTGTAATCAATGTGTTTATCTTTAAAATAAATATCTTACTACTAACTTGGTTTCTGTTAATTTTGTCTTACTCTTACTCCCTTCCCAAAGGTTGATTTTTGCATGCTGGGATATCATACTAGATCGAAAGGGACTCCTACTCCTCCTCCTCCGAGTCCAAATCGTGAAAGAAAAGATAAAATGGGTGACAATAGTGCTAGTAAGAGTAAGGAAGTCTCAGAAAGTGTTGGTGGAGACCGTGATGAGTTGATCTTATGAATGGAGCAAAGAATCCTTGACTTACAGGATGAACTGGCGCAAGTTCGTAATTTGGCCAAGTTGTCCTTCACTTTGAACAGTCCTCGTGACCTGACGGTCGAGGATAATATCGCCGCAAAACTCCAAACCATACCCAATGTACCATAACCACAAAATGACCTGCAGCATACTTACGTTGTTCCAAGGACTAGCCAATGTCCTCCACCACAGTATCCTACCCTCTCAGCTCCACAAAACTCCCAAACCACTCCAAATATAGTCCCCACCCACGTTCCAGGAAATTATAACCTAAACCCGATATACGTGGAAACTGCTCCTTTTGTTCAGCACCAGCTTGAGCTATAGACTTCATAAAAAGACCGGTTAATACAGAACATGGTCGAAAAGCTAGAGCAGGTCACCAACAGACTGCAACATATAGAGGGCATTAGAGGGGTGAAGGGTCTGAATTATGAAGACCTATGTATGCACCCAGATGTTGAATTACCGGAGGGGTACAAACCTCCCAAATTTGAGTTATTCAATGGGACCGGGGACCCCAAAGCGCACTTAAGAATGTACTGTGATAAGCTGGTGGGAGTAGGAAGAGATGAGAAAACATGGATGAAGCTGTTCATGAGAAGCCTTACCGGGGAGGCCTTAACCTGGTACATTGAGCAGGATACCAGAAAGTGGTCCAGAGGGATAGACATGGCCTCCGATTTTGTAGAAAGATTTGGATTCAACATGGACAACGCCCCGAATTGGTTATATATTCAAAATCTGAAGAAAAAACCTAATGAATTGTTTCGGGAATATGCCTTGAGATGGAGAGCTGAAGCGGCCAGAGCCCAACCTCCAATGGACGAGGCTCAAATGAAAGATTATTTTATTTGGGCCCAGGAACCACAGTACTATGAAAAGATGATGCTCATCACGGAAAAGAGTTTCGCCGAGATCATCCAGGTCAGGGAAAGATTAGAGGAAGGCATCAAAAGTGGTAGCATTATCAATTTGGAGGCTCTACAGGCTACCAGTAAGTCCCTACAATCTGGCGGAATTTCTAAAAACCGAAAGAAAAAAGAAGTGGGGACTGTGATGATGGCACAAGATTTCAAAACACCATTCATTTCCCAAACGCCTACAACCCACCCTCAACTATACCAACAATCTCCATACCCAAACCCTCTTTATCAAATGCCTACATACTCATACCAAATTCCCGCTCACCCCGTTTATAGTGCCCAGCCTTTTCAATTCCAATCTCCCCCACCTAATCCAAATTTCAGACCCCGAGCCAATTTCGAGAAAAGGCCGGTCAAGCAGTATACTCCTTTGGCTGAACCAATTGCCCAGTTGTATGAAAGATTGAGGGTAGCTGGCCTCATCACTCCCGTTCTCGCTTTACCGGTAGACACTCAGGCCAAATGGTATGACCCTAACAAAGTCTATGCGTACCATTCAGGGATGAAAGGTTCACATACTACTGAGGTATGCCACTCATTGAAGGACCGAATTCAGAGGTTAATTGATACAAAGGTTATTCAGTTGAAAGAACCAGCTCCGAACGTCACCAACAATCCGCTCCCAAATCATCAGTTCAACATGTTGGAAGTTGGAGAGGCAGTGGGTCTGGAAGGCTCTATTTGGGTTATCAAGAAAGAAGGGGATGTCGCGATGGTGTCCCAAACAGCTGCTCCGGCACAGAAACAGGTCCTGTTTGATTAGAGGTGGCTGCTCCTAAATCCGCATTTACTGTATATCGAGCTACTCTAGCTGCTTATGATCCCCATGCAGTACCATGGAATTATGAACGTGATATTTCGGGAAAGGCAAGGGTAGCCGAGGCTGACACCACTCAGGGTGTGACTCGATCTGGTAGAATCTACATGCCTGAAAATCTGGCTCAGTGAAGTTCTAGCAAGGGAAAATAACCAGTTGTAGAGGTTGATGAGAATGGCATTTGGAAGAAGGTACAAGCAAAAGAATATTCTGTTGTAGATCAGCTGAGCAAAACTTCGGCTCAAATCTCTATTTTGTCACTTTTACAGACTTCTGAGCTCAATCAGAAGGCTCTAATGAGGGTTCTTAGCGAGGCTTATGTACCAGCTAATATCACCGGTGGAGAGGTAGACCATATGGTTGGGCAGGTATTCGAGGCTCATAAAATATCCTTTCACGAGGATGAGCTACCGCTTCAAGGAAGAGCACACAATGATGCTCTGCACATCACTATGCAGTATAAGGATGAGGTGATAACAAAGGTATTGATCGATCTAGGCTCTGGTCTAAACATATGCCCCCTCGCCACACTGACAAGTCTAGAGATTGACACTTCTAAGATTCAGACTCGGAGGATGAACCTGAAAGCTTTCGACGGCTCTCAAAGAGATACCATCGGGGAAATTACCCTCGATGCATTGATGGGACCTGCTACATTCTCCACTGTGTTCCATGTAATGGATATCCCGGCTTCCTACAATATTTTACTTGGTCGCCCATGGCTTCATATGGAAGGAGCGGTGTCCTCTACTCTGCATTAATGCCTCAAGTTTGAATGGGACTATCAAGAGGTGGTGGTCCATGGTGAAAAGGGGCATTCTATATACGCGGTGGAAGGAAAAGAGAGACTGGATGGAGAAATGTTCCACACACTGGAAATGGTGGGGTTTGTTGGATAAGGGCCATGGTGGAGCAGCACCATCATGAATATGTTGCTTCACTCAGGGTTCGTACCTAATGGCGGCTTGGGGGAAAAATTACTAGGCATAACGGAACCAATACAGATACAGTCACAGGAGACCACATTCGGGTTGAGTTATCTTGGCACTGCACAAGAGTACAAAGATTGGAAGTCACCCGTGGGCGGATTCCATTATCCTTCGCTAGGACCGATACCATTATTGCATCAGACTTTTGTCTCTGCGGGATTCCTTGACGATGGTGAAGATGATGTACTAGAGAGCTTAAGAGGTCTATTGCTGATAGAAGAGAGCTGCAATGTCATCATCGATGAGGGGAGAGGAGGAGTTCCTACACAGAGCAGTCAGCCCAAAGCCACCCTCAGCAACTGGACTGCCACTCCTTCTAGGGCTCGCCGAGCACTTGGGTAGATGCAGAAGAATTTATTTCATTGTTTTCAATAAATAGGCTCGATTTTGTGTTCACTTTTATGCTATTTACTATTTTGAAGGCACTCAGCTTTCTTTAATAAAGGGTTTCTCTTCAGTATATTAATATCCTTTATTTGTGTTTTCTTTTCTTTCTTTCTTTCTTTTTTAGCAAAATTACTTCTAAAAACGTTGAATCTGAGACTGTGACATGTAATGAGACTGTGCAACATAATATAAGTGAACTAGAAGAGGAAGTACCGGAAGAACTCGTTAAGAAGGTTGAAGAGTTTGAACACAAACCTAAGGCAAACCTAGTGGATACAGAGGTAGTGAACTTAGGGGACTCGGAAGGGGCTAATGAAACATACGTTAGTGTTTACCTATCTGAAAATGAGAAAAAAGGCTATGCTCGGGTTTTGAAAAAACACAAAGACGTCTTTGCTTGGTCCTATGCAAACATGACAGGATTGAGCACTTTGATTGTATCCCACAGACTGCCCACTGATCCCTCTTGTCCTCCTGTCAAACAGAAACTCAGAAAGTATAAACCTGATCTGAGCTTGAAGATTAAAGAAGAGGTGGCAAAGCAAGTTGAGGCTGGAATCATTCGAGTAACTGAATATCCGACTTGGCTAGCTAATATTGTACCTGTTCCCAAGAAGGATGGTAAGGTCAGAGTCTGCGTTGACTACAGGGATCTTAACAGAGCCAGCCCTAAGGACAATTTTCCACTAACTAATATACACATCTTAATCGATAACTGTGCCAAGCATGAAACACAATCATTCGTGGATTGCTTTGCCGATTATCATCAAATTAAGATGCATGAAGAGGATGCTGAGAAAACCACTTTCATTACACCCTGGGGGGTTTATTGTTACAAGTTTATGCCTTTCGGGTTGAAAAATACTGGAGCTACATACATGAGGGCCATGACTACCATTTTTCACATGATCCACAAGGAAATTGAAGTTTATGTGGATCATGTTATCATCAAATGTAAGAAGGGTTCGAGTCATTTAAACGATCTCGAGAGGTTTTTTAATAGGCTTCGGAAGTACAATCTGAAGCTGAACCCGGCAAAGTGTGCTTTTGGAGTCCCTGCGGGAAAATTATTGGGTTTTATCGTCAGTCGTCGCGGAATAGAGTTGGACCCAACCAAAATCAAAGCCATCAAAGAGCTTCCGCCACCAAAAAATAAGAAAGAGGTAATGAGTTTCTTGGGCCGCCTCAACTACATCAGTCGCTTCATAGCCCAATCCACTGTCATCTGTGAGCCGATTTTCAAGTTATTGAAAAAGGATGCTGCCACAAAATGGACGTATAGTGTCAGCAAGCGTTTGACAAAATCAAGGATTACCTATCTAATCCTCCTATATTGGTCCCTCTTGAGCCAGGTAGGCCACTACTGTTGTATTTATCAGTGATGGGTAATGCTTTCGGTTGTATTCTGGGACAGCATGATGAAACATGGAAGAAGGAGCAGGCAATCTATTACATGAGTAAGAATTTCACATCATATGAGGCTCGTTACTCTTTGCTGGAACGCATGTGTTGTGCCTTAACTTGGGCATCCCATAAGTTGAGACATTACCTCTCAGCATACACTACCTACTTGATCTCGAGAATGGATCCACTAAAGTACATCTTCCAGAAGCCTATGCCTATCGGGAAGCTGGCTAAATGGCAGATTTTGTTGAGTGAGTTTGACATAGTTTATGTCACTCAGAGGGCCATGAAAGCACAGGCGTTGGCAGATCACCTGGCCGAAAACCCCGTAGATGATTGATACGAACCCTTGAAAACTTATTTTCCTGATGAGAAAGTGGCATTTGTGGGAGAGGACATATCCGAAATATACAATGGTTGGAGGATATCCTTTGATGGAGCTGCAAACTTCAAAGGGGTAGGTATTGGAGCTGTTTTGATCTCAGAAACTGGCTAGCATTATCCGGTATCAGCCAAACTTAGGTTTCCTTGCACCAACAATATGGCTGAATACGAAGCTTGCATTTTGGGGCCTCGGCTAGCCATTGACCTGAATGTCCAACAGGTATTGGTAATTGGGGACTCAGACCTGTTGATTCATCAAGTACAATGAGAATAGGCTACCAAGAACAGGAAACTCCTGCCATACATAGATTGCATACAAAAATTGCGCAAGAGGTTTGTCAAGATAGAATTCAAACATGTTCCGCGAATCCAGAATGAATTCGCTGATGCTTTGGCCACTTTGTCTTTTATGATACAGCATACGGACAAGAATTATATTGATCCCATCCCTATTTATACTCATGAGCAGCCTGCATATTGTTTCCATGTCGAAGAGGAGTTAGATGGCAAGCCATGGTATGTTGATATCCAGGGATACTTAAAAAATGGAGATTATACGGGGAATGCCACAAGTATTCAAAAGCGCACTATTCGGAGGTTAGCTAACCAATTCTTCTTAAGCGGAGAAATCCTGTACAAGAGGAATCCTGATTTAGGACTGCTGAGGTGTGTTGACACTAGAGAAGCTTCTGGTTTGATTGAAGAAGTCCACGGTGGAACTTGTGGCCCTCACATGAACGGATTTACCTTGGCCAAGAAAATACTGAGATCCGGGTACTTTTGGTTGACTATGGAGACGGATTGCATTCGTTATGTGCGAAAGTGTCATCAATGCCAAACGCATGCCGATATGATTTGAGTTCCTCCCAACGAACTCCATGTCACCAGCTCTCCTTGGCCATTCACAGCTTGGGGTATGGACGTTATTGGTCCTATCAAACCTGCCACATCCAACGGACATAGGTTCATTCTTGTTGCTATTGATTATTTCACCAAATGGGTCGAGGCTACCTCACATAAGTCTATCACAAAGAAGGTTGTAGCTGATTTTATCCGAGATTATATTATCAGTCAATTTGGATCTCCTGAGTTAATTGTTACAGATAAAGGCACCAATCTCAACAGTGATCTGATGAAAGCAACGTGTGAGCAGTTCAAGATCAACCATCGAAACTCTACAACCTATAGGCCACAGATGAATGGAGCAGTTGAGGCTGCGAACAAAAACATCAAGAGGATACTGCGTAAGATGATTGACAATTACAGACACTGGCATGAGAAGCTACCCTTCGCATTGTTGGGATATCGTACTACGCTGAGGACTTCTACAGGGGCCACTCCCTATCTTCTGGTTTATGGTACTGAAGCTGTGATACCTTCTCTAAGGATCATTCAGGAAGCAGAACTAAGCGATGTTGAATGGGTGCGAGGTAGAATGGAACAACTGGCACTCATTGATGGGAGGAGAATAAATGCAAATTGTCATGGTCAACTCTATCAGAATAGAATGGCCAAACTTTCAACAAGAAGGTCAGACCAAGGAATTTTACACCGGGGCAACTTGTCCTAAAACGGATCTTTCCAAATCAAGACGAGGCAAAAGGAAAATTTGCACCAAATTGGTAAGGTCCTTACATGGTCCATCGGGTTCTGACAGGAGGAGCACTCATACTAGCGGAAATGGATGGTGAAGTGTGGCCTAAACCTATCAATTCTGATGCTGTCAAAAGATACTTCATCTGAGAAGTTAAGAGAAAGTTATTTCTGTTATGCTTCCTTACCTTGTAATTGGAACTACGTTTGACCTGATTCCCGTAAGAGGGATACGTAGGCGCTCCTCTGGAGTTCGGTCTTATCATAATAAAACCTCTCATTTTCCTTTGTCAAGCATTATAACTGGGGCAGAATTTTTGAGAGTATCTCAAAAATTCCATCTGAAAAGCATTACCATGAATCGTAAGACTGGGGGAGAATTTTGAGGGAACCTCAAAATTCACAACAAGCGATCGCTCATTCTACAAAATTTTCTAGCCGAAAGACAAGTTCTACACTGGGGCAGAAAATTTTGAGGGCCCTCAAAAATTTCGTCGGAGCTGCACTCCAAATGCAAAGATGATTAGATGTTGTGATGTCTCAAAACATGTCACGGTTTATGATTCAACAATATTATTATTTTTAAACATTTCCCTTCCCTTTTCAAAGCAAATTATTTCAAAATACGATTTCAAAGCTTATTTATTTATTTGTTTGAGCGAGTGCCCGAAGAGAGTTCGACAGCCCGCAGACACATAACAAGGAGGACAGAAGAGCATATGCACAAATCAACCTCTCCTTTTTACAAATTAACAATTTTTCTTTGAACGCAGAACTAGTAGGTAAAAATCCGAGAATTGTCTCAGCAGCATCAAGACAAACACCGTCATCAAAATATGGCAAGAAGGCTAAGCTACTCTATCTCCTCAAAGAAGAATTGCATTTGGCTCGAGAATTGCATTTGGCTCGAGAATTATATTTGGCCTGAGACTGCATCTGGCCCGAGATTGCATTATGCCCGAGATTGCATTATGCCCGAGATGACATTGGCCCGAGATTGCATTTGGCCCGAGAATTATATTTGGCCCGAGAATTATATTTGGCCCGAGAATTATCTTTTGCCCGAGAATTATATTTGGCCCGAGATTGCATTTGGCCCGAGAATTATATTATGCTCGAGATGAATTTGGCCTGGGGTTGCATTTGACCCCGAGAATTGCATTTGGCCCGAGAATTTCATTTGGCCCGAGATTGCATTATGCCCGAGATGACTTTGGCCCGAGATTGCATTTGGCCCGAGAATTATATTGGGACCGAGAATTATATTTTGCCCGAGAATTATATTTGCCCCGAGACTGCATTTGGCCCGAGAATTATATTTGGCCCGAGAATTACATTTGGCTCGAGAATTATATTTACCCAAAAAATGCATTTGAGCCCGAGATTGCATTTGGCTCGAGATTGCATTATGTCCGAGATTGCATTGTGCTCGAAAATTACAAATTGCATTGGGCCCGAGAATTGCACTGCGCCCAAGAAATGCATTTGAGATCGAGATCGCATTTTGCCCGAAAATTACATCAAGCCCGAGAATTTTGATTGAGCCCAAGATTGCATTTGGCCTGAGAATTGCATTGTGCCCGAGAATCGCATTGTGCCCGAGATTGCACTGAGCCCGAGACCGCATCGAATCACAACAAGCTACAATGGAACAAATTATTCAGAAGCTACCAAACGTCATGATATGCCACTCAAAAATAGATATGCTTCCTTTAATTTCTGCTTACCATGCTCCAAAGGCGTCATCTTCTAAAGGCGTCATTTTCATGGCCCGCAGACATCATTTCATGGCCTAAGGATTAATTTTACGTATCATGATCCTAAGATATCATCGCTTAAGACAACATTTTTATCGTCTTAAGCAACATTCCATAGTCTTAAAAGGAACCTGCATCATGTTCTACTTTATTCTTATTTAAATGTTAATCTTTATCTAGTTATAACAGAAATTGCAGGCATCGAGAACTGAGCAAGCCAAGAAACAAGATTAACCATAGTCTTCGCTTCAAAAACACAACCTTTCTTATCCGTATATCACCAACACTGAACCGTCGCTCGCATCCTATTCTCAGCTAATTGACTCGTGCCAACTGCGTCTTCGTACGGAATTTCAGTCGTACATCTTCAGAAGCCTCGTTCATTTCTAAATCTGGAACTACACATGGCCTGATTCCCGTAAAATAGGGATATGTAGGCTACTTGAAAACCGAAGTCCCGGTGACAACTCTTTTATAATTCCACCTTGTTTCTCTGATTTCGAAGAACTACGCCTCCGGTCGGACAAATTTGGCTACTAAGTCAACGTTCCTTGCCCGATAATTCATCCTTCATTCCCGAGCAAGGAAGGGGAAGCTGTTGACACCCAGTTTTTGCCTCCCTATACCTCTCTCGGACTGTTATTTTAATAAAAATAATTATTTTAAATATTAATTTATTTTACATCTTTTACTTGATTTATTAAATGAATTACTTGTTAACACTTTAAAATTGGTATATAAATATATAATTATTCTCTATTATTACTATTTTTATCATAAATTTCATATGATATTACATGTCATTTATTTTACGTACAATATATATACGTAATTTATTTATTTATTTTTTAAAAATAATTTATCTTTTGATAATTATCGTTAGTTATTATTTTATCTATTAAGTTATATATACGTAGTAGTTTATTTATTAAATAGCCATCCAAATTCATTTTCCAATCTCAAATTATTTAAATCCTAGTCCCTTCCTACCCACTTTATTTCAATTTTAGCCTAAATTGAGCTAATTTGGCCCAATTTTAAATCCCAAGTCTAATTCAATCTCAGTCGTTGATCTAATACGATCAACGACCGAGACCAAACCCCTTTCTTCTTTCCTTTTTAAACAAAACACCCCCCAAACCCTAACCACCCAGATTTCCCCACTTCTCCTTCACTCCCACCAGCCACCTCCACCCCTCTTCTCTCTTCCTATCTCTTCGTCGACACCACCATCACCGTCGGCAAAGCGGCCAGCCGCGGCGGTCCAGCGACAACCCCTTCTCTCTCACCCCAAGCTCTCCCTCTCTTCTCATATGCCGACGGGAGGCAGATCACCACCAAAACCCCACAACCACCCTCACTCCTCTTCTTCTCCTCACACCACTAACTTGCGTCAGCCACCGCAATGCCAGCGGCCACCACCAAAAACCCCACGAAAAGTTGCCCCTTTTACTCTTCTCCCTCCAGCTGATGAGCAGCGACCCACTGTCGCCGTCTCATTTTCTCTAGCGAAACCCCACCAAACAACCATCCAAACTTTGCCCGGCACCACCAAAGGCCAGCGGAACCACCCAGAAAACTAGACGCCTCAACCCTCTCACTAAACAGCAACCAGCCACCGCTGCTCCAATGGGTTTCCATCTGACAAACCCCCAAGGTTTCGTTGTGTTCGATAAATATCGAAAGAGACTGACGAAGGGAATTCTATGCATGAATCAATATTGATCTTTCACGGTCAAGTTCGGTGAAGCGACAAGCCATCGAAATCAGCCCTCTCATCCTGGTTTTCTATTGAATTTATGAGGATTACCATGAAATTATTTCTGTTTCTGTCTCTTTCATGTTTCTGTTGCTTGTTATCTTACTCATATTTTCTCTTTTATTAGATTCTAAGTTGTGAAATTAGCAGAGTTAGTTGTGAATCTGTGCCTGAATTCTTTAATTTTGTGTGTCAATTATTAATCATAGACTATCATGTGTGGAAAACCTAAATTTTCATAAACCTTTACTGTTAAACCCCAATTCTAAAAGTTTCAAGTATATGCTTGCTTTTTTGGTAAATTCGATGTCCAAGCATATCGTAATCATCATGTCATGTTCTAAGTTTGAAGCATGTTGATGTCGTCTCTGATTGAATTCAATTTGCCTTTTCGCGTTCTAAATTCGAATTGGTTTGGCTGCCTCTGTCCCTGTTTGTCCCAATGTGCTCTACATATAATGCCATATCTTATTGTTGGAATATAGTTTTTGTTCATTACTTGGAATTTTATGCTTAGCTCCAAGACAGTCTTATGTAGTCTGTTTATAAGCATAAGAGGAGATTAAGTTTGAAAATCTTATTTTTCTTCCCCTATTTGACAAGCTGGGATTTTGTCCATTGATTGATTCTATTAATTTAGGCCGTAATTGAGCATGATTGCTATGAGTGTTACAGTCTTGATACTTGTTTATTTCTAGCAAATTTCGATAACTTTGATTTGGCTGCCCTCCCCTCCCTCTTGGAATTAGAACTTGGACGGATTTAAGTCATGATACACTTCATAATTCTAGATCACTATTGACCAATTTCACCATGTCTTGGTACCTCTAATTGATCCCATTTCCGTATTTGAATTTGAATGGTTATGATACTTGATTGATTCTTTCTCCTTACACAAATTATAGCAGCCTTAGTACTCGGCTAAATATGGTAAAGCTTTGATTGTTTCATACATAATTGATTCGACTACTTGATTTTGGGGAAAGAATTTTGGTATTGATAACTTTGTTACTTGTTTATTTATGGTAAGGTTAAACCTGTTTAATATACTAATTGATTCCGTGTGTTAATTAAGGTAAAGAGTTCCCTTATTTGGTTCTTCTTTATTTTTGTGTAGCTTTAGTCACTCTCCCCATTATGGTACTTTGACCTGTTTTGATTAAAATCTGTTAATTAAAGGAGGAGGGTCCTTGATTGATTTCTAAAGATTTTTCTCTTTCCTTTGCCAAAGGGTGCCAGTTTCACTATAAAAATAGCCCCTTCTTAATTATTGGCAGACTGGACTTTGACACAATACTACTCCTTTCTTTTTAACTTCTCTTTCTGGCTGCTAAAGTTGTACTGATTGCTAAGAGTGACGACTTTGAATATTTTATTGTTATTTCCGGATAACTGGTTAGTGTTATACTATGTATGTATACATCAATTCATATGCATGTTTACCTTTAGAACGTGTAATCGTCTGTGTTATCCATGATTATCGGTGAGTTGTTTATAAAAGCATGAACTTATATTTCTGTTTGGTTTGGTTTTTGTTGCATTAATCTTCTGTTAGCACGAACCAGTTAGTTGTATGTTTGGCAGTTTTGTTGGCTTATATAATTATATTTGGCTCCACTTTTGCTGTTCTGTGGTATTTGGGTGAATAATGGAGGGCCTAATGCACCTCATTCTCCGACATAAGCACTGCCTAGGATCCTTGAGATCCTCAGGAACTCTGACATGTCGGGGCAATCCTATGGGTGGTAAAAAGGTCCTCCGAATCCTATGTTTACTATGTTTGACAGGTGATCTATTAAAATATAGGTCTTATCGTGAAGAGTTGCTCGGAATTAGGAGATCTCGCTAGACTTATATATTGTATTAGTTCTTTTTTTATTTATTTCATTTATTCTGTAATAATTTATTGTAAAAATCTTTGATGATGTAACAAAATACATTAGGGGTGCTATGGGGGAGGAGCAAAATACATGCTACTTTCTTAATTGTAAATCGTAGAAATCACGCCTATAGGATCTCTATTAATCTCATCTGTTAGAAATAATGCCTATAGGTTTGTTTAACGTGCTTTTAGTGATTAGAATCGTGTTCGTAAGACTCGTTGATTTTCAGCATGATTAATATGACAACTCGATCAGAAATCTTGTAGGTTCAGTATGTTTAATATAAAAAATCTGATTAGAAATTATGGTTATAGGAGTTAAAATTTTGTCTTATTATTTAACTTGTATAGTTGTCCTGCTTATATGATTTAAGTCTGTTTCACTGTTACCGATTAGAAATCATGTCTGTAGGTAAATCAATTTCATTTAAATGATTAAAAACCATGCCTATAGGATTTAAATTAGCTTCATTAAAATTAGAAATTACGCCCATGAGTTAGAATAGTTTCAGCATGCTAAGTTCAGTTTCAACACGTTAATTTCAGTCTCAGCATGTTTAAAATCAGTTTTAACATATTAAAATAAAGGCATATTAAAACCAGTCTAAAATCAGTTACAGATTTAGGTTAATTTTAGCATGCTAAATAAAGGAATACTCCGTTCAAATACTTGTTTATTTTCAACATGTAAATGTTTAGATATCTTGCTCATAGGATTAATTAATAAATGTTTTGCATGTTTTCATCGCTAGATAATCATGCTGCATAAAGTGTTAATTGTGAGAGTTGTGAGGCCTATTCGAAACCATTTTGTGCTACTTGTTTTCCAGTCCATGTATTTTTTGATTGACGTTAATCCCGAGTCTCATTAAGTAGCCTTGGAATCTTATTGTCTAGACCCATATCCAAAATAGTAGTCCAATGCCTCTTGGACATTAAGTGGGACGAATAGGCATACTAAGGTACGTTAGACTTTTTATTTCTTTAGTACGCGCTTTAGGCTAATAATAATCTTAATAACCAGTTTAGGCGGGTATATAGACAGATATGATGGAAATCGACCCGAGCAGAATACGACAATGTCTTTGGAATTGTCTCCGATAATAAGCCGGGCGCTGATCCGAATAGGTTAGAATTAACCTAAGTTTGTTTCTTTCCATTTGTTTGGGGTAGTTAACTAAGTCACTTAGTAATTAAGTTATCTTCTTTATATCATTGTGTAAATTCTATTCTCTCGCTTATCTCTTCTTATTTACTTGTTCATGTATTTTAATTGTGATTCACGCCTATTTCTTTCTCACTTAGGTTTATTAATAATTTAATTAGAGCCTAACTTATTTGTTTCTTTTAAAAATAAGATTTTTACTTTAATTTATTAACCGACCTTTGTTTATCACATAATTCCCTACATAAATAACGAATCCGGCAGGGACCCACATTTGTGGACCTCGAAAGGTGCTTAACACCTTCCTTTCGAGGTAACTTGAACCCTTACCCAATTTCTGATTGCGTAGACTTAAAATAAGATTTAATTGTAATTAGTTAGAACGGTGCCCTAACACGCCTTAAATTCGTTAGGTGGGGACTCTTCACACTCTTTTCCTAAAAGAGAGTTGTCACGTCGAATCCTGCTTTTCGCGAGAAAAATTGGGCACGACAACATATCATACAGTAATAGGAAGCCTAGGAACATGTAAACAATATTCTCAATCCATATAGGCATTTCATCAAACACTTGACTAGAGTCAAGCTTGCAAGAGCCATAAAAAATGTGTTTTATATACCTTGCGTCCCTCCTTATCGCAACAATCTTGCTCCCTCAATAAAAAACCATATACCCCTAATTTTGTCACGCCCCAAACTCGGGGGCCGCAACTGGCACCTAATGCCAAAACTCAGGGCAAAGCCAACCCAGCTAAACAATTTGCCAATAGCGTATAGCAGTCACGCACAATCAAGAAAACAAACAAGTATATCTCAGATTAAAAGTCATTCCTCGGCTGGCAAGGCCCCTATAAACAACTATATAAATATAAGAACTACTCCCAATAGTTCATATAAAGAAATAAGCAGGTAGCACAAAAGTCCTGTTTGGGCCATCAAGGACGCCATGATATCTAGGAAAGCATAAACGCTATGCTGGCTATTAAGGCCACAATGATCTCTATGTAAAAACTGAAAACACGTATATACAATATAAACTAGGACAATAAGCTGCTAAACTACCAACAAAAACAACAAGGCCCAATTGGCTAACAAGTTATAGCTAGTGAACATACAAGGCCAACATGGCCACCATCGTAGCTATGCAACCCAACTAACTAGTTTGCAGGCCTCTATGAATACAATACTTGGTGGGATAATGCCCCAACCTACCCCAAAACTAAAAACATCAAAAAGGGCAAACCTCTGATACTCTGGTGACCCCAGGGAGGAAAGGAGTCAATCAACTCACTGAAAGCTTGGCTATTCTGCCCGGCAGCTCTATCTGGTCATCGCTCAGATACTACAAGTATGAATGCAGTGCCCCCAAGTAATGGGGAGTCAGTACAAAATAATGTACCGAGCATGTAAGGCTAACTGAAAAACTGAAACTGAAGTGTAGGGACTGAACAAAAGGTCAGGAATAAAACAGAGGTACAATAACTTACCTTCCTGTAATAAGATACCATCTAAAGCACATATCAAATAATAACCTTACCTGTCCCCCATAAGCCTGGAAGGCCTCTATGAATACAATACTTGGTGGGACAATGCCCCAACCTACCCCAAAACTAAAAACATCAAAAAGGGCAAACCTCGGATACTCTTGCGACCCCGGGGAGGAAAGAAGTCAATCAACTCACTGAAAGCTTGGCTATTCTACCCGGCAGGTCTATCTGGTTATCGCTCAGATCCTACAGGCATGAATACAGTGCCCCTAAGTAATGGGGCATCAGTATGAAATAATGTACCGAGCATGTAAGGCTAACTGAAAAACTGAAACTGAAATGTGTAGGGACTGAACAAAAGGTCAGGAGTAAAACAGAAGTACAGTAACTTACCTTCGTGTATTAAGATACCATTCTAAAGCACATAGCAAATAATAACCTTATCTGGCCCCCATAAGCCCGACAGGTACAAATAGCATACAATTGCCATAAGTCCTAGTAGGCGCAAATAGTCGCTAAATACCCATACTGACCCCTAACCTGGACACCAGTGATAATCTGTTATAAACTGTACGACTGTACATGTGTCGTAAATCAATGCAACTCTGAGGATTTGTGGTACCATATAAGTGTTTCCCCATAGGTACAACCTGCCTATCCGATAGGTACGGTCTGCCCAGCCTGTATGCACGGTCTACCTGGCCCAAAGATGCAGTAATTTAATGTAACTGCTGCCCCTAAGGTACAGCCAGCCCATCTCGTAGGTACGGTCTACCCAACACGAAGGCACGGTAATATAATGTAATTGTTGCACCGTAGGTACAACCTACCCATCCCGCAGGTACGGTTTTCCTGGCCCGAAGGCACAGTAATAGTAACAAGAATATAGACTCCAAAACCCTACAGTGTCAGTGTCTGCTGAGGTTAAAACAAGCTCATAGGTGGCAGCAAGGCGATAAAAAAACACAATAATATCATGTAATCACAGGTGACCTCAATACAATTATAACATGCTTTTTAGGCTTCTAGGTAAGGAATAGAGTGCTACTGATAGTCGCTACATCATGTTGTGGAGAAAAGCTCAATACTCTAAGGCCACAAGTCGAATAACAACGTTATAAAGGCTATAAAAGCTTTGGCCTTAAAGGTCATGCCAGAAAGTGAAAGGGAAGCCTTAACATATCTTTTAACTGAAGCCCCAAAGGTGTTGGTATGAATCTTGGCCAACCAAATGTAATGCAGCAAATGTGAGAATCAACAAGGCTACAAGACGAGCCATAACCAATCGATAAGGCATAAATGTCACACTCACAACCAGCAAAGTACAAATCATGAAATGAGGCTACTAAGAATAATAAACAACATCTAAATCCAACAACAACATGCTAACCATGTCTCGAAGGAGCGACAAGCTCCCGAGGCACCACTTCAAGGTGTACTTCACGTTGTTCAAAACTATCGTATGCGACCCCAATAAGAATCACAAAAACTCCCCAATCCCTCCAGAACCTTATCATCATCAGTACACAACAATAATAACCAAATGTAATAAGATAAAGGGGTTGGCCGAAGCCGCAATATCCAAAACACCACTTTGTGGCTTTGAAAGCTTTAAAAATGATACAAGAACATGTAATTATGAAAGAGGATCGTAGGGGGATTATTTCCTTGACAAAAACCTTTGAAATACCAAGATTAACAATCTTCCTCTTTGAAGTAATAACAACCAAAGCCAAAATCAACAAGAAACTAATACAACTCATCGGCAACTACAACTTTTCATAACTAGAAGCTTAGAATCTCGATTCAATAAATAGATAAGTATACGGGGTCCTTACCTTGCCAATATATATCCATAGATACTGCCAAACACTCAATAAACACCTTCTACCTCACTTCCACAATACCCATGATGATACACCATGAAATCGATGGGACAAACTACACCAAAATGATGAGCTCGCGACGTAAAGCAGCATCCGTTAAACTTCTAAATTGAAAGCATCAAGGTCCATGGAGTATTTAGAATCTTCCCTCTTATTTTCAGTGATTTTTGGTTAATTTACTAAGTTAAAACGAAAGGAAATCACCCTTTATAAATCTAAACAGGCATAGGGGCTAGGGGCCCACCTTGATGTGCCTGCTTATTCAGTCTAACGAAAATGCAAATATCTCTATATTTTGATGTTGTATGGACGGGCGGTTTAGTACGTTGGAAACTAGACTCATAGAACTTCTATATGGTAGTTTGGAGGCCTTCTAACTTTATATATATTGGTAGAAAAGCTTTGAGACATTTGACCCAAATTTTCAGAGATTTTCTTACGGAATTTACAATAACTTTCTCCGACTTTTATTTTTTCACTTGCTTGACTTCAAAACTTAACATACAACCATTGTGTAATTAAAGTATCTCCTAAAAAATACTCTATAACATATTATGAACTCTTAGTCTTGCCCCAAAAGTATAAGTTAATCTAACATTCAAACGAGCGGGGTGTTACATCCTCCCCCTTTAGGGACGTTCGTCCTCGAATAAAGATAATGTACACGGAATCATAGGAAACAACACAAGAATTGATATAGTGCTAGTAACATACATCACGTACTCAATACGGGTCTACTATTTGTATGTTCTGAATATCACATGAAGGAGTAAATAATCGAGGATATCTGGACTTTCTGTCCTTTTCATCTTCCCATGTTATCTCCTCTATATTATGGTTCTTCCATAACACTTTCCCTAAAGCTATATACTTATTCCGTAATCTCCAAATCAGGCAACCTACTATGGCAATAGGGACTTCTTCATAAGATAGTTCCTATGAAATCTGTAAATATGTTATCGGTACTAAATGTGTTGGATCTCTGGTACACTTTCTAACATAGAAACCTAAAAGACTGAATGCAATGCCTCTAATTCTGGAGGCAACTCTAGCTGGTAAGTAACTCATTATATCCTTTACATTATACGGTAAGACCCAATATATCAAGGGCTTAACTTGCCTTTCCTGCCAAATAACATAACGCCCTTCATCGGTGAAACCTTTAAAAAGACCCAATATTAAACATTAAACTCTAAGTCCCATCGTCTTACATCTTAATATGATTTTTAGGACCCCTGAGTTATCCAGAATCACTCTCTGAACAACTTAACCTTTTTCACGTCCTACTGTACTACTTCAGGTACAAGCAACCCTGACTCTCCAACCATGAACTAACTAAGAGAGGATCAACATTTATGCCCACATAAAGCCTTGTATGGTGTCATACTAATGCTTGAATAATAGTTGTTATTAAAAAAAACTCAATAAGTGACAAGTGATCATCCTAGTTCTCTCTAAAATCTAGCACACATTCCCGTAACATATCTTCCAGCATTTAGATCGTATATTTGGCTTGGCCATCGATCTAAGAATGAAAATTTGAACTAAGATTAACCTGAGTCCTCAAACCCTTCTAGAAAGATCTCCAGAATTGTGTTATAAACCATTCCCCTGTATCTTAAATAACCGATACTGGACACCATAAAATTTGACTATTTCTCTAATATATAGTATGGCATACTCTTCAGCTTAGAATGTGGCCTTGACTTATAAGAAATGGGAAAATTTTATCAACCTATCAACAATCACCCAAATAGAATCAAACTTTTACTTCGAACAAGGCAAATCTGTGATGAAATCCATGTTTATTGATCCCCACTTTCATAATTGAATCGCTTTCTCCTTAATTAAACTACTGGGCTTCTAATGTCTATCTTTATTTGCTGACAATTTGGTCATTGTGCCACAAACTGAGCTATATAACTCTTGATTCTTGTCCACCAATAAATCTCCTTAATATCATAATGCATTTTCATGGATCCTAGGTGAATAGAGTAACAAGAATGGTGTGCCCCTTTCATAATGTATTGTCGAAGCCCTGCAATATCCGAAACACATAACTGATCACTGAATATAAGGACTCCATCTCTTTCTATATCAAAGGTTAGTGACTCTCTCTACTAAGCCTTTCATCTGAGCTTCTCTAAGTTGAGATGCTTGTATTGTCCTTCCTTCACCTCCATAATTAGAGATGATATGGTTGTGTCCTGAAATCTGACCCCAATATCATCAGAGTATAATAATCTAACTCCCAAATTAGCTAGCTGATGGATCTCCTGGGCCATTTGGCTTTCCCTGGATTGTATAATATATCTACATCATAGTCTTTAAACAATTCAAACCATCGATTCTATCGCAGGCTCAACTCTTTCAGTCTAAAAATATATTAGGGGCTCTCATGATCTATATAAATTTCTATATTAATTACATACAAGTAATTCCTCAAAATCATCAGGGCATGAATAAATGTAGCCAACTCTAAATTGTTGGTCGGGTAGTTCTTCTCATTCTTCTTTAACTGTCTAGAAGCATAAGCCATTACCTTTTTATGTTGCATCATAACACAAACCAGCCTAATGCTTGAAGCATCACAACACATGGTGGTACCCTAAATGTAAATCAATCTTTGAGAAGCATCGTGCGTCCTGTAATTTGTAAAAAAACACCCATCAATCCTTGGTAGTGGATATTTGTTCTTTATAGTCACCTTATTTTGTTTTTGGTTGTCTATACACTTCTGCAATGAGTAAACTTTTTTCCACACAAATAATACTGGTGTACCCCACAGTGATGCATTAGGCCTAATGAAGCCTTTATCTAATAAGTCTTTCAAAAAAATTTCCTTCAATTCTGCTGGTACATTTCTATATAGGGGAGTTGATATCAGCGAGCATCTGGTAATGTATAATTAGAAAAATAAATCTCCCATTCTACGGGAATACTAGGAAGCTTGTCTGGAAACTCATTAGCTAATGGAATAAAATGAATAGTTGATGGGGTAGCATCAATATCTTAATCTTAGACAGTATGGTAAATTCAGCCTTTGGTGATCATTTTCCTTTCCTGATGATACGAAATAAACTTGCCTTTTAGCGTAGCCGCATTACCCTTCAACTCCTGAGATACTTCCCCTAGAATGTGATATCTAACAATCTTCGTTCGACAGTCAACATTGGCATAACAAGATGACAGTCAATCCATGCCCATAATAATATCAATGTCAAGGATTTCTAACTCTATCAGGTCTGCAAAGGTTTGATAGCCAACTATCTCTACCGTACAACCTCGATAAACCCTCATAGCAATAATAGAGTCTCCAACAAGGGTAGACACAGTAAAAGGGCCGCTGCAATGGCTCTAGTACTATATTCAACTTCACAACAATAAATGGGGTATGTTACAATAATATGGATCCTTGATATATCAAAACATAAACATAATGGGACCAACCACCCAATATACCTATCACAACATCTGGCAAAGTCTATGAGTCTTGACGACCTGTAGTGCATATGTGCAATTTTGGCCACTACCAGAACTAGATGTTCCCTCTTAGCATTGACATCTACATGATCAAATGTGGGAACCATGCTCTACAGGATATACTGAGAAAGATGATCATGTTGTTAATTTGTCTGTCTTTGCTAAACCTTGTTTGTCCCTAAATGGAAAATATCTTCTATATGACCCTCTTGGCCACCAAAATAACATGTTGTGGAGCCCTGATGGCATCTCCCGGCATATGTTTAATTCATGTATCACAATGTGGCACAACTGATCAAAACTGCTCTAGGACCCTTTGTTGTTGTGAGCCTGATGCTCGTAAGGTCTCACCCAAACTTGACCGCCCCTGGTGATAAAACATGATACCCTAGGACATATGTTGTGGGTGTGTAGGTAGTCTCCATAAATCTCAAGGTCTGGAGTAGTCATGGGCCTTTATCTAAAACCCATGGGCCTAGCCCTTCTCTGCTTCCCTCTCTCAACTCTCTCAGTTGTATACTATTGATGTCAAAGCACCTCTATGTTCTGTGTAGCAACATTAATCCATGAGATATACATATCGTCGTTATGTGTTGTTCGAGTACAAGCCCAATTACAATCTTAAGTCAAAGAACTCAACCCTTATGACTCATATCTATTGCAAGATTTGAGCAAGAAAAAGGGTAACTTTTCTGAATAATGTATGTAACTTCCTGCTTATCAAATGTGATGCACAAAACACATATAAACAAGATTCTAATAGACACAACTTGCAGATTCCCTAGGATACGACGTTGCTCTGATACCAAGTTTGTCACACCCCAAACTCAGAGGGCATAACTAGCACCTAATGCCAAAACTTAGCTAGAGTCGATCCAGCTAACTATTTGCCAATGGCGCATAGCAGTCACGTACAATTAATAAAACAAACTAGTATATCTCGGCTTAAAAGTCAGCCCTCATCTGGAAAGGCTCCTGTCAATAGCTCTAGAAAGAAAACAGCTACTCCTAACAGTTCATGTAAAGCAATAAGCGGGTAGCACATAAGTCTTGTTTGGGCCGTCAAGGCCGCCATGATATCTAGGAAAGAATAAATGTTATGCGGGCTTTAAAGTCCACTATGATCTCTATATAAAAATTGAAAACATGTATATACAATGTAAACTAGGCCAAAAAGCTTCTAAACTACCAACAAAAAAGAACAACAAGGCCCAATCGACTAGTGAACATACAAGGCCAAAATGGCCACCATCATCGCTATGCAACCCAACTGACTAGTCTGCAAGCCTCTATTAATACAATACTTGGTGGGACAGGGCCCCAACCTACCCCAAAATAAAGAACATCAAATAGGGCAACCCTCTGATACTCTAACGACCCCAGGGAGGAAAGGAGTCCACCAACTCGCTGAAAGCTTGGTTATGCTACCCGGTAGGTCTATCTGGTCGTTGCTCAGATCCTGCAGGCATGAATGCATCGCCTCTAAGCAATGGGGTGTCAGTACGAAATAATATATCGAGCATGTAAGGCAAACTAAAAAATTGAAACTAAAGTCTAGGGATCGAACAAAATGGTAGGAGTAAGAAAGAAGTACAATAACTTACCCTCCTACAATAAGATACCATCAAAAGCACATAGCAAAAAATTAACCTTACTTTGACCCCATAAGCCCGACAGGTATGAATAACATACAATTGCCATAAGTCCTAGTAGGTGCAAACAGTCGCTAAATACCTACACTGACCTCTTTAACTAGACCCCAGTCGCTATTCTGATATCAAAACAAAGCATCAAGCCCTACAAGGGCACAGTTAAGCACTAATCAACAAGACTAGATAAATAAAAGGCCTGGCAAGGGCAATATCATAATCATCTGAAACTTGCCCAACAAGGGAAAAATAAATTGTCTAACAAGGGAATAAAGAAGTCAAGACCCGATAAGGGCAATATAATCTCAAAGCCCAACACGAGCAACCAAAAGTAAAATCAAATAAACACTACCTCCCCTACAAAAATAAGCATTTCCCTCAATTTTCTAAGCTCAAATAAGTAAGGAAAGGGTTCAATAACTCCCTTGGAGGACTACGCCTCATCATTATTTGTTGTCTCTAGACTCGTGCATGCACCACCCTTTTGGGAGTGCAAAGAGAGCGTGGACTCTCTGAGAACCTACTAAAACTTTGGGTCCTGATCATCAGCTAGCTCTGAATCATCATCATCATAAGCTGCAAACAAGTCATTCAAGGGACCGGGAGTATGCTGGGGCAGAGGCATGTCACTCAAATCTGTATCATTAACCAAAGCCTTCCCTTTTGCCTTATCAATATCCTTTTTGGATCTCCTTCACAGCTCCCTCAATGCCATCCACCCTTTGGCAGAGTTTGCTCATGCTATCCACTACTTCCTTAATGGCCTTATTAACAGCCTTGTTGATTAAACCTGGCAACTTGTTAGCTAAGTCAGTTAACTGCCTATCATGGTTGTAGGTCTTGTCAACAATATCTTGGAGGCTGCTCTTTGTCAATGGCCATGTAGGTGCAACCGCTGCTGGAGTAGGTGCTTTTGAGGCTACCCGTGAAGGAGAGAAAGCATTTACTTCAGCATCAGACTCATCAACCCCAAACTCATCCAACGACTCCATCCTACGGCTCTTGAACTTAGGAGCATCCCTGTCAGTTTTCTTGTCAAGGTCAAGCACACTAGTAGTAAGGGTAAGTGTTTTACAGGTGAAGTAGGGGATGGCGGCCTTAGCACACAGCTTGCTGATGAGCACTGGATAGGGAAATGAGTCACCACCCCTATGGGCTTTACTTCTTATTACCATAGCTACAATTTCACCAAACTTGACATATTCTCCCATCATAATGGCGGCTAGAAAAATGGCTCCATCCTGGGTTACCTTTTGGTCATTCTGTGAAGGCAAGAACTGGGATCGAACAAAGTCATACCAAAGACGGGCCTCGAAGTACATAGTCCGCCTTGAGATATCACCTCCTATAGTGGCCCATATAGGAGTGTTAGGAGCAATAATAAGGGTAGCCTTCTAATATGTCTTTTGTTTAGAAGTTAACTTCACCAAGAGTACAGGTGCAGGCTCAATTGGGTTACCCCAATAAATGGCATTTATATCAGCCAGAGTGATGCAAATTTTCATGCCCCGAACGATGACAGAATCCAAGTTAGGGAATTTTTCAACATTTCCTTTATACCCCTTATAGTCCTGCATGTCTTGATAGGCAACGAAGAATTCCCGAACAACCTTCTGATAGTACCCTCTGGGTACCTCTTGGAATGGGTACCACTGACGGTCGGTGAACTATTGGGGATGTTAGGTAGATCAGCCCTGATTGTTGCTAAGTTGAAGCTCATCTCCGTGTTGAAGGTTATTTTCTTGTAACAACCATAGATAGTTTTCATACCCTCAACCCCAGAAAAAATCATTGCCTCTTCCGCGGCTGATAACTTCTTTTGGTTGCACTCGGTGTTACCCCTGCTAGAAGACATAGTCTGCACATGGAGATTGTGAGTGCTCAAAGCAAAACCAAAATATTTGTGTATTTTTGCAATATTCAAAAGAAGAAAAACTACAAGAAATTAAACCATTAAAAGTAACGGAATGCAAAGAAGAAGAAAAATAAAACAGGTAACTGATGGCTTGTGCAAACCTTGTACAGACTGCACGAGGAGAAGTGTGCATTGCACGTGGCATTGCACAAGATACCAAAACCTATGGTGGATTCTGCCTTGGGGTGAGAAGACTAATGCGATTCGCACCAGCCATTGTGCATGTCACACAACACTTTGCCCCTCAGTACAGCCAACTGGCTACATTTTATCACAGAGGTGCGGTGCCTTGTGTGTTTTGCACATAAAGATCTGTGTGTCACATGCGAAACACACAAGGGAATAGTTGGAACTTTTTCGTTCCTTGTGTTCTTGTGTGTTACGCATGTGATTTGCAAAGCAATATCTGTGATATGCACTCGACACCAAACAAACACACCAGAAACTAAAAATAGGGCTAAACATAATATGATAAAACCAAATCATTCGGGTACTCAGATTTCCCCGGCATCTCAACATATTCAAAACAAAAGAAGAGTTTAACGATTACCCTTAAGAAGGACGTTACCTTGTCTATCATTGGGAACATCAGGCCTTCAAATAACAAATCAAGAGGCATAACCAACAATAACTATTTTATATCCCCCACCAAGAACATAAGCCCAACTAGCAGATTTCATTCAAACAAAGCACGGGCACAATGGTAGTAGCAATTTCAGCCCCCAACATCAAGATTAAATAAAGACCTCATGAAGATGACGATTTTCCTTTAAGAATGATGTCACTAAATCTATAATAGGGCCAAATCATGCACCAACACAAGTAGGTTACTCAGACTTCACCCAAAATATAGATTTTAAGGCTAAAAATTACCACAAACAGCATGCATCATCATAATTTTGAAGATCCAAAATTTTCAGATCTCACCCAAAATAAATATGGCAGATTTAATGAGCATGCTTCATAATATGAGTTTCCAATCAACATAAAAACACGTATTTAACATGGGAGAATTTATCACAAGTGAAGATTAGAAGTAGGAGGCAAAAATTGAAGCTTTTTAAAGTGCCACAATGGAGACCCACTTTTTGACTGGGGATGTGATAGCAGCGATGGGGTGGTGAAGGGAAGTGGAGACTTGGGTGAGAGAATGAGAAGGTTGTAACACCCTAGAATTCGATTCAGCTTTTAAACTTAGAAACTTGAAGAAATTTTAAACTTCCAGGGATCACGGATCACGGGTCAAGTCCACGAGTTGTGGATGGTTCCACGAGTCATGGAAAGAACTCATGATTCCAGTCCTGCTGACCACCCTCAGGTTTGAGAACCACGAATCAGTTTCACAGTTCTTGGAAGTTTCCACAGGTCATGGAACCAACCCGTGGAATCAGACAGAGAGTGGTCAATTTCCCCAAAACTACGAATTGGTTCCATGACTCGTAGAAGTTTCTACGGGTCATCTTGTTAGTTCATGAAAAGTTATCCACAGCCTGGAATTTTGGTTTAGAAACCACGACTCTAATCCACCAGCCGTATTTACTTCTATGGACCCGTGGAACCTGAAGTCGAGTTTTAAAACAGTTTTTTCTTAATTTAATCTGAGGGATATTTTTATAATTACCCACCTTCTAACTCTTAAGTGAGGTCATTTTGACCACTTTTTGTAGGGTTTCTACTCTTATTAGCCTAAATCTCTCTTTATCTCTCATTTATCTACCAAATTGGGAAA
This sequence comes from Jaltomata sinuosa, assembly GCA_003996215.1. NCBI lineage: Eukaryota > Viridiplantae > Streptophyta > Magnoliopsida > Solanales > Solanaceae > Jaltomata > Jaltomata sinuosa. The sequence goes on from QJPP01001105.1 coordinate 819,713, forward strand.
AGGAAATCCTTCATGCTCCAAGTTCAAGCCTCCTCTTCTTTTCAATTTCAGTTGGGTTAGCTTCAATTACGGTATGTGGGTATTCAGGTAGGGGATTCTTTCACCCTTATTACCAAAACCCCAATTCTTCTAAATTGAACTTATGAATTTCCAGTTAGGGTTCTTACCCAATTCTCATGGGCTTTTCTATTAAGTATTTTCTCATGATTCTTCAATAAATTCTAAGTTCAATTTCATGATTTACATGGGTTTTGCAATTGATTATTTGCCTTATGATTTAAAGGCTAACCCTAGTTAAATTTTGTATGCATGGCTTGATTTAAGGAAAATTGCATGCATTGATATTACTATCGTAAGTATTTATGAAATTGCATGCCAAATTCTTTAAGTTATGAATTTAGAAAGAAAAGTGAATTATGGCTATGCTAAGCTTTAAGACTTATGATTTGAATTTGCATGACATTAGATATGTCCTTATTCTTTTTAAATAGATTTGACATCAGATATGTCAAAAGTATATATGAACTATATGTATGCATATTTTAGGAGTAGTATTTAGCACCGAGCGATGAGGGTTTGATTACCCAAGTCTAAAACTACACTGCCAGTGTAGGTGAAGAGGGTCTTCGTTAGTTGAGAGTGTCTCCTCGTAAGTTGAGAGTGTCCCCTTATGAAAGTGGTTTCACGCTATGATATGTATAGTACCCCATTCCTTGGCAAGGTTCAGTGTAGCTTTGCCAACTAGAGTTATGTAGTTTGATTCCATGTAGCTCACATGATCTATTGTCGATTATAAAAAACTTCATATGAATGTTTTTAAGTCTTATGCTTTGATATCTTTTACCTTATGCTTAAAAATATGATTTTCTCATGACTTCTCTTTTATGCATGATCTCAGCCTTAGCTATGTTTTTAGCATGTTTTGATTTCATTTATGCACATCTCATATACTTAGTACATCCTACAGTACTGACGCATATCTTGTGTTGTATCCTTTTGATGATGCAGATTTAGGCTCTTTCTCTTTGGTTCGTGGCTAGACATCATCACTTCTTCAGACTTGGTTGGTGATTCCTCATTACTCGAGGACCATAGCTATGTTAATTACTATCATGACTTTTCTTTGGTTTTATCGAGTTAGTTGGGGTCTTGTCCCATCAACTCTTATGATAGTTTAGAGGATTTAGACATAGCTAGACTTGTATTCCATTTTATAGAGTTCATACTTCTTAGACCTTGTTCTTATTTAAGTTATGGTTGCCTATCTTTACGTAGTATGCTTACGCTATATTTCTTGTATTGATCTGAGTATGCTATGACCAAGGGTTAACTTGGGACACTTGTGCTCCAGGTCCTGTGTTATGTCTAGGGGGTATCCTTGGGGCATGATAAACTTGGTATCAGAGCCTCAGTTTCAAGAGTCCTAGGGTGTCTGAAGATGCATCGAGTAGAGTCTCCTTTATGTGTGTGAAGCACACCACACTTATAAGTGGGGAGATATGAGATGTCTTAGGAAAAGTTCACTCCTTTCATGATTAGTATCATGCAATAGTGTTTAACTTTGTTACTCCTCTAATCCATTCTTGTTCCTTTTTAGATTATGCCTCCTCGTCATGTTATGCCTCACTGGGCCAATGCTCAAAATTCTAATCCTCTAATTCTAGACCATCGAGGTCACCAATGCGGAGTTCATAAATTCCATCCATATGCTAGTTTATACTGTTTCCTCCCAGGAAAATCAATAGGCTCCTATCCCTGTCTACCCTCAAGGTGGAGTAGCGGCCCGAGTTTGATATTTTATTTGCATGAACCCACTTAAGTTCTGGTGTTCGAAAGTGGCTGAGGATCCACAAAATTTCTTGGATGAGGTTAAAAAGATCTTTGGTGTGATGCAAATGGGTAGTGTTGATGGTGTTGAGCTAGCTTCTTATCAACTGAAGGATGTGGCTCATATTTGGTTCACATAATGGAAAGATGGTAGGTCTAGGGATGTGGTCCCTATGACTTGAGAATTCTTTGAAAAGGCTTTTCTTGATCGGTTCTTCCCGAGGGATTTGAGGCAAGCTAAGAACGAAGAATTTGTGAATTTGAGGCAAGGTTCTATGTTAGTTCAGGAGTACGGGTTGAAGTTCACCCAACTTTATAGGTATGCTCCTTCCATGGTGGCTGACCTGTGGGATGAGATGAGTAAGTATATTTATGGAGTGTCAGATTTGGTGAAGGAGAGTAGGTGCATGATACTTTTAGGTGACATGAATATTTCCTGACTTATGACTCATGCCCAACAAATTGAGAGAGACAAAATAAGGGAGAAGGCAAGGGAGAATATGAGGGTTAGATCAGAGAGCTCAGGTTTTAGCAATCAAAAGTCCGGGGGCAAACATCACTCTTAGTTTCAGAAGAAATCATCAGGACCCATTCATTCTTTAGCTAGTGCTCCTACCAAGGCCCTCAGGCCTCATTATGATCAGACTAGTAGAGGAGTTGGTTCCTATTCGCAGGGAAGTATTGCAAAGGGTGCTCTTTACCCTTCTTGCAACAAATGTGGTAGAAGTCATCTTGGGGAGTGTTTAGCTTGTTCAGGTTGATGCTTTGGACGTGGTCAGGTTTGACACAAGATTAGGGATTACCCTTCATCTAATAAGAGACAGAGAGGTAGTAGGATTCAACTTTCCCCTTCAGCATCAGAAGGTCAATCGACCCCACAGGGCACTGCTTTTAGTTCTAGTGGTTAGTGCCAGAACCGCCTTTATGCTATCTCCTCTCGGCAGGACCAGGAGAGTTCATTAGACGTTGTTACTGGTATGTTAAAAGTTTTCTCTCTTGATGTGTATGCATTATTGGATTAGGGTGCCTCCTTATCTTTTGTGACCCCTTATGTTGCTTGTAAGTTTGAGATTTGTCCTGATCAGCTTTTAGAATCCTTTTGTGTTTCTACTCCGATTGGTGAGTCAGTCCTAGCCAAGAGAATCTATTGAAATTTCCCTATCTCAGTCCTTCATAGAGTCACTTCAGTGGATCTAGTAGAGTTGAAGATGACTAACTTTGATGTTATTCTTGGTATGGATTAGTTGTATGCTTGGTATTCCTCCATTTATTGTCGTACTCGAGTCATTAGTTTCAAATTTCCAAATTAACCTGTCTTAGAGTGGCAAGGTAGTCCCCCATCCTCGAAAGGTCATTTCATATCTTATCTTAAGGCTAAGAAGATGATTTCTAAGGGTTATGTTTATAATATAGTTCGGGTTATGGACACAGAGCTTGATACCCCATCTCTCCAGTTAGTTCCTGTTATGAATGAATTTCCAGAAGTGTTCCTCGATGATTTGCCCGGAGTGTCTCCAGTTAGATCTTCTCCCAGATACGAATCCTATCTCTATTCCTCCTTATAGAATGGCTCCCGCTGAGCTTAAGGAATTGAAAGATCAGTTGAAAGACCTTCTTGATATGGTTTTATTTGACCCAGCATCTCTCCATGGGGTGCTCCAATCTTATTCTTGCGAAAGAAAGATGGTTCCCTCAGAATGTGTATCGACTACCGTCAGCTGAACAAGGTTATAATCAAGAATAAGTATCCCATTCCTAGGATTGATGACTTGTTCGTTCAGCTTCAGGGTGATAGTTTCTTCTCTAAGATCGACCTTAGATCTGGTTATCATAAGCTTTGTATTCAAAATGTGATATTTTGAAGACAGCCTTCAGAACTCGATACGATCATTATGAATTTATTGTGATATCTTTTGTTCTAATGAATGCTCCCAAAACTTTTATGGATTTGATGAGCTGTGTGTTCAAGCAGTATTTGGATATGTTTGTGATTGTGTTCATTGGTGATATCCTTATCTATTCTCGGAGTGAGGAGAAGCATGCGGACCATTTGAGAGTGGTGTTGCAAACTCTTAAGGACCGACAGTTATTTTCTAAGTTTAGAAAGTGTGAGTTTTTGATGCAGACTACTGCTTTTATAGGTCATATTGTGACTAGAGATGGTATTCGAGTTGATTCTCAAAAGATTGAGGCAGTAAAGAACTGGCCTAGACCCACTTCCCCATATGATATTAGGAGCTTTTTGGGTTTGGCTGGTTACTACATGAGATTTGTGGAAGGATTTTCTTCCATTGCTGCCCCATTAACTCGGTTGACTTAGAAGAAGGTTAAATTTTAGTGGTCTGATCTATGTGAGAAGAACTTTCAGGAATTGAAGACTAGGTTGACCACCGCTCATGTGTTGGCTCTACCCGAGGGCCTAGATGATGTTGTTGTGTACTGTGATGCTTCTAGGATTGTTTTGGGTTGTGTGTTAATGCAGCGTGGTAAAGTGATTGCTTATGCTTCGATACATCTTAAGATTCATGAGAAGAACTACCATACTTATAATCTTGAGTTAGCAGTCGTGGTTTTCCCTTGAAGATTTGGAGACAATACTTGTATGGTGTTCACATGGATGTATTCACTGATCATAAGAGTCTTCAGTATGTGTTCACTCAAAAGGAATGGAATCTTTGTCAAAGGAGATGGCTTGAGCTTTTTAAGGATTATGATATGAGTGTGATTTACCATCCGAGTAAGGCTAATGTTGTGGCAGATGCATTGAGTAGGTTGTCCATGGGTAGTGTGTCTTCGATTGAGGATGGAAAGAAAGAATTTGCCAAGGATGTTCATCGACTTTCCCGACTGGGAGTTCGCCTTATAGATTTGACAGAAGGTGGTGTTATTATTCAAAATGGTTCCAAATCATCTATGGTAGCCGAAGTGAAAGAGAAGCAAGACAGTGATCCTATTTTACACTAGTTGAAGGGTGTGGTCCATCAACAAAGGGTACAGGTTTTCTCCCAATGGGGAGATAGTGTTCTTTGATATCAGGGTCAATTATGTATTCCTGATGTTGATGGGTTGAGACAGCGGGTTTTGACAGAGGCTTATAGTTCCAGGTATTCTATTCACCCCCGTGCCACCAAGATGTACCGTGACCTATGGGAAGTCTATTGGTGGAATGGCATGAAGAGGGACATAACATATTTTATGGCTAAGTGTCCCAACTATTAACAAGTGAAGGTAGAGCATCAGCGACCGGGTGGTGTGACTCAGAATATTGATCTTCCTAATTGGAAGCGGGAAACGATCAATATGGACTTCATTACAAGTTTGCCTCGTACTTGAAGGCAACATGATTCAATTTGGGTAATTGTTGACCGGATGACTAAGTCATCCCACTTTTTGGCTGTTAAGACTATGGATTCAGTGGATGATTATGCCAGACTCTACATTCGGGAGATAGTAATATTGCATGATGTGCCATTGTCTATCATTTCAGATAGGGGTACTCAGTTTGCATCCCTATTTTGGAAGTCGTTTCAGAAAGGTCTTAGTACTCAGGTTAAGCTTAGTACAACTTTCCACCCACAGATGGATGGTCAGGCAGAGCGTACCATTCAGACTTTGGAGTACATGTTCAAATCTTGTGTGATTGATTTCAAAGGAAATTGGGATGATCACTTACCTGTTATCAAGTTTACCTACAACAACAACTTTCATTCTAGCATCCAGATGGCTCCATATGAGGAACTTTATGGGCAGACGTGTAGGTCTCCTTTTGGATGGTTTGAGGTAGGTGAGGTGGCTTTGATTGGTCCAGATTTGGTTCATGAGACTATGTAGAAGGTTTAGATCATTAGGGAGAGGTTGAAGACCGCTCAGAGTCATCAGAAATCATATGCAGATGTGAGAAGGAGAGAGTTAGAGTTTGAGATTGATGATTGGGTGTTTCTGAAAGTGTCACGCATGAAGGGTGTGATGAGATTTGGAAAGAAAGTAAAGCTTATTCCCTACTATGTAGGTCCTTATCGGATTTTGAGGAGAGTTGGTCGTGTTGCTTATGAGTTGGATTTGCGGTCGGATTTAGAAGCGGTTCATCTAGTTTTCCATGTTTCTATGTTGAAGAAGTGTGTGTTGGTGATCCGACCTACATTTTTCCATTTGATGATGTAAGTGTGAAGGATAACCTTACTTATGAGGGAGTTCCCGTGGAGATTCTTGAACATCAGATTTGGAAGTTGAGAAACAAAGAAGTAGCTTCGGTGAAAGTCCTTTGGAGAAATCAGCTAGTTGAGGGAGCTACTTGGGAAGCAGAAGCATCCATGAAGGAAAAGTACCTCATTTTTTTCCTACCGACCGAGTTTCAGCTTGATGTATTCGTTTCCTCCTTAGTAAGTTCCTCCGATTCTATTCCATCAATTTCTCCCATGATCCTAGCATGCAATCATGTTTTCCGAAGTTAGTTTAATCATGTTTTAAGTTAAAAAGCTCAATTTTCATGTTTATCCTTGAGATTTATGTTTTGTTTCTTGGTTGGTCTATTTTCTCTCCAGTTTTCCTTGTTTAATCTTCATTCAAGGATGAATGATCCCAAGGGGGAGATATTTTAACACCTCAGAATTCGTTTCAGCTTTTAAACATAGATACTTGCAGAAATTATGAACTTCCAGGGATCACGGGTCAAGTCCACAAGCCATGGATGGTTCCATGAGTCATGGAAAGGAATCGTGATTCCTGTCCTGCAGACCACCCTCAGGTCTGAGAACCATGAGTTAGTTTCAGGGTTTGTGAAACCAACCCGTGGAAATCAGACAGAGAGTGGTCAATTTCCTTGAAACCACGAATTGGTTCCACGATTCGTAGAAGTTTCTATAGGGCATCCTGTTAGTCCATGGAAAGTTATCCGCAACCTGAAATTTTGGCTTAGGAACCATGACTCCAATACATGAGCCATGGTTACTTCTACGGTCCATGGAAAGGACCCATAGAACCTGAAGTCGAGTTTTAAAATAGCTTTTTCTTAATTTAATCCTAGGGGTATTTTTATAATTACCCACCCTTTTAACTCTTAAGTGGGGTCATTTTGACCACTTTTAGTAGGGTTTATACTCTTATTAGCCTAAGTCTCTCATTATATCTCATTCATCTACCAAATTGGGAAAAGGAACTCCATCAAGCTCCAAGTTAAACCCTCCTCTTCTTTTCAATTTAAGTTGGGTTAGCTTCAATTAAGGTATGTGGGTATTCAATAAGGGGATTCTTTCACTCTTATTCCCAAAACCCCAATTCTTCTAAATTGAACTTATGAATTTCAAGTAACGGTTCTTACCCAATTCTCATGGGCTTTTCTATTAAATATTTTCTCATGATTCTTTAATAAATTCTAAGTTCAATTTCATGATTTACATGGGTTTTGCGATTGATTATTTGCCTTATGATTGGAAGGCTAACCCTAGTTAAATTTTTGTATGCATGGCTTTATTTAAGGAATATTGCATGCATTGATATTATGATCTCAAGTATTTATGAAATTGCATGCAAAATTCTTCAAGTTATGAATTTAGAAAGAAAAGTGAATTATGGTTATGCAAAGCATTAAGACTTATGATTTGAATTTGCATGATATTAGATATGTCCTTATGTTTTTCAAACAGATTTGACATTAGATATATCACAAGTATATATGAGTTATATGTAAGCATATTTTGGGAGTAGTATTTAGCACCGAGCGATGAGGGTTAGATTACCCTAGTCCAAAACTACGCTGCCAACATAGGGTAAGAGGGTCCTCGTTAGTTGAGAGTGTCTCCTCAAAAAGATGGGTCCTCGTTAGTTGAGAGTATCCCCTTATGAAAGTGGTTCCATGCTATGATATGTATAGTACCCCGTTCCTTGGCAAGGTTCGGGGTAGCTTTGCCAACTAGAGTTATGTAGTTTGATTCGATGTAGCTCACATGGTCTATTGTTGGTTATAAGAAACTCTCGTATGAATGTTTTTAAGTCTTATGCTTTGATATCTTTTACCTTATGGTTAAAAATATGATTTTCTTACGACTTCTCTTTAATGCATGATTTTAGCCTTAACTATATTTTTAGCATGTTTTGATTTCAGTTATGCAGATCTCATATACTTGGTATATCCTATAGTACTGACGCATATCTTGTTGCATCCTTTCGATAATGCATATTCAGGCTCTTTCCCTCCGGTTCATGGGTAGACGTCGTCAGTTCTTCAGACATAGTTGGTGAGTCCTCATTACTCGAGGACCATATCTATGTTAGTTATTGTCATGACTTTTCTTGGGTTTTCTCGAGTTAATTGGGGTATTGTCCCATCAACTCTTATGATAGTTTATAGGCTTCAGACATAGATAGACGTGTATTCCATTTTATGGATATGATACTTCTTAGACCTTATTCTTATTTAAGTTATGGTTTCCTATCTTTTCCTAGTATGCTTCTACTATGTTTCTTGTATTGATCTGAGTAAGTTATGACCAAGGGATAACTTGGGACACTTGTGATCTCGGGTCCCGTGTTACATCTATGGGGTAGCCTAGGGGCGTGACAAAGATTTTGGTGGATGTTTGGGGGAGTTTGGAGTATTTAAGAGGAGGTTATAGAGGTTTTTGTGAGAGAATAATGAAAAAAAGAGAAGGGTGGCAGGTTTAATAGAAAAAAAAGAAGAAGAATAAAGGTCACCGGGTCGGGTCAGTCAATGGGTAGGTCAACAAAATTTAAAAGCTTACCTTGGTGTGCCGTGATGTGTGATTCGCACAAGCCCATGTACGGCTCGCACATCACCTCGCACTAGATGAATTTTTACCCAAACTTTGCCCAACTTTCTTCTTTTTGGTGAGATGGAGGTGCGACGTGCACAATGGATGGTGCGGAACGCACCGCCCAATGCACATCATCTTCAACTTTACAATTTTTCTCCAGTTTTCTGGTTTGGGGAGCATTGTCTCGTGCGATGCACACAACTACATGTGCAAACTGCACGGGCTTCTTCATGTCCCCTTTTTGTCTTCTTTTTTCACTTGGTTATTTTTCCTCTCCATGCATTCCTAAAAACACACCAAAAACAACAAAAGGTAACAAAAATAAAGTAAAAATACTTTGGTTGCATCCCAAGAATCGCTTGATTATCGGAGAGCATGCAAATACGATTGGCTTGGCCCCATCCCAAGAAATGGAATTACTCCTTCAACATCCTCATAACATCATCTTGTTACCAAGGTGGCAACATCATAGGCTTGGGTACCTCTTTCAGCACCAACTCCTCATGGGCATCCACATGCTTTCCCTCAATGTTGATCATGAACACTACTTGAAGCTCATCCGGTGGTCTTGTGGATTGTCATACATTAAAGGTCACTTCCTCACTTCCAACTCGAAACTTGAGTTCCCCCAGTTCCACATCAACCAAATATCTCTCGGTGGCTAATAATGGTCTCCCCAATATGCTGGGCACCTCAAGGTCTACTTCACAGTCCAAGACCACAAAATTGGCGGGTAGGATGAACTTGTTGACTTTGATCAATACATCAAATAGGATCCCTACTGGACGTTTTATGGACCTATCAGCTATGAGCAATAACATATGTGATAACTCTCAAGTGACACTCTCCATACGTTTTATGGACCTATCAGCCATGAGCAATAACATATATAATTCTTGACGAGAGTCGGGGTCGATCCCACAGAGAAATGGTAGAGTAGCCTAAAGGATTGTCGTTTATCAATCACCTATAGGTCAATGTTCAAATAAAAATAAAAGTAAAATAGGGGGAAAAATAGAGGAATTGGGAAATATCTCATAATTCACAATTAAGCAAAAATGTAAAGTAAACAAGAGTTTGTATCAAGAGAGAGGCCGACTAGGGGTATGCTTTCGATGGGACTTGAACACGGGTAAAGGTACTTGCTCAATCACGTAAATTCTTGGTAATCAACATGGGTAGCATTGGTTTTAGGCATGAATGTTAATCTTTCAAACTCACAAATATATATCCAACGGTCTTTCTTCAAGCACCATGGTTTTATCATAAACCAACCAACATAGGCTAAGGGAAGTCACACTATCTCTAGCTTAGACTCTTAAATGGGTATTGCTGGTGAATTGAACTATTTCTAGCCTCAATATAAATGTAATCCCAAGTACCCACTAATGAATTCTCATCTGAAATTATGAACCTCTTTCTCAAGCAAGAACACAATCAAGTAATTTCAATTAATGTTTGCAACCATAAATTTTAGAGTTAAAACATGGAAAATTCACTAGACCCATACCAATTTAACAATTATAAACACAAATAAGCAAGACCCTTACCCATTAATCAGGTACCCATCATACAGATACCCCTAGAAAAGGAGACTTATCCACTCATGCTAAAGGAATATGAAGCAATACAAAATGGGTAATTCAAATTGCCTTTTATTAATGGAAGAAGTTTCCAATATCCAAGCTCAATTTACAAATCGAAGGTAAAAGATGGAGAGAATTGAGAGAAACCGTCTATCTTTCCTTGGGAGAGAAAACTTGTTCAACACTATTCCAAAAACTGAAAACTATTCAAAACTATGAAAAACTAAGCCTAAATTGGATTTTAAAAGGTTCCCAAATCATCACATAAAAGTGGATAAAAATGCCCCTCGAGAGTTGTGCGCCACGACGTGCATTTTGCACATCTCGTTGTGCGCATCTCACAGCTTTGCCTTAGTGAACCAGTGACTCTAGACAATATTCGAGTGTTGTGCGAAGTAGGGTGTGGACAACACCAAGCAGAGTTCGAGCTGCACTGCAGCCGCACCCCTTAGCAGGTTTTTTTTCTTCTTTTAAGCTTTATGCAGAGAATGGTGCAGACCGCACCAAACATTGTGTGTGTCGCACGATGGCTGCACCTTCCGCCAGAATCTTCATCTCACTTGATCAACTTCACACTTCAACTCTTTTTGAGCTCTTTTGGGTCGAATTCGTTGTTTTCTACTTTTGACCAAGAGTACCTGCATTCACATCAATAAAGGCCATAAGAATCTCTAAATCTTATCAAAATATAGCAATAATTCATGATTAAAGGATTAATAAGTTGGTATATTACCAACTTATCAAACCCCCAAACTTGAACTATTGTTTGTCCTCAAGCAAGATACTCACAAGGCAAGGAATTAATTATGCTCTAAAACTCAATCAAGGCACAAAAGATTAATCTATTCTAAAAACTAAAAAAAATAACAAACAAAAAGACTCAAACAAAAGACCCATCTACAATGCTCATCTCAATTTGGACCACCACATTCTCATGGAAAATGATCATTTCAAAATTTTCATCAAAAGGACTTCATTTCTCATTCAAAATCAAGGGATTTTTTCATTCAAAACAAGATTAGCAAGCATCTCAAGTCATTGTCATGGACCATCAAGGGTTGCCTCGAGATTCTCTACACCATTTATCTCATTTATTACTATCAATTAAAATAGAGACTTTATGTTTCAATCCGAGTGCATGATGCCACTCACAACAAGAGAGAATCCCACTCACAATCATGCAATTTATAATACAAGGGATTATAAGAGAATCAAAAAGACTCTCAATCTATCAAGTAAATTCGAGTGCACACATGTCAAACCATAGGCTTTCCCTTCATGTAAATTGCCACTAATGTAGAGTGACCAAGCTTGGAATCACCAAGGACTTGAGGGTTATGATGTTGGCTAGGGCTAGGGTGAGGATTGCATTTATCTCAAGTGACTAAACCTCCCTAACGCTCTTTGTTATCATTTGAAACACCACTCACATTTTCAAACTTTTGACTTTACCTTATTTCTCCTTTTCACAACCCAAGTTTTTCCCTTCAATATTGATAATTCAACCTCCTTATATCACCATCACTTGGTAGCACCAAATCTTTTTCAAATTATTTTGCTCATTGTATTTGGTCTTTTGGACAAATTTTCAATTCCACATAAGGTGCTACCTACCTTGCACTTGAAGTACATTCCTTTTCTTCTCCACATTGAATGCATACACTCCCAAACTTAGGCTTTTTTTCTGTGTTATCATTTCAATTTCCCCCAAAACATAGGCTTTTAGCCTATGTTTAACTTTTTAGCCACTAGGGTCAAGGTGTAAACGAGGTGCCAAAGAAAGGTCACAAGCTCAAAGAGGTTCACTAGATTCAAGGTTGAGGGAAGTCATTTGGGTAAAGTGGCTATTCAAAGAGGGCCTATGATCATCTTCCAAGCTCGGTCACATCTTGAATTTTACCTTGAATCACATTTGGAGCAATTTCTAGATGACACATTTGCACAAGAATCAACGGATATCCTCACCACACACGGCATCACATCACAAGAATCATAAGCACTAGTCTCAAAATCAATTGGGACAAATGACTTTTGACAAGTTATTCCGAGTTCATAACACACTCGTTTGTGAATCGATCAAGCCAAACCAAGAGTGTGCAAGTCATGACAAGAGAATGCTCCTCTCAAAATTAATTTTCCCTCTTTCCTTTGATTTTCAAAAACTTCTTGCCAAGAATATTTTTTTTGGTGGGTCCATTTTGAGACAATCAAAGCACATACTCAATCTAAAACTAAAACTTGGAATTTTCCCTTAAGAAAGTCGCATCTCATTCTATCATAGGGAAACACCAACCCAGTTTGACATAAAAAACAAAAGAAAGAAGAAAAATAAAGGAAAGATTTTGCTCCTCGGGGAAGAACCGTGGTAGTAAGAAAACCCTTGGAGTTTATTGCTACTGTACTATTAACAAGGCGATTATGAACTCAACCACTTGAATCATTTGAAAACAAGCCTCGACATAGGCACTAGCGCATTTGCAAAGCATGGGTAGTAAATTAATGGAAACGTGTAAGACTAATCTGGCAAAACAATCAAACTAAAATATCAATCCCAGCGAGGGCACAATTAATCAATAATTAACCAAAAAGGCCCTGCAAGGGCAAAGTATCAACCATAAGGTGAGTGATCAATAATTATAGACCCCCCAAACTTAAAGTAAGCATAGCCCTCGATGCACAAATAAAAATTATACAAATAAGATTGAGTGCAAAAACTCCCTAGTGATACTAATTGTGATGATGTCGCCTCCTCAAATAAAACTGATGAGCTGGCCTAGGAGCCCGAGGAAGCGGTGATTACTGAGGTGGCGGTGATGTTGGTAGTGGGATGTAGAAATGCTCCAGGTCTATCTGAAATCCTTCCACTGATGGAATTGATGGGTCCCATCGGACTTGGAGGAGGCCAAATGGTTCCATAATCTCCTACTTATCCTCACAAGTCATTAACTAATGGTAAGAGAACCGTGGTTGTGGACCCCATTCTCTCTAATAAGACATGAGAGTCTCCGGGTAAGTTTGGATAGCTGATTTTGAAGCATCAGGGACCTTCTTGAACGGCTTAATCTCTTCGTGAATCTGGAATGTTCCTTCTTCATCATTTGGATCCCAACTCGTGCACCAATCATTGGGAGGTCTAGCTTTCCTTGGAGAGGACATAGAATTCGGGGATGGTAGATTAAGATCCTATTTAGAGATCTTTGGCTCAACATATGGTATCACTTGGTTAAGCTCATCAATATCCATTTCCATAGTATCCATCGTAGCACAATGTTTACTTATTCTCGACACTATCGGCTTCAATGCTGATTTTTTGGTGGATTGAATCAAGCTTGGAATGTCTTTAGATACCTTATACAGGCACTCCTTAATATGGTGAACAAGTTGAGCAAGTTTAAACAAGTTACCGAAAGTAGGTGGGGCTTGAGAACCCATATGGGTGGTGTTTGATGCATCTTGAGATGGGGATATTGAGTCCACATGATTATGAGCAACGATCTCAGCATCGATATCACCTCCCATGGCACTTGTAGTGTGAGCTAGGTCTCTTTTCTTGTTATGCAGAGCATATTTGAACCATTCTAGTAGCTTGCCAATTTTTTTCCAATGAACAAAACCGAGGGCAGTTTGATTGGAAGCACAGTAGGCTTACGAGAACAGGGAAGGCCATGGAGGTGGTCTCGTGTCTAGTTCTCCACTTGATTTGCTCGATAATGATTTCCCCTTTATGTAGCAAGAGTCTAGACATTATATAATCAATAAGAATGGCAACCTCTATAGTCACCTTAGTTTTGTGCCCAGTTGGAATAAGTCATGTGCATACAAAATCTAACCACATCTGGGCCTCAAACTTCAGATCTGATCAATAAATGGGTCCTTTTGAGATGCCTAAAATGGGATTCCTTCAACGATGATACCCCCGAACCACTCGTATTGATCCTCTTTTGTAGCAACACATTCCAAATATTATTACTCTGGAATAGGTTCATCATCCCATTAAGTAAAATGAATGGCTTTTGGAGTAATATCTATTTCCTTTCCCCTCACCAATATTGAATCAAGGCACTGGAGCTTGCTTCTTTGCCCCATATGCTCCAGACTATCTTGCCTAGTCCGATATGATGCATAGAACTCACATACCAACTCACGGTAATACGGACCAGGGATTTTGGAAAAGTAAGACCATATTCTTATACGAAACTGATGAGGTATATTTGGGAAATCAACCTCAAAGGATTCCACATCAAAACCTTTCTCTTCCAAAAATGGTTGCTTTTCTCGAAACTTAAGATAGTATGCCTCCACTCCTTCGAGACCAAACAGGATTTCTGATTCAGAAGGCCCCTCCTCTTTCAAGGGGACACCAAGATTCTCGGATGTTGGAGCTTGATTCATAGCACGACATTTTCGATGATGCTTATTAGGGGCCATTGTCCATCAAATGGATGTTAGTGGCAAGAACCATGCTCATACTCACCTTATGCTGGCATTTTTGAACTAATTAGAAGAAGAAAACACTATAAGAAGTTAACAAATAAAAAGAAATTGGAATACAAAGAAAAAGAAAAAGAAAACAGGTAACTGATGGCTCATGCAACCCATGTGCGAAATGCACCAAAAGTTCTGCACATCGCACGTGCCTTTTCATGAGATAACAGAAACCTACACTGATTTTAGTTTTGAGGTGCAAAAGCTTGTGCAAACCGCACCAGCCAAAGTTCACAACGCACAATGCTTTGCCTTTTAAATCAGTGAACGGGCAATATTTATCCACAGTGTGCAGTGCCTTGTGTGTTTTTCATGCCAAGATCTATGCGTCAGATGCGAAACACACAAGGAAACAGTTGAAACTATTTGGTTCCTTATGTTCTTGTATGTTACACATGTGATTCGTAGAGCAAGATCTGCGTTAAGCACTGACACCAAGCAACAATACCAATAGCTAACAATAGGGCAAAGCATATTATGACCAAACCAAATCATTCGGGTACTCAGACTTCCCTTAATAAGGACATTACCCCGTCTATCATTGGGAACATCAAGCCTTCAATTGCAAACCATCAGGCCCATTCCTTTAACAACAATTTCATGCCCCCCAAACTAATATCATTCACCTAACAAGCATAATCAATAAAATCAGTACAAGGGCACAATAGTAGTAATAATTTCATCCTTAAACATCAATTTCTAAGAAAAACCTCATGAAGATGATGATTTGCCCTTAAGAATGACGTCACCCAATCTATCATAGGGCCAAACCATGCATCAATACAAGTGGGTTACTCAGACTTCACCTTAAACACATATTTTTATGGGTAAAAATTAGCACAACTAACTTGCATCATCATATTTTTAAACTCTACCAAGTTAATTCAAAACAAAATCAACAACACAACCCAATATTGGGGACCCAAAATTTTTGGATCTCACCCAAAATCAACATGGCAATTTTAATGAGCATTCTTCACAATATCACTTCCCAATCAACATAAAAACATGAATTTAACATAGGGGAACTTACGACAAGTAAATATTTGAGAGAGGGGAGAAAAAATTAAATCTTTTGAAGTGCTATAATAGAGACCCACTTTTTCACCCGAAGAGATTATAGTGGTGACCAACGGTGACCGGCGGTAATGATGTTTTTATAAGAGGGTGAAAGATTTGGGAGAGTTTGAGGGATTTTGGGGATGTTTTGAGAGAAGAATTTGGAGATTTGAGTTGAAAATTTTGAAGAAAGAGGTGAAGGTGGCAGGTTTAAAAGAAGAGAGGAAAGAGAAGGGTCACCAGGTCAGTCTTCGAGTCAGGTCGATCAACGGGAAGGTCAAGCAAATTTTAAAACTTTCCTTGGTGCACCGCAATGTGCATTTCACATAAGCCTATGTACGTGTCGCACATCGCTTTGCACCACCTGATTCCTTTCCCAAGTTTAGCTCAGCGTTCTGCCTTGGGGTGCGTTGGATGTGCGACACGCACAGTAGATTGTGCAAACTACGCAGGCCAGCACACATCACCTCAAACTAAACATTTTATCTTCAGTTCACTATCTTGGGGTGCGTTACAATGTGCGACTTACACAATGGCATATGCAAACTGCACGAGGTTTGCACGTCTAATTTTTGCCTTGTTTTTCCACTTGGTCATTTTTCCTCATCTTGCATTCCTACAAAAACACCAAAAACAACAAAAGGTAACAAAAGTAAATCAAAAATACTTGGTTTGCCTTCCAAGAAGCACTTGATATTATGTCATGGCTCGACGATGTTAACTCACTCCTTAATCATTGTTAGAAAGCATGCCAATCCGATTGGCTTGGCCCCATCGCAATAAGGGGAATTGCTCCTTCAACAGACTCATAGAATCATCATGTTGCCTAGGTGGCAATATCATAGGTTTAGGTACCTCATTCATCACACACTTCTCATGGGTATCCACATGTTTTCCCTCAATGTTGATCACGGATACTACTCAAAGCTCATCCGGTAGTCTCATGGGTTGGCATACATTAAAGGTCACCTCTTTGCTCCCCACTCGAAATTTTACCTCTCCGAGTTCAAATTCAACTAAGGCTCTACCCATAGCCAACAATGGTCACCCCAAGATTATGGTCACCTCAATATCCACCTCACAATCCAAGATCACAAAATTGGCCGGTAGGATGAGCTTGTCAACCTTTACCAATACAACAAAAAAGATCCCTATCGGACGTTTGATAGACCTATAATCCATGAGCAATCACATAGATGTAGGCTTGGGAGTGCCCAATCCTAACTTTTTGAAGATAACTAGGGGCATTAAGTTGATACTTGACCCTAAATTGCAAAAAGCCTTTCGTAACACAAACAGCCTAATAGTGCAAGGAATGGTGAATGCACCCGGGTCTTCCCATTTTGTAGAAGCATTGCTTGTCATCACAACACTACAGGTGTCTGAGACTTCCATGGTACCCACGTCAACAACACACATCTTTTTTAGAAGCTCCTTCATTATTTTTGCGAACTCGGGCATTTGCATTAGGGCCTCGACCCAAGGGATATTAATAGTAAGTTTGCTAAATATATCAGCGAACTTCTTGAATTATTTCTCCTCCTTTTATTTTCCAATCTTTGTGGGTATATAGGAGGCGCCTTAGGGAGCGTGGTCGTCACACTTAGAACACTAGGAGTGTCCTCCTACATATCTATAGCAACTTGAGAAGGACCATTAGCCTCTTTCTCTTTTTCACAAGCATCATCATTCACAAGAACGTTGGGTGCACTAAGCTTCACCCCAACTCCTAACTCTTCATCATTCTTCTTATTCACAATCTTATCCTTGCTTATAATTGTCATCTCTACAACAACCTCCACACTAGGCTTCTTCACCGCATGACATACTTTTCCACTCCTAGTGATAATATCCATAACATGGTCATAATTTTTTAGATATGCCGTAGTATAACTAGGGAGTGTCCCATTCAATCAAGGATTTATTTGGGTGGATAAGTGATTCATTTGGTCCTCGAGATGTTTGATAGAAGCCGAGTGTGAGCTCAATATTTGGTGAAGAGTTGACACTTTTCTTTTTATCTCACTCACTCCACTATTGGTTGACCTTCTTCAAGATACGGGACATCATATCTTTAATTTTTGAATGCCTAGGATTGCTCACGGAAGGTTGAAATGCAGCATCATCCTTAGGAGGGGGCACATATGGATTATAACTCTGGTGATTGTATCTATCACCATCCTTGTCACGATCCCTCCAATTTCCTTCTTGCTCTTTATCCTTAATCCAATCGTGATTCTTGTCCCTCAGGCAATAATACTTGGGTTAAGAACCCACTGACAAGTAGCATATTTTTCCATCAACAATAGTAAACAACTCATCTTCACTCGCGTGAGGCTCCGGAGTACTCATGTCATTTACATTATTATACTTACCAGGTCCCATCACATGTTTGGCCAAGAGATCAATTTGTGTTTGCATTTTGTCCATAGCCTTATCTCTTTCCTAATCTTTACGGTGCATTTAATTTGTCAAAATTGATGAGGTCACACCTGTAGGAACATCATTCTCCCTCGTGTGCCAAGCATGATTCATCTTGATCATTCATTCTAGAAGAGCTGAGTCAATACCATATTGTTGATCCATGAAGGTACAATCCACGAGGTTGTTGGCCATGGATATATTCATTAAATTCAAAGCCCTATAAAGGCATTGGAGAAGAAAATCATCCAGCAATCCGTAATTGGGGCACAAAAATAGTTTCTTTTTAAATCTCAGCCATGCCTCATGTAATGGTTCATCTTAGAGTTGATGAAAATTAGTGATTTCATCCCTCAATTGCATCATTCTCGAGGGAGGGAAGAATCTCACTACAAATGCTTCGATAAGACCATTCCATGTGGTGATTGAGCCTTCCAAAAGCTCCTCTAACCATGTCCTTGCTTCTCTTGTGAGGGAGAAGGGAAACAAGTGAAGCCTAATAGATTCTTGAGGGATGTTGTAGAAGATGAAGGGTTGGCAAATTTAAATAAAATTTCATATGTGCCTATTGGAATCCTCATGTGTAGCCCCTCCAAACAACCCCTTCATTTTATGAGGTGGAGCTTAGTACTAGTGACATGCAATACGACATTGCCCACCGTGGGAGGTAGACAGATTGCACCTACTCCTCCTTGAATTTTGGGCTCTAGGGCTACGTCCAATCTGTCGACGCTTCTGTTGTCACCCACATCGCTCATGGGCTACCTGCTCTACCAATCAAAAACAACAAACAAAGTAAAAGCAAACAAAAACTCATTAAGTGATTTCAATAGTCAATCAAAAAGTCTACTCAAAACCAAATCCCCGGCAAAGGCACCATTTTTGATAATGCTCAAGTAAAACTCTCCATACAGAGTTTAAAGCAATCATTAAGCAAAACAAAATTTACAATTCCCGATGGAAGTCGGGGTCGATCCCACAGAGAAATGGTAGAGTAGCCTAAGGGATTGTCGTATATCTATCACCTATAGAGTCAATGTTCAAATAACAGTAAAAGTAAATTAGGGGGAAAATAAGGGAATTGGGAAATCTGTCACAATTCGCAATTCAAGAAAAATGTAAAGTAAACAAGAGTTTTTATCAAAAGAGAGGACGATTAGGGGTATGCTTCTGATGGGGCTTGAACACGGGTCAAGGTACTTGCTCAATTGCGTAAATTCTTTATAAATAAGATGGGTAGCATTGGTTTTAGGCATGAATGTTAATATTTCAATCTCACAAACATATATCCAATGGTCTTTGTTCAAGCACCATTGTTTTATCATCAACCAACCAACATAGGCTTGGGGAAGTCACACTATCTCTAGCTTAGACTCTTAAATGGGTGTTTACGGCGAATTGAACTATTTCTAGCCTCAATCTAAATTGAATTCCAAGTACCCACTAATGAATTCTCATCCAAAATTGTGAACCTATTTCTCAAGCAAGAACGCAATCAAGTAATTTCAATCAATGTTTGTAACCATTAATTTTAGAGTTAAAACATGGAGAATTCAATAAACCCATATCAATTTAGCAATTATAAACACAAATAAACAAGACCCATACCCATTAATAAAGTACTCATCATACACATACCCCTATACAAGGAGACTTAGCCACTCATGCTAAAGGAATAAGAAGCAATACCAAATGGGTAATTCAAATTCTCTTTCATTAATAGAAAACGTTTCCAATATCCATGATCAATTTACAAAACCAAGGTTGAAGATGGAGAGAATTTAGTGAAACCCTCTATCCTCCCTTGGGAGAGAAAACTTATTCAACAATATTCCAAAAACTGAAAACTATTCAAAACTATGAAAAACTATGCCTAAATTGGGTTTTAGAAGGTTCCCAAATTTTCACATAAAAGTGGACAAAAATGCCCCTTGGGAGCTGTGCACCGCAATGAGTATTTCACATATCTCATTTTATGTATTGCACAGCTCTGCCTTAGTGGACCAGTGACTCTAACCGATCTTCGGGTGTTGTGAAAAGTAAGGTACGGACCACACCAGGCAGAGTGCACATTGCACGGCGATCGCACCCCTTACTAGGTTCTTCTTCTTCTGAACTTCATGGGAGGAAGGTGAGGACTGCTCCATGCATTATGCATGTCGCACGGTTGCCGCACATTCTGGCAGAATCTTTATCTCACTTGATCAACTTCACAATTCAATCTTTTTGAGCTCTTTTATGTCCAATTCCTTAGTTTCTACTTTTGATCAAGAGTACCTACATTCATATCAATAAAGGCCATAAGAACCTCTAAATCTTATTAAAATATAGCAATAATTCATGATTAAAGGCTCAATAAGTTCATAAATTACTGACTTATCAATAGGTATAGGCTTGGGAGTGCCCAAGCTTTACTTCATGAAGATAACTAGGGGCATCAACTTGATACTTGCTCCTAAATCACACAAAGACTTCAAAAACACAAACAATCTGATAGTGCAAGGAATGGTGAATGCATCTAGGTCTTTCCATTTTGTAGCAATATTGCTTGTCATCACAGCACTACAACTGTGTGAGACATCCAGTGTACCCTTGTCAACTGCTCTTTTTTTTAGAATCTCCTTCATGAACTACACGTACCTAGGCATTTGCATTAAGGACTCGACCAAAAGGATCTTAATAGAAAGCTTGCTAACATATCGACAAACTTCTTTAATTGATTCTCTCTTTCTTTTTGGTCAACCATTGCGGGTATGGAGGAGGCCCCTTAGGTAGTGTGGTTGGAACACTTGAAACATCGGGAGTGTCCTCCTCAATATCTATAGCCACTTGAGAAGGAGCATCAGCCTCCTTCTCCTTCCCGCAAGTATTATCATTCATAAGAACGCTGGGTCCACTAAGCTTCACCCTAACTTTTGGCTCTTCATCATTCTTCTCATTCACAATCTCAGCCTCTCTTATAACCGTCGGATTTATAAGGACCTCCACACTAGTCTTCACCACACCACTCACTCTTCTGCTCCTTGTTACAATAGCCATGACATGGCCATCATTTTTTGTATTTACCATAGTATCACTAGGGAGTGTCCCCTTTATTTAAGGATTCATTTGGGTGGACAAGTGGTTCATTTGTTCCTCAAGATGCTTGATTGAGGCTGAGTGTGAGATCACTATTTGGTGAAGCATTGACATCTCTACTATTCATTGTCTCCACCTTCTTCAAGACCAGTGACAACATATCTTCTATTTTTGAATGACCAGGGTTGCTCATGGTTGGTTAATAAGGAGAGGTATCAACCTTATTTGGAGGCATATAAGGATAAGTACTAAGGTGATTATATCTATTATCTTCTTTGTCACGATCCCTTCAATTGCAATCTTGCCCTTTATCCTTGATCCAACCTTGATTCTCGTCCCTTGGGCGATAATACCCGGGTCAAGAACCCACCGACAAATAACAAATCTTCCCATCCATGATGGTGAAGACATCCTCATTACTTGATTTAATCTCAGGCATACTAACATCACTTACACTTTTAGTAGTTCTGGGCCCCATCATGTGTTTAGCCAAGAGATTATTTTGTGTCATCATCTTAGCCATAGTTTCATCTCTTGCCTCATCTTTATGGTGCATTTCATTTGTCAAAATAGATGAGGTCACATCCGTGGGAATATCTGACTCTCTAGTGTGCCAATCATGATTTGTCTTGATCATCCTTTCTAAAAGAGTCGAGGCAATACCATATGGTTGATCCATGAAGGTACCACCCGCAAGATTGTTGGCCACAGACTTGTTAATTGAATTTAAAGCCCAATAAAAGCTTTAGATAAGGACATTATCCGGCAATCCGTGACTGGGGCACAACAAGAGTTTCTTTTTAAACCTTAGCCATGCCTCATGTAGAGGCTCATCCGGGAGTGGGAGAAAGTTGGTGATATCATCCCTCAATTGAATCATCCTTGAGGGAGGAAAGAATATCACCATAAATTCTTTGATCAAACCATTCCACGAGGTGATTGATCCTTCTGGAAGCTCTTCTAACCATGTTGTTTATTCCCCCGTGAGGGAGAAAGGAAATAAGTGAAGCCTGATGGATTCTTGGGGGTTGTTGTGGAAGATAAAGGGCTGGCATATCTCGATGAAATTTTGGATATGCCTATTGGTATCTTCGTATGCAGCTCCTCCATATAACCCCTTCATTTATATGTGGTGGAGCATGGTACTTGTGACATGAAACACCGCATTTCCGACTGTGGGAGGTAGACGGATTACACCTATCCCTCTTTGAATTTTGGGCTCAAGGGCTGCATCTATGAATCCTTGACACTTTCGTTGTCGCACGCTTCGCTCATCGGTGGCCTTCTCAACAATCAAAAACAGCAAAACAAAGTAAAAATGAATAAGAACTCACAAAGTTATTTCAAACGTCAATCAAAAGGCTACTAGAAAACCATTCCCCGATAATGGCGCCATTTTTTATAATGCTCAAGTAACACTCTCCATATGGAGGTGATAGCGATCGTCAGAGCAAAACAAAATTTATATTCTCGGCAGGAGTCGGGGTCGATCCCATAGAGATTGGTAGAGTCGCCAATAAGAATGTCGTATATCAATCACCAATAGAGTAGTCATTCAAATAACATAAAAAGGTAAAATAGGGGGATATTAGGGAATTGGAAATCTATCACAATCGCAATTTGAGTAAAACAACAAAGTAAATAGGGATTTGTATCAAGAGAGAGGATGACTAAGGATATTTTTCTGATGGGACTTAAACATGGGTTAAGGTACTTGCTTAATTATACAAATTCTTAATAAACGATATGTGTAGCATTGGTTTTATATACGTTTGTCAATCTCTTGATCTTCCAAACATATTTCCTACGGTCTCTATTCAAGCACCATAGGTTTATCATAAAACAACTAATACAAGCTTGGGGAAGTCATACTATTTCTAGCTTAGACTCTTAAATGGGTGTTTTTTGGTGATTAAGCTATTTCTAGCTTCAATCTAGGTGGAAATCCCAAGTACCCACTATTGAATTCTCATCCAAAATGATGAACTTCTATTTCAAGAAAGAACACAACCAAGTAAGTTCAATCAATGTATGCAACCATCAATTTTAGAGTTAAAACATGGAGAATTCAATAGACCCATATTAATTTAGCAATTATAAGCACAATTAATAAGACCCATACCAAAATTAAATACCTATCATACACATACCCCTAGACAAGAAAACTAGCCACTCGTGCTAAGGAAACAAAAGATTATACCAATTGGGTAATCCAAATTTCTATTGTACAATAATTGTGGATTCAGAAGGTTGAAGAATACAAATAGCAAGTACACCTTTATCTTTCTTGGGAACCTCTCTCAATAGATGTACAATGCCCAAATTGGGTTTTAGAAGGTTCCCAAATCATCACATAAAAGCTAACAAAAATGCCCTTCGAGAGACGTGCGGTGCAATGTGTGGTCACACTAGACATTGTACATATCACACAGCTCCACTCAAGTAAACCAGTGACTTCAGCTAACTGTTGGTGTTTTGCAAAGGAAGGTGCGGTCCGCACCAGCTGTTCTGTATGTCGCACGACGACCGCACCTCTTGGAAAAATCTTCATCTCTTTTGAGCTCTTTTGGATCCAATTCCTTGTTTTCTACTTGTGACCATGATTACATGTATTTTCATCAATAAAGGTCATAAGTATCTCTAAATCTTATCAAAGCATAGAAATAATTCATGAATAAAGGCTCAATAAGTTGGTAGATTACCAACTTACCAGCCCATATAAGCCCGAAATATGCCAATTCAATCTATTTACCCCTATTGGTAGTCCCCTAGCCCCCGAGGCAGTCATTACATATCAATAGCCCCTCAGGCAGTCTACGCATAGCCCCCAAGTCAATCGGTATGTTCCATTAGCCCATTAGGCACGTTGTATTTTATAATAGCCTCTTAGGCATTCTTTATGTAGCCCCAATGGCAAAAACTATATTCTAATAGCCTCGTAGGCATCCTATAGCTCTCTTAGGTGTATATATAGCCTTGTAGACATCTCATATCCCTCTTAGGCAATCAAGCAGCCCATAAGTGAACATGCCTCAATATAACCCCGTAGGTAACCATAATAGCCCATTGGTATTATGTTAGCCCCAAAGGCAATTAGAATAACCCTTAGTCTTCCACTTATAGTAATAGACCCTTAGGCAAGCTATAGATAGCCCCGTAGGCAAAAGCCATATTTTTGTAGCTAACCACAATGGCTTCGAGGGCAACAACGAATAATTAAATAGCACAAAGGCGAGCAATTTAGTTATAAGAAATCTATATGAATAATCTTTACGTCGTATCTAACACAAGGCCGCTACTAATAATATAAGAATACTAACAGTGACGAATATAGCAACTTGGACAGCCAACAATAAGAAATCTTGGCTATGGGTAAATAAACAATAATAATCTTGTCGTATTGCTCTTATGTTTTTGGGAAACATGCTGAAAGAAGGGGATAGCCTTAACATAACACAAATTCAAGATTTAATTACTCCAAGGAGGAGATTATGGATATCTTTTCACTGCTTAGGTAGCCAACTATGTATAAGTTCAAAATATTGTAATGACCCTTCCGGTCATTTATGGATTTTTGCGTTTCTTGTACTGCTAGAGTGTGCTTGTAGCGGCCACAACTAATTTATGGCTTGCTAGAACTGGTAGTTCGGTGCCCGGGCCGTTTGCTTGGTCTTTTTGGCCATTCCTTATTTTAGAGCTTTTAACTTTGGAAATCGTTGACTTGAGTAAATATTCTTGGTGAATGTGCTCAGAATCGAATTCTGACAGTTCCTTTAGCTCTGGAACGTGGACTTTGGTCTAAAGGGACCTTTGGTCGGGATTCGGAGGCTTTTCAGCTTGGAATTCTCTCTCATTCTATATTTTCAGGCCAGTTGGGCTGGTTTGGTTGACTTTGGTCAACATTCGGAGAAGACAAACTCATATGGGAGTTCGGTCAGTGCCGTTAGCTCTGGAATGCCGAGTTTGGGTTAGGTAGATGGTTGGTTCGGGCCTCGGGTGAGCCGAGTTTATTTTGCGTGTTTTGTTGGTTGTGATAAGTGTTGACTTGGGTCAACATTCCTCTGAGACGACCTCGTATGTAAGTTTACTCGATTCCATTGAGTCTGTAACGTCATTTCCACTCTAATAGAACTATTGGTTTTTGAGTATCGAGTTCTGATTGTGCCCAGAATGCCTCGTGGTAGTTTTAAGCTTTGATGATTTTTATTGCAGGCAGGGCCTTCTGAGCAAATGGCGCCCAGACAGCGCGATTGCGCTAGCCTGTGCATACCATCAGCATAGATGGTGCCGTGCCTGTGTGATAGCACCCTAGTTCCCGCCTGCGTTCCTGCGTGATCGCGTCCCTCCAGCGCGATAGCGCTGAGGTGCCTGCCTCCCTCCTGCGCAATGACACTCCTTCGGCGCTGGTCTGTGGTCAGCAGCTATAAAGTGCTGGAAGTCATTTTACCAGCCACTTCTTTCATCCTTTCTCACTTTAAAATCAATTTCCTCTCTACCAAATTGCTCTAAGACAATTCTAAACCTTGGGGAGTTGATTGTTCGTGGATTTTCCATTGCCCTTCGTCTCTTGGTAAGCTTCTTCTTCACTTGGATTTCTTTAATTCCTCCATTGTTGCCTTCTCCAAGTTTGAGAATTCTTGTGTAAATTCCACCGCTGCAGCTGCTGCATGCTCGCGAGGGGGAAGAATTCTTCGTTTTGGCCGGAATTCCATCATTTTGGTAGGTAATTCTTGCCCAACTTTCGTTTCATTTCTTGGAAATTTCATCTTAAATTCTTGACTTGAGCGGGCTATTTTGAGCCCGATTTGTTGTCCGTTTTCCCTTAATTTTTGGGCATGCGCTCCCGGAATTGTAAGGAGCACAAGTGTGTTTTTCGTTTCAAGTTTTGGGTCGCGAGGACCACGGGCCCGTTTGTGACCCGGATTTTGACCCGGTTATGTTTATGGCATTATGGGTATTGTTAGTCTTGTTTGGACATATAGATTACTCTTTTGATATTAGTTTTTCTAATTGGAGCCCTCAGAGCAGTTTGAGCCCAGACAACACCATCCCTGCAACTATTTGTCGGACGATAGGTAGGTTATGGCTTTCCCTACCTAGACTTTGCGTATATTGTCTATAACTGCATTAATTAACATCCTTGGGTGGGTTGTTATAGGGTGGTACCCCAGACCTTGTATGCCTTGTTCATCCACTTAATTCATACGTTGTTTGTAGTATTCGCGTAGTATTATTTATTACCTTATGGTCCTATGCGGCCTTGTACTTACTCTGAAACATAGACGGTGGGTTATTTGGGGAATGTACGCAAGTCCTGGACATAGAGATTATCCTTTTAGGCTGGTTATGTCTGCTGAGTAGTTGTTCATCCTCTGCAGGGCTGATAGGAATTGTTGTGAGCGGCTGGGCTAATTTATATTTGTGTGCGAGCATATCATCCATGAAAAAGGTTTTTCCCTGCATGTTTTACTACAGTTTTGGTTGCGAGCCACTATAGACGATTTCCCTAAACTTGCATGGCCCTGGGGGCCTATTTTTGGTACGGATGATGATATAAAAGGGGATTTTTATATGTTTTTGCACTGATTTTATTACTGGTATTAGTCTCTGCTGGGCAGAGCATCACACTTGATTTTATTACTGATACTAGTCTTTGCCGGGCGGAGCACTAGACTTGATTTACTGCAGTTTTAGACCCGGCCACACTCTGGGCACCCTTGGAGAGGGATTACTGAGGCTTTTATAACTAATTTAGACCCAAGTATACCTCGGGCACCCTGTGAGAGGGTATTTTGAGATTACTACACGAATAACAAGTATCGAAACCCAAGCAACATATCTTAAGATGCTTCCAACAGCACTGAACACAAGGTGGCAAAGGTGGCCTCATCTGACTTCAATGCCGCTGGCGATAGGAACTGGATGCACCTGAGTTGTAGCCTTGTCCCGGCTGAGAAAAAGGATCATACCTCTGTCTTTGCAACTGATATGGGGCACCACTAGTATGGTGGGGTGATCGCCTATGAAAATATATCCTAACATTACCTCGTGGATCTCCATAGGACCCAGTAGATCTATCCCTTTTATTTTTATCCCTTTCTCGGCTTTGGTTATCTCCAATTTGTACTTCAAGATCCTCTGCAGTCTGAATAATAGCATGTATCTTAGAAATATTCATATCCTCTTGTGTAGCTGCTATCATTAATCCCTTAATCAATTCACCCCTAAGGTTACCCACATATCGATGAACTCTAGCTCACATCGTACTCACAATATCGGGGGCGTACCTGGCTAATGAATTAAACCTGAGGTTGTACTCTCGAACACTCATATTGCCTTGCCTAAGGGCTAAAAACTGATCAAGTCTGGCCTCTCGAACCTCCTGTGGAAGATAGTGACCAAGGAAGGCCTCTGAAATTCCTCCCATTTAGCTAGGGGTGCATTTGATGCCCTAGACCGATCCCAAGACTCGAACCACAAAATGGATACATCTCGTAACCTGAAAGATGCAAACTACACTACCTACATTACTTTTGCATGCATGACTTGAAGTACCCGATAAGTCTGATAAATAAAATCATGAGGATCCTCACGTGGGTTAGGGCCTGTAAATATAGGAGGACTTAGGCTGATAAACTCTCGGGCCCTAGAACTTTCTGAGCCACCTTACTTAGCACTCACTGATGCCCCTATTTGTTGTTGTTGTATAGCTACCATTTGGGTGAATAATTGAACTGCACTCCTGATGTCCTGGTCCTCTGCTTCACGTGGAGAAGCTGCAGGTGCTGGTTCATCTCTAGTTATCTCAGGTTCCACTGGAGCAGGTGGGGTTGGTGGTGATGGATCCCCTTTAGTCTCATCAGGTACTGGATGAACTGGGATCTCTGGTGTCGGTGATTCACTTTGAGCCTCCAATCTATCAATCTGGATAGGCAGGGAACGACTAGTACCTTCCCTTACATCTGTTCCAACCCGTCGGCTAGTCATTTGTCTGGTCACATGCATTTCTGTAAACAAGTAATAGAAAAGCATGAATTAGACTTCAAATATCTTATGACCTCGCTCTATTGCACTAGACTCATGTCCCATAGACTCATGATTATAGGCATGGTGTACAACACACCCATAAGTAAGACTCTACTAGACACGACTTTTAGACTCCCTGGGATTCGATGTGCTCTGATACCAAGATTGTCATTCCCCAAAACAGGGGGGGCGGGATCGGAACTCGGAGTCCCAAAAGGCCGAGAGTGCCAAAATTGAGTGTATCTCTATTGAATTGGGGGTCTGAGACCGACAAGGTGTCTAAGTATAGCAATTAGAAACACTGATAGCTCAATATTAGGTAAACAACTCGAGGCCGACAAGGCTAATATCATAGTAGATAGCTAATAACAAGGCCGACAAGGCCATACCCAACATTGATATACATATACATGTCTACAAGCCTCTATGAGTATGTAAAATATCTCATATCTAGGACAGGGCCCTGAACTACCCATAAACTGTACATATACATAACTTGGTCAAAATATAAGCTAGACCCCTGACTCATCAGCTCCAGGAAGAATGGAGCTTACCAAAATGGTTAAACTTTGCACCTTCTACTAAAGAGGTCTGTCTGGGTTTATTTCTGGACCTGCAGGCATGAATGCAGCACCCCCAGGCAATGGAGACGTCAGTACAACAATAATGTACTGGCATGTAAGGTAGAAACATAATAGTAAGTTGCAAGTAGTAAATTTGTACAAGATATAATGTGAAACCTGTAAACTATAATCAGTAAGACTCGTTAAGCTATTTTCTCCTTTATTCCTTTTAGAACACAACATATGCATTAAATCACACCGCAACTCACCCTTTATAACACACACT
Source organism: Jaltomata sinuosa (assembly GCA_003996215.1). Classification (NCBI taxonomy): domain Eukaryota; kingdom Viridiplantae; phylum Streptophyta; class Magnoliopsida; order Solanales; family Solanaceae; genus Jaltomata; species Jaltomata sinuosa. Next base: position 848,814 of record QJPP01001105.1, read on the forward strand.
GAACCACAATAGCGCCTCGGCGCATACTATGTATATAATAGCCTTAATATGGCAGTAGCGCCTTGGAACACACTATGTATATAATAGCCTCAATAGGGCAGTAGCGCCTTGGCACACACTATGTATATAATAGCCTCAATATGGCAGTAGCGCCTCAACGCACACTAACATGCAATCCACGCATAATAAATGTATTACTAGATTGACCTTCAAAGCTACTCTTGTTAGTTATAGAGGTTCATTTAGGTAACTTCTTTAGCCTTGACTTACTAGTTGTTGGACTCAACTTACCAAACACATATGAATGGGGATTTGACTTGCTAACCTGCCTTTACACTTTCTAAAGCTTGATTTGGGATCACAATACAATGAAGAAACTCTAGAAAAGGATAACTTACGTTTCATGCAAGAATAGTTTATTAAGAAAAAGTAAGGGAACAAGATGAAGAGAATAGATAACAAGAATATATATATATACATATGCGGAAACTAAACCAAACCCCAAGACCTGGTATCATAGTATAGAGCCAGAACTACATATAAGGAGTACAAACGATCCAAAACAGCGTATACAGATGTCTCCGAATGGTAATAGAGTACATAAAGCAAAAGATAAACTAAAGCTAAGCTCCGATCGCCAAGAGCTCACCCTCAGTCTGAAGTAGTTCCCAAAAAATCTCCAAGCACGAATAATGCAGGGGGTAGGGGAGCACCAAATGCGAAGCATAAGGTACCCAGTAGGTATCATAGACCGACTGGGCACATATAAGATAAAAGCGTAGTAACAGATAAAATAGAATCAAGTAGTCACAGAAATCAACAAAAGGTACACCGAAACTAGCCCAGAGGGAAGTCAACAAAACCACGTGTGAGGCCAGCAAGTAGAATATATACACCATAGGCATAGGTGGAAGTAAGAAACAACGCACCTGGGGTCCTTGCAATATCAGTATATACATAATAAGTTTACAAATTGGACGGTATATCGGTAACCTCAAGTGTAAGAGGAAGAGGGAAAGAGTAATGATAGGCATGCTCGGAGACAGGAATCAAACTCAACTAATCATATCAATCTCAAATCCAGAAACTAACAGCCTAGCAGTAACCAATTACATGCTTAACTGTAATAGGGAACAATTCTATAAGTAAATAACAATAGTCTACCTACAGTCCTCCGGTCTCCCATACAACCGAGGAACACAAACAAGTGAAACAAACCCTCCGGCATCCCACACTACCAGAGCATACAATCAACAAACAACAAACAACAAACAAGGGTGGAGCCTCAAACAATGAATGATATGATGTATGAAGATCTCAAGTGAAATGGAATCTCTACATGTACCTCCTCCGGTGCCGATCCGGCCCAGCAGGTAGGCTCCATGAAAGGACACTGCCCGTATACCTCTACTCTGCCTTATACCCTTCCTCCGGCACATAGCCCGAAGCCCAAGGCCCGGATGTCAAGGTCCATGGAGGTCCCAGACCCCATACTAAAACTCAGTATCAATACATGTCATCTAGAAGCAAGTATGGGTTCAAGATAGAGACCCAGTCTCGAATATGCATGCCAAGACCCTGTCCAGGACTAAAGTCGTGGGAAAATATCTCAAAAAACACTCCAAGGGTGCCTGGGCATAATCGGGTCTAAACAGTAGAAAGTCATCTCAGGTGCTCGGTCCGACCGAGGCTAAAAACCATCCCAATTTAATAAGAAACTCAACTAGCACCCCAGCCCTACCGAGTTTAGCATTAATAGTAAAACTGGTGATAGAAATCATAATTTGACCTTATTTTACCCCAAGATTATTCACAAGGTAAATCAAACCATAACGGGCCCCCAGGGTCATGCAAGGTTTAGAAATTAGTGCCAGTAGGCCCGAAGCCAAAACCGTAGTAAAGCATGGATAAAACCTCTTTATATGCATGTAAATGGTACGATCAAACACAATAGCTGCCCAGCAACTCACAATCAACCTATCGACCCTGCACAGGCCCATAGCTACTCAGCAAGCATAACCAGCCTAGAAGGATAATTCTATGCCCGGGACTCGCGGACATTCCCAATATCCCACCTTCTATGTTCCAGAGTCAACAAGATCTTTCAGGACCACAAGGGTAAATAAAATGTATCGGCAAGTACTACAAGCATCAGAGGAACAAAAGTAGGCGGACATGAATAAAGCGGTCAAGGTCTGTGGTACCAACCTAATAATACAACCCAAGGATGCCATCTAGTACAATTTTATCCGATATATGCTAAGTCTAGGGAGTTTAAGTCATAACCTACCTGTCTTCCGATCACAAGCTGCTAGAACGATGATTTGCGAGCCCGAACCGCTCCAAAAAGCTCCGAAATAAAATCAAACTCAAATTCGGGCTTGAATAATTTGACGTAGATAATCGATTTTCTTTTATGAATCAAATAAATCAACAAAATATTTTTTCATGAACCCACCCTTTAACGCTACAAATGTAACTAGCAACAATATATCTTATATTCATAAAGAGTAGTAAGTTCTTTCTGCCAACAATTCTTTCAATTTAATTTATGAATTAGTGAATGGAAGGTTTTTATTCTACTCAGTTAAGTCAACACCAATTATCACAATTAATGTTAGGCCACCTAGTGGACAAGTAGCAGCATGCATTTTGGTGTGGCTTCCCTTGACTCCATGTGGAATCTTGGTGTCACACCATAATATTTTTCCCGATTATGTATATATTTGGGTATTGCATAGGTTCGTGATAAAATAAATATAACTTCTTGAATATACCATAATAAATAGAAAATTATTTCAAATAAAACCTACTATATTATAATAATAAATTTCCACATAACTAAATCTACTTTCTCCGTTAAAATATTACAATGTATAAAAACCTTATAAAATAAATACATATACAATTATATCATAACAAAAGTATTTTTCATAGACCTTTAAAATATTTTAAAAAGGTAATAATAAAAAAAAACTTTTTATCACATTCAACTTTAATATAAAATAATATTTTCAAATACACACGATTTTGATACTCAGCTTCTAAGACGGGGAATTGATCATAAAGACCAATAGAACGGCCAGGGCACCGAACCACCGGTCCTAGCAAGTCATAAATAACTCGAGGCCGCTACAGGAGAGCTCAAACAGACAAGGAAAGCGTATACGCGGAAATGACCGAAAGAGTCATTACATCATCCACTACTAAAAGGGACTTTCGTCCTCAAAAGTCAAGGGCAAGGGAGTACCTGAAGGCTAAAATAGCTACGGATACTGAGCCCGCATATCTCTCTCGGGCTTCTAGGTAGCCTCCTCGACTGGACGATGCCTCCACTGAACCTTAACAATCGGAATCTCTCGAGACCTCAATCTCCTGACATCTCTGGCCAAAATAGCTAGCGGCTCCTCAACAAAGGCTAAACTCTCATCCAACTGAACCATCTCCCACTGCAACATATGAGATTCATCTGGAACATACTGCTGTAACATCAATACATGGAAAATCGGGTGCATAGATGAAAACATCGGAGGCAAAGCTAACTGATAGGCAACACTACCAACCCTCTAGAGAATTTCAAACAGCCCAATACACCTGGGGCTAAGCTTACCCCGCCTACCAAATCTCATCACACCCTTCATGGGTGATACACGGAGAAATACCAAATTACCAACATTAAACTCTAAGGCACGAAGTCTACGATCAGTGTAGCTCTTCTGCCTACTCTGGGCTGCCCGAAGTCTATCCTGAATCACTCGAACTCTGTCTAAGGAATCTCGAAGCAAATCTGTACTCTATGGCAGAGACTCAAAACCATCAACCCAACCAATCGGCGATCTACAACGCCTACCATACAAGGCCTCGAAAGGTGCCATATGGATGCTCTAATGGAAACTATTATTATAAGCAAACTCAGCCAAAGGCACAAACTGATCCCACGAACCTCCAAAGTCAAGAACACAGGCCCGAAGCATGTCCTCCAGGACCTGAATGGTCCTCTTGGACTAGCCATCTATTTGAGGGTGGAAAGCAGTACTAAGCTGAACCTTTGTAGCCAAATCTCGCTGAATAGCCCTCCAGAACTGAGTGCCGTGGTCTGAAATGATAGAAGCTGGGACCCCATGCAATCGAACAATCTCATGAAGGTAGATCTGAGCTTACCTCTCTGCACCATACGAAGTCTGAACCAGAAAGAAAATGTGCTGACTTAGTCAGCCTATCAAAAATCACAGATATGGAATCAAACCCACGAGAAGTACGAGGCAAACCAACAACGAAGTCCATAGTAATCCCTTCCCACTTCCACTCAGGAATGGGAAGTCGCTGAATCAAACCACCAAGTCTCATGTGCTCGAACTTAACCTGCTGACAGTTCAAGCACCAAGATACGAACTCTGCTATATCCCGCTTCATACCACTCCAGCAGTAAAGTTGTCTCAAGTCTCTATACATCTTTGTTGTGTGAGGGTGAATGGAGTATCTAATAAAATGTGCCTCATGAAGTATCAACTGAATCAAATCACTAATCCTCGGAAGACAAAGGCAGCTATCAAACCTCAGAACCCCATCTGAATCTAGAGTAGCCCGACTGGTCTGACCCTGAACAACCTGATCACGAAGGTCACACAACTGCTGATCCTCAAACTGACAGCTTTGAATTTGATCAACCAAAGTAGAACGAACCTCAACACTAACAAGAACTCTTCTAGGATCTGACAAGTCAAGCCTAACAAATCGGTTAGCCAAGGACTAGATGTCCAAGGCCAACGGTCACTCTGAAACTAAAAGATAAGCTACGCTACCCATACTCACTGCCTTTTGACTCAAGGCATACGCTACCATGTTTACCTTGCCCGGATGATACAGAATAGTGAAGTAATAATCCTTCAGAAACTCGACCTATCTCTTCTGCCTTGAGTTCAGCTCTCGCTGACTCGTGATATATTGAAGACAATGGTGATCAGTGAATATCTCAAAGTGAATTTCATATAGGTAATGCCTCCAGATCTTGAGCCCGAAAACTACCGCCACCAACTCTAAGTCATGAGTAGGGTAGTTGTGCTCGTGAACCTTCAACTGCCTCAATGCATATTCTATTACTCGACCCTGCTACATCAACACACAACCAAGACCAACCCGGAAGCATAACAATACACGGAGAAACCCTGACCCTCAATCGGCAAAGTCAAAACTGGAGTTGAAGTCAATAAGGCCTTAAGCCTCTGAAGCTATCCTCGCACTGATCCGACCACTGAAATGGGACATCCTTCCTAGTCAGCATAGTCAAGGGTGCTTCTATGGAAGAAAATCCCTGAACGAAGCATCTGTAGTCAGCATAGTCAAGGGTGTCTAAGGATGGGATTAGGGTTGACCGGGAAAGATTTCTGCGGTTTGTGATTGGCCTAGACCTACTACTGCTACTGAGGTCCGCAACTTTATTAGGTTAGCAGGTTAATACAGATGGTTCATTCACAGATTTTCTTCCATAGAAGCACCCTTGACTATGCTGACTAGGAAGGATGTCCCATTTCAGTGGTAGGACCAGTGCGAGGATAGCTTCCAGAGGCTTAAGGCCTTATTGACTTCAGCTCTAGTTTTGACTTTTCCAGTTGAGGGTCAGAGCTTCTCCGTGAATTGTGATGCTTCTGGGGTTGGTCTTTGTTATGTGTTAATGCAGCAGGGTCAAGTAATAGCATATGCGTCAAGGAAGCTGAAGGTTCATGAGCGCAACTACCCCACTCATGACTTAGAGTTGGCGGCGGTAGTTTTTGCGCTCAAGATCTGGAGGCATTACCTATATGGAGATTACTGTGAGATCTTAACTGATCACCGTAGTCTTCAGTATATGACGAGTCAGCGAGAGTTGAACTCTAGACAGAAGAGATGGGTCAAGTTACTGAAGGACTATGACTTCACTATTTTGTATCATTCGGGCAAGGAAAACGTGGTAGCGGATGCCTTGAGTCAGAAGGTAGTTAGTATGGGTAGCCTAGCTTCTCTTTCAGTTTCAGAGCGACTGTTGGCCTTGGATATCGAGTCCTTGGCTAACCGTTTGGTTAGGCTTGACTTGTCGTATCCTAGCAGAGTTCTCGCCAGTGTGGAGGTTCATTCTACTTTGATTGATCAGATTCAGAGCCGTCAGTTTGAGGATCAGCAGTTGTGTGACCTTCGTGATCGGGTTGTTCAGGGTGAAACCAGTCGGGCTACTCCAGATTCAGATGGGGTTCTGAAGTTTGATAGTCGCCTTTGTGTTCCGGGGATTAGTGATTTGATTCAGTTGATCCTTCATGAGGCACATTGTACTAGATACTCCATTCACCCTGGCACAGCAAAGATGTATAGAGACTTGAGACAACTTTACTAGTGGAGTGGTATGAAGCGCGATATAGCGGAGTTCATATCTCGGTGCTTGAACTGTCAGCAGGTTAAGTTTGAGCACATGAGACCTGGTGGTTTGATGCAGCGACTTCCCCTTCCTGAGTGGAAGTGGGAAGGGATTACTATGGACTTCGTTATTGGTTTACCTCGTACTTCTCATAGGTTTGATTAAATTTGGGTGATCATGGATAGGCTGACTAAGTCAGCACACTTCATACCAGTTCAGACTTCTTACGGGAAAGAGAAGCTAGGTCAGATCTACATTTGTGAGATTGTTCGATTGCACGGGGTCCCAGCTTCTATCATTTCAGACCGCGGCACTCAGTTCACATCTCAGTTCTGGAGGGCTATTCAGTGAGATTTGGGTACGGAGGTTCATCTTAGTACCGCTTTCCACCCTCAGACAGATGGCCAGTCCGAGAGGACCATTTAGGTCCTGGAGGATATGCTTCGGGCCTGTGTTCTTGACTTTAGAGGTTCCTGGGATCAGTTTGTTCCCTTGGCTGAGTTTGCTTATAATAACAGTTTCAATTCGAGTATTGGTATGGCACCTTTTGAGGCTTTGTATGGCAGGCATTGCAGATCATCGGTTGGTTGGTTTGATGGTTCTGATTCTAGGCCACATAGTACAGATTTGCTTCTAGATTCCTTAGATCGGGTCCGAGCGATTCAGGACAGACTTCGGGCAACTCAGAGCAGGCAGAAGAGTTATGCTGATCATAGGCTTCGTGCCTTGGAGATTAGTGTTGGTGACTTGGTGTTTCTCCGTGTATCACCCATGAAGGGCGTGATAAGATTTGGTAGGCGGGTCAAGCTTATCCCCAGGTACATTGGGCAATTTGAGATTCTTCAGAGGGTTGGTAGCGTTGCCTATCAGTTAGCCTTGCCTCCAATGTTTTCAACTATACATCTTGTATTTCATGTTTCGATATTGCGTCAGTAGGTCCCAGATGAGTCTCATATGTTGCAGTGGGATTCAATTCAGTTAGGTGAGGGTTTAACCTTTGTTGAGGAGCCGACAGCTAGTTGTGCCAGAGACGTCAAGAGATTGAGGTCTCGAGAAATCCCGGTTGTTAAGGTTCAATGGAGGCACCGTCTAGTAGAGGAGGCTACCTTGGAGACCGAGAGAGAAATGCGGGCTCAGTATCCGCAGCTGTTTGAGCCTTCAGGTACTTCCTTGTCCTTGACTTTTGAGGACGAAAGTCCTTTTTAGTAGTGGATGATGTAATGACCCTTCTGGTCATTTTCGCGTTTACGCCTTCCTTGTGCCGTAACAGATGATTATCAAAATCGTGCGATAGTGATTTGTGTTCATATGACGTTAACCCTCATCCCGTAGCAAAGGCTTGCGAGCCTAAAATTGAGAATTTTATTAACATCGCGCATATTTTAAAATATTTTATTTAAAAGTTGAATGTGGTGAAAAGTTATATTTTTATTTCCTTTCCAAATATTTTAAAGGTCTATGAAAAATACTTTTGTTATGAAATAATTGTGTATGTATTTATTTTATAGGATTTTTATACATTGTAATATTTTAACAGAGATAGTAAATTTAGTTATGTTAAAAATTACTATTATAATATAGTAGGTTTTATCTAAAATAATTTTCTATTAATTATGGTATATTCAAAAAGTTTTAATTATTTTACCACGAACCTATGCAATATCCGAGTGAATAGATAAAGGGATGGGAACTTTAAAATAGTGACACCACAACTTCCACGTGGTGGATAGTAGTGGTGTTGTAGTATATGTGGCATAGGTTGTTACTAAGAATGCCACTAGTCTCTCTCACTACTATTTAATATTTTATTACTAAGAATTCAATTATATTGATATGGAATCTTTGGTGTGTATATATATAGCATTACAGGGGCTGCAATACGGGGTTACACATCTGCCAACTTGGTATATGTTTCTAGCATAAACGTTCCTTACAAAAATTCAATCCCTCACGTTATTGTTGTGTTAAATTTCATTCAAATTTAATTTCATTATGGAGCGATTCGAGCTTGGACATCATCGTCCTAGCAGCTTGTCATCGGACGACAGGTAGGTTACGGTTTAAACTCCCTAGACTTATCATATATTGGATAAAATTGTACTAGCTGGCATCCTTAGGTTGGATTATTAGGTTGGTACCACAGACCTTGACCGCTTTATTCATGTCCGCCTACTTTTGTTCCTCTGATGCTTGTAGTACTTGCCGATATGTTTTATTTATCCTTATGGTCCTGTGAGGCCTTGTTGACTCTGGAACATAGAAGGTGGGATATTGCGAATGTCCGCGAGTCCCGGGAATAGAATTATCCTTCTAGGCTGGTTATGCTTGCTGAGTAGCTATGGGCCTGTGCAGGGTCGATAGGTTGATTGTGAGCTGCCGAGCAGCTATTGTGTTTGATCGTACCATTTCCATGCATATAAAGAGGTTTTATCCATGTTTTACTACGGTTGTGGCTTCGGGCCTACTGGCACTATTTTCTAAACCTTGCATGGCCCCGGGGGCCCATTTTTGATGGAAATGAATGGAAATGGTTTGATTTAACTTGTCAATATTCTTGGGTAAAAGAAGGTAAAATTATGATTTATATCACCAGTTTTACGATTAACGCTAGACTTGGCAGGGTCGGGGTGCTAGTTGAGTTTTCTTGCTACTTGAGATAATTTTAGCCTCGGTCGGACTGAGCACCTGAGATTACTTTCTACTGTTTAGACCCGGTTATGCCCGAGCACCCTTGGAGGGGTTTTTGAGATATTTTCCCACTACTTTAGTCCTGGACAGGGTTTGGGAATGCATATTCGAGACTGGGTCTCTATCTTGAACCCGGACTTTCTTCCGAATGACAATTTTTGATTCTGAGTTTTAGTATGGGGTCTGGGACCTCCATGGACCTTGCCATCTGGGCCTGGGGCTTTGGGCTACATGTGCCGGAGGAAGGGTATACATCATAGTAGAGGTATACGGGCAGTGTCCTTCCATGAAACCTACCTGCTGGGCCATATCGGCACCGGAGAAGGTACATACAGAGATACCATTTCACTTGAGATCTTCATGCATCATATCATCCATTATTTGAGGCTCCACCCTTGTTTGTTGTTTGTTGATTGTTGATTGTATGCTCCGGTAGTATGGGATGCCGGAGGGTTTATTTTCACTTGTTTGTGTTCCTCGGTTGTATGGGCGGTCGGGGGACTGTAGGTAGACTCTTGCTATTTACTTGCAGAATTGTTCCCTGTTAAGGTTAAGTATGAAATTAGTAAAAATAAAGGTATCAGATATTTATAAGGCGACTTGAATCACCATAATGTAACACTTAGTTCCTTAAGACTTTTTAAGTTACCAAATCATCTCTCTTACAACAGAATACTTAAATTCCTTCTTTCGGAGATTTAGAATTCCATTTCTAGATTCATGCCGATAAGGAATAAAGAAGCCTTAACATACCTAATTTCCTTTCGAAGATTGCACTTACCACAACTTGGCCTTTACTTTATTAAGTTAATATACAACACAAGGGTATAATGAAGCGAATATTAACTCTTAAACATGATGAAACTTTTCCACAACAGTAGCTAAACATTTCCTAGGCAAACTCTATTTCTCTTTCTGGATGGATTCTTGGAAGCTCATCCGGGAATATATCTAGAAACTGACTCACCATGGGAACCGATTAGAGAGTCACGGGTCCATCCTCTGTTCTTCTTACTCAGACTAGATGATAGATATAGCCTTTAGAAATCATTTTCTGAGCCTTAAGGTAGGAAATAAACCTACCCCTTGGCATGGAAGCATTACCTTTCCACTCCAGGATTGTGTCTTCCGAAAAATGGAATTTGACAACCTTAGTTCTACAATCGATATTAGCATAACATACAGCTAACCAGTCCATACCTATAATGACATCGAAGTCTACAATATCAAATTCAATTAGATCAGTTGAAGCAAGACGGTCATAAATCCACACTGCACAATCTTGATAAACTCGTCTAGCTATAATAGATTCACCAACCAGCGTAGATACATCAAAGGGTCTAGGCAACAACTCTGGGTCTTCCCCAAACTTACCAGCGATGAGCGAGGTAACTTATGAAAGGGTAGATCCAGGATCTATAAGTGCATAAACAACATCAGTAAAAATAGTCAATTTACCTGTAACAACATCACGAGACAATTCCAAGTCCTGGCGACCGGCTAGAGCATAAGTGTGATTCTGGCCACCGCCTGAACTGGATGCTCATCCTCCTCCTTTACCCCTACCATGACCTGGTGTAGCATGTGGGCCTATCCTAAGGGGATGAATAGTAGATAAAGAAGTTATCATCGACACTGTAGGCTGGGCCATTTCACCCCTACCTCTACTCGGACAGTCTGGCATAAAGTGACCAGGATGCCCACATGAATAACAAGTATCTAAACCCAAGCGACATATCCCAGGATGCTTCCTACCGCACTGAACACAAGGTGGAAAAGGTGGCCTTATCTGACTTAAATGCCCCTAGCGATAGGAACTGGATGCACCTGAACTATTGCCTGGTCCCGGCTAAGAAAAATGATCATACCTCTATCTTTGCTACTGATATGGAGCACCACTAGTATGGTGGGGTGATCGCCTATGCAAATATTGCCTAACATTACCTCGTGGCTCTCCATAGGACCCAGTAGATCTATCCCTGTTATTCTAATCCCTTTCTCGGCTTTGGTTATCTCCAATTTATGCTTCAAGATCCTCTGCAGTCTGAGTAATAGCCTGTATCTTAGAAATATTCATATGCTCTTGTGTGGCTACTATCGTTAATACCTTAATCAATCCATCCTTAAGGCCACCCACATATCGATGAACTCTAGCTCGCATCATACTCCCAATATCGGGGGCGTACCTGCCTAATGAATTAAACATGAGGCTGTACTCTCGTACACTCATATTTCCTTGCCTAAGGGCTAGAAATTGATCATGTTTGGCCTCTCGAACCTCCTGTGGAAGATAGTGAGAAAGGAAGGCCTCTGATAATTCCTCCCATTCATCTAGGGGTGCATTTGATCCCCTAGACTGATTCCAAGCCTCGAACCACAAAATGGATACATCTCGTAACTTGAAAGATGCAAACTCCACTGCCTCCACTACTTTTTTATGCATGACTTAAAGTACCCAATAAGTCTGATCAATAAAATCCTGAAGATCCTCACGTGGGTTAGAGCCTGTAAATATAGGAGGACTTAGGCTTATAAACTCTCCGGCCTTAGAACTTTCTGAGCCACCTGACCTAGCACTCGCTGATGCCCCTATTTGTTGTTGCTGTGTTGCTACCATTTGGGTCAATAATCGAACTGCACTCCTGATGTCCTGGTCCTCTACTTTAGGTGGAGGAGCTGCAGGTGTTAGTTCATCTCTAGCTATCTCAGGTGCTACTGGAGTTGGTGGGGTCGGTGGTGCTGGATCCCCTCTAGTCTCATCAGGTACTGGATGAACTGGGTTCTCTTATAGTGGTGATTCACTTTGAGCCTCCAATCTATCAATCTGGATAGGCGGGAAATGACTAGTACCTTTCCCCGCATCCGTGCCAACCCGTTGGCTAGTCATTTGTCTGGTCACAGGCATTTCTGTAAACAAGGAATAGAAAAGCATGAATTAGACTTCAAAAATCTTATGACCTTGCTCTATTGCACGATCTAGCAGATGAAAAAAGGATAAAAATTCCTAGATGTCCCATAGCCTCATGATTATAGGAATGGTGCACAACACACCCATAAGCAAGACTCTACTATACACAGCTTGTAGACTCCCTGGGATTCGACATGCTCTGATACCAAGTTTGTAACGCCCCAAAACAGGAGAGGCGGGACTGGCACCCGGTGCCCCAAAAGACCGAGAGTGCCAAAATCGAGTGTATCTCTATTGAACCTGTTGGGGGTCTGAGACCGATAAGGTCTCTAAGTATAGCAATTAGAAACACTGATAGCTCAATATTAGGTAAACACCTCGAGGCTGACAAGGCTAATATCATAGTAGATAGCTAATAACAAGTCTGACAATGCCATACCCAACACTGATATACATATACATGTCTACAAGCCTTTATGAGTAAGTAAAACATCTCATATCCAGGACAGGACCCTGGACTACTCATAAACTGTACATATACATAACCTAGTCAAAATATAAGATAGACCTCTGACTCTTCAGCTTCAGGAAGAATGGAGCTTCCCAAAATGGCTAAACTCTGCAACTCTTACTGAAGAGGTCTATCTGGGTTTCTGTCTAGACCTGCAGGCATGAATGCAGAGCCCTCAGGCAATGGGACGTCAGTACGACAATAATGTACTGGCATGTAAGGTAGAAACATAATAGTAAGTTGCAAGTAGTAAATATATACAAGATATAATGTGAAACCTGTAAACTGTAATCAATAAGACTCGTAAAGCTATTTTCTCCTTTATTCCTTTTAGAACATAACACATGCATTAACTCACATCGCAACTCACCCTTTATAATGTATGTTGAACCATAATAGCGCCTCGGTGCACCCTATATATAATAGCCTCAATATGGCAGTAGCGCCTCGGCGCAGACTATGTATATAATAGTCGCAATATAGCAGTAGCACCTCGGTGCACACTATATATATAATAGCCTAAATAGGGCAGTAGAGCCTCAGTGCACACTTTGTATATAATAGCCTCAATATGGCAGTAGCACTTCTATGCACACTAACACACAATCCACGCGTAATAAATTTATTACTAGATTGACCTTAAAAGCAACTCTTGTTAGTTATAGAGGTTCATTTAGATAAATTATTTAACATTGACTTAATAGATGTTGGAATCAACTTAACAAACACATATGAATGGGGATTTGACTTGCTAACCTGCCTTTATACTTTTTCTAAAGCTTGATTAGGGATCACAATAAAAAGAAGAAACTCGACAAAAGGATAACTTACGTTTCATGCAAAAATAAACGAATCAGATTTTTATAAGGCGACTTGAATTACCATAATGTAACACTTAGTTCCTTAAGACTTTTTAAGTTACCAAATCATCTCTCTTACAAAAGAATAATCAAATTCCTTCTTTCAGAGATTTATAATTCCATTTCTAGATTCATGCCGATAAGGAATAAAGAAGCCTTAACATACCTCGTTCCTTCCGAAGATTGCACTTACCACAACTTGGCCTTTCATTTATTAAGTTAATATACAACACAAGGGTATAATGAAGCTAATATTAGCTCTTAAACCTGATGCAACTTTGAAAAAATAGTAGCTAAACATTTCCCGGGCAGATTTACGTATTGCGCATTAATTAAAGGGTCTATCGTCACACCTTTCACCCCCATTTCAATACACATCACACACACACCAACCTACTGCCTTCAACAATAAAAAATACATCAACCATCCCTTACACAACTCACCATAGCAAAATACCATAGCAATACATTGAACCCATGGCTTGATCACCGTCCCGTGAGTTCTTAAAAATAGTTCAACAACATTTTTCCATCCGAACTTCAATCAAAAAATATGGTTATGGGAAGCTTACATACCACACTTGAAGGGGTGTTTTTATCCTCTTTTTATTTATGCCTTGAAAATCTTAAGTACCCCCTACACAGACACCAACAAGAGAAGAAGAAATCTCTTAATTGTTACACAATTTCTAAGTTTTCAGTCTTAAGAAAGGGGCTGTCATAGTTCATGTCTTTCTTACCATAGGATATCCTAGCTATATGTAGTATATTAGTATCAAGATAATAAGTTGTTTAACTCACCTTAAGATTTAATGAATCTTGATCTTCGTAGACCCTAAAGGGAGAGAGGGGTCGCCAAGAGTAAAGAAGATAAGAGAGAATTTTCCAGACTTTTGTAATCAATATTGATCAACAAAAGGTCTGTATAAAGAGACCTTTTTTGCCAACTTTTTTGAGTATATTTGGGAAAAAATTATCCTTTGCTTTGGCCTCAAAAGGGTTAAGTTTTGTGGCTGATTTTGGGCTTCTCTTGGGTCAAAATGTGGTCAACATTGGTGGCTACCTTTTGTAGTTGTTTGGGCCAGATTTGGTTGTACTTTGATGGGCTACCATTATGTTTAATAATCAATGGTGTTGCTGCCCTTAATCGTCCCTCAGAACATAGTTTGTTAGCGTAGGTAGGTGATGCACCTACTTGTCACCTAAGATCTTAGATAAGTCGAGCAAACACCTCACTTTTTTTATCTCATTTTCAAAACCCTCATCCTTATACTTTAACTTAACACTTATACAAATTTGACCATTTCAAATTCTAGGCCAAAGTACCCCTTCACAATCTCGAGCTCAGGTACATTCATCGATATTAACTTAGTCATATAGGTTTAGAAAGGTACGAGGTGTTACAGATCTTCCCGTTAGACTTTATCTTGTAGAGGTTGGTTTTGGTGTAGTGAGCATGGGGAATTTTCTAGGAATTTCCCCACTATTGTGTATATCAGTCAGCTTGGTTGTTATGATTATGGAGATATTGGTCACCTTTATAGAGCTTGTCCCCAGTGAGGGCCGGTTAGGCCTTCAGTTTTGACCACTCAGTCCAGAGTTAGATCCCGTCAGCTTGATGCTCCTCTTGGTGGGCTAGAGGTAGAGGTTTCTGATATCGTTGCTCTAGCTCAGGCCTTTGCTACCTTCTACTTGTGTTAGTCCCGCTCGTGTTATGATTCTTTCTTTTCTATCATTTATTTGCTTATATGTCTACCCGCTACTTGTTTAGTTGCTTGGCTATCTGAATTATAGTATCGATGTGTTGTTTTTTTGGTAGTCTATTCTTTAGTAGTGGATGGGGTGAGTTAGCCTTGTGAGGTGTTTTACCCAGAGTCATAGCTCGTGGGTAGTTCTGGTTGGTCTTTTTCTGGTTTGGTTTATTCCTGTTCTATGTGGTTCTAGGCTTCCTTTGGGTCATCCTTTCTAGCGGTCCTAGATGGTTGTTGCCTAGGCCATTATCTAGTGTGGCTAGAGATTCGTGTGGTGGTTTGATATATTATCGGTAGTTATACCGGAGTTGAGATTTTGCCTTAGTTGGAAGATATTGGTTATGCTAGTGTGCATAGATCGGTTTGGCCTCTCAAGTGTTTAAAGTCGACTCTCTTTATTGTTTAGCTTAGGAGGTTGGTAGTTACGTGGGTTGTTCCCATAGTCTCCTCCAGTTCCTTGTTCATTGGATGTTTTGTTGTATCCCAAGTTCCAGTTGGAACGAATCCTGATCATGGTTCTCTGGATGAGCTCTTGATATTGGCATGGTGATTGGGTTTTGACTTTAGCACTTCTGACTAAGAGTTGACTATAACCTCGTGGTTGGGTTGTATTCATAGCATTGTGGGTGAGTCGGCATCCGGCCCCTTCCTCTTCTACCTTGTTGAGTTTTGACAATGTAAGTTTTGTAGCTAAGGTAATGGCCCCAGATTCATATTTGAGAAAGGATTTGTAAGGTTTAGCATATGCTATGGAAGGAGTTTTGTTTAGTTGAAGAAGGAGGGAGATGACTCCTTGTTTGTGTTTATGTGTCTTAGTAGTTGATTGAGGTGGCGATGAAGGTTTGCTTTGGGATTGTGTGTTGGTGATTTGATTTAGCCGTCTACACATTTCAGTGGGTTTTCCATTGATTGGTTTGTGTTTTGGTAGCAGCGGCGGTATTGGCAACTTGCATATTCGAGCCTAGTTGTCCTGGGTTCCTAAAGGTTCATTGGCAGTATACGGGTTTGACCAAGGTTTTGGTTGGCAGTTTTGAAAGTTGGGGTTCAGAATCATGGCTTGACAAGTTTCATTGGATGGTTCGAGGCAGTTTCTATTTGGTTGTAGCATCTTAGTGCCGGGGGGCAGTGTGTGCGGGCAACTTAGCTTCTTTACTTCAGTTTCGGATGAGGCTATTAGCCTTGGACATCTAGTCCTTGGCTAACCTCTGTATTGGGCGGGATATTCCTGATCTCAGCAGTGTTTTTAATGGTACGAAGCTTCTTCTTTCTTAGTTGGACAGATGCAGTGGCATAAGTTCCAGAACCAGCGGTGATGTACTGTATATGGTCAGGTTGTGTAGGTTGAGACTAGAGAGGCTATTTTGAGTTCTTATGATACATAGAGACTGGTAATTGCCATTTATTTGCCGAGGATTTAAAATCTTGTTTAGTTAATTCTTTTGGAGTTGTTATTTATGTAGGGTTCCAGTATTGGTTAGACTCAGCCAGTATGGACTAGCAGTTCGGTATGATATATGATTCGAAATGGTTGGTTGTGTGCAGATCTAGTAGAGCGGTTGATTCGAGCCAAAGGAACAAGTTGAAGGTATATGCAAAAATTTCTATGGCTATATGGTAACTTTGAATCCCATGCACCTTTTTCCTTTACCTTTGGGGTGTTTTGACTTGGTATTCATGGCATGGTGCAATTCTTCCCGAGGAGAGCTTGGTAAGAAGACTTCATCTCATAATGGTGTTCGAGTGCTCGGAGTTGTAGCGATACTCTCAGAGTTTGGAGCTTAGCCGGTGATTTCGAGCTTCATGGTAGGCTTACCACACTCCTTGTAGAGATTGGTTTTGGTTTTTATCTGTTGGGAAGGTTGCCCTGGTTCATTCACTTTCAGTTGGCTCAGACTCGGCATGGTGCAGCGGTTAGGTTTGTTCTTCAGTTCTGAAGTCTCTCCGTTAACACAAGGTATTCATATATTCCTCGCCTAACTTTGGTGTGCAGATTTTAAGTCGGATTCAAATGGGTTGATCAGTTGGGTTCAGTTAACGAGTTTGGTGTTGGCAAAAGTGTTCTTCCGTTGCTTGATGACCAGTTGGGTTAGGTGACTCCAGTTTTCGAGGACCTTCTAGGGGTTGTTATCTTGGATGGAAAAAGTTAGTAGACTTTAGCTTGACTTTGGTATAACTTGAGTATAAGGGTGACTTCGTTCGTTTTAGAGTATAAGGGAAGGCTGTGTATTTCCGATGTTTTAGTTGATGCTTCGATGGTGTTTGAGTGTTTGACTTGTATGCAACCTCTGGTTATGGTGTGAAAGGGTTCTATTCAGGATAAAAGAGATATGTGGATCAGCGGGTTCATGAGTTAGAGTTTTGGTTGTGGGCCTTTCTGGCAAACTTGGTTGTGGTTTCGAATATTCAAGCTCTGTGTGTTGATCGCCTTGATTCTTTGGTTTCGGTGTTGTGTTGGTGTTTCCCGGTTGAGGATCCCGAGGTTCAGTTTGGGTTGGTAGGCCCTTTGAGTTTTGGAGGTTAAGATAGGAATCTAGCTTTGCTAGTAAGGGGTTTTAGGCTTGGTCGCCTTCGTTGGTTCTGTTCTGTTGGGTGCCATCCGATCGAGGAGGCTACCCGGGTTGTCCGAGAGAGTAGTGCGGGCAGTGTTTCAACTGTTCTTTAAATCTTTAGTCTATCCTTCTTTCCTCACTTTCGAGGATGAAAGTCTTTTTATTAGTGGATGATGTAATGACCCTTCCAGTCATTTATGCATTTTTGCCTTTCTTGTACCGCTAGAGTGTGCCTATAGCACCCCCAAGTTATTTATGGCTTGCTGGGACCGGTAGTTCGGTGCCCGGGCCATTTGCTTGGTCTTTTTGTCCATTCCTTATTTTAGAGCTTTTTACTTTGGAAATCATTGACTTCAGTCAACATTCTTAGTGAACGTACTCAAAATCGAATTCTGACAGTTCTGTTTGCTCTGGAGCGTGGACTTTGGTCTAGATAGACCTTTGGTCGGGATCCGGGGGATTTTCAGCTTAAAATTCTCTCTCATGTTGTGTTTTCAGGCCAGTTGGGCTGGTTTGGTTGCCTTTGGTCAACATTCTGAGAGGACGGCCTTGGATGGGAATTCCATCAGCGTTGTTAGCTCTGGAATGCTGAGTTTGGGTTAGGTAGGTGGTTGTTTCGGGCACCTAGTGAGCCGGGCTCATTTTGGGTGATTGGTTGGTTGTGATAAGTGTTAACTTGGGTCAGCATTCCTCCCAGATGACCTATTATGGAAGTTTCATCGATTCCTTTAGTCCGGAATGTCATTTCCACTATAATAGCACTAATGGTTTTTGAGTATCGGGTTTTGATTGTGCCCGGAATGCCCCGTGGGAGATTTAAGCTTTGCTGGTTTTTATTGCAGCCAGGGCCATCAGCGCAAATGGTGCCCAGGCTGCGCGATCGCGCTAGCCTATGCATGCCATCAACAACGATAGCGCATGCCTACGCGATAGCGCTCTAACGCCCGCCCGCGTGCCTTCTTGATCGCATCCCTCCAGCGCGATAGCGCTAAGGTGCATGCCTTCCTTCATGCGCGATGGCGCTCCTTTAGCGTCGATGGCGCTGGTCTGCAATTAGCAGCTATAAAGTGCTGGAAGTCATTTTTCCATCCACTTCTTTCATCCTTTCTCACTCTAAACTCAATTTCCTCTCTACCAAATTGCTCTAAGACAATTCTAAACCTCGGAGAGTTGATTGTTCGTGCATTTTCTGTTGCCCTTCGTCTCTTGGTAAGCTTCTTGTTCACTTGGATTTCCTAAATTCCTCCACTGTTGCCTTCTTCCAAGCTTGAGAATTCTTGTGTAAATTCTTCCCCTGTAGCTGGTGCATGCTCGTGTGGGGGAAGAATTCTTCGTTTTGGCCGGAATTCCATCATTGTGGTAGGTAATTCTTGCCCAACTTTCGTTTCATTTCTTGGAAATTCCATCTTAAATTCTTGACTTGAGCGGGCTATTTTGTGCCCCATTTGTTGTCCTTTTTTGATCAATTTTTGGGCATGCTCTCCCGAGATGGTAAGGAACTCAAGTGTGTTTTTCGTTTCTAGTTTTGGGTCGTGGGGCCAATTAGCCCATTTGTGACCCAGATTTTGACCCGGTTATATTTATGGCATTATGGGTATTGTTAGTCTTGTTTTGACGTATAGATTATTGTTTTGATATTAGTTTTTCTAATTGGAGCTCCCGAAGCAGTTCGAGCCCAGACGATTTCGTCCCCACAGCTATTTGTCGGACGATAGGTAGGTTATGGCTTTCCCTACCTAGACTCTGCGTATATAGTCTATAACTGCATTAATTAACATCTTTGGGTGGGTTGTTAGAGGTTGGTACCCTAGATCTTGTCTGCCTTGTTCGTCCGTTTAATTCATACGTTGTTTGTAGTATTTGCGTAGTATTGCATTTTACCCTTGTGGTCCTGTGCGGCCTTGTACTGACTCTGGAACATAGACGGTGGGTCATTTGGGGAATGTACGCGAGTCTCGTACATAGAGATTATCCTTTAAGGATGGTTATGTTTGTTGAGCAGCGGTTGAGCCTGTGTAGGGTTGATAGGATTTTTTGTGAGCCGCTGGGCTAATTTATATTTGTGTGCGAGCATATCATCCATGAAAAAGGGTTTTCCCTGCATGTTTTACTACAGTTTTGGTTGCGAGCCACTACAAATGCTTTTCCTAAACTTGCATGGCTATGTGGCCCCATTTTTGGTACGGTTGATGATAGAAAAGAGGATTTTTAGATGTTTTCGCACTGATTTTATTATTGGTATTAGTCTTTGTTAGGCAGAGCACCAGACTTAATTTTATTATTGATACTAGTCTCTACCAGACGGAGCACTAGACTTTATTTACTAAAGTTTTAGACCCGGCCACACTCCGGGCACCCTTGGAGAGGGATTACTGAGGTTTTTATCACTGATTTAGACCCGAGTATACCTCGGGCACCCTGTGAGATAGTCTTTTTAGATTATTACTACTGTTTTAGACCCGGGTCAGAGCCGGGCATGTACTATGAGATTTTGAGTTTGAGCTACATTTGAGACTTAGCCATTGTCTTGAACCCGGACTTGATTTCAGAGGACACGTTTTGATATTGAGTTTTTGTATGTGGTCGAGAGGTAGACCTCCATGGTCCCCTGTCGTTCCTGGGCCACATGATATGGGCCAACGCAGCGTGCCAGGAGGGGAGTGTACGGCGGAGTAGAGGTACATAGGAAAGAGCCTTCCATGGGTCCCGCCTATATATAGACCCGTGGGGTGCCTGAGTGGGAACATACCAGTTACTGTCATATCATATCATATCATGCATTGATTCCACCCTTGTTTATTGTGTTCTCAGTGTACTCTCCAGTTGTATGGGCGGTCAGAGGGTTTGTTTTAACTTGATTGTGTTCCTTGGTTGAATAGGCGGCCGTTGGGACTGTAGGTAGATTATACTTACTCCTATATTTATTTAGAGCTTGCCTCTGCACTCGGTTATCTAAGGATTAGTGATGGTTAGCATGTTGAGGCTTTAGTTGTGGGAATTCTGATTATTGGGAGGGCTAGAGAGTCCTATCTTATTGAGGCACTTTTGTGTGGCCTTCTGAGCAGAGTGTGACATTCTGGTTCTATTCATTTTGGAAGTTGAGTGGTACCTCTCGGTTATTGTGGTTTAGTTATTTCATCCTAGTGTTGTACTTGTAAGGTGATTCCCTGGTTATGCTATCATGTGATTCGTTTGTATTATGATTTCCTTATATTTGTTGATTCCATTTTGAGTATGTTAGACTGCTTTCCGTCTTTTCCTTTTACTTGAGGTTACCGGTATATCGCCATTTTCTCAACTCTCTCTCTACTTACTTATATTATTGTGCAAGGACTCCAGGTGCGTTCTCCTTTCCTTCACCTGTGATTCTGTGTGATTATATTTTTTGTGCTAGCATGTTTTACTTGTAACTTTTGGTTGTCTACTCTCTGTGCTAGCCCCTTGTGCCTCCTTTATTGCTTCAGTGAATGCTTTCTTTCTATCTGTTACTTACTGATTTTATATCTTATATGCGCTCAGTCGGTCGATGATACCTACTGAGTACCCGTCGTTTTGGTGCTCATACTACACTTCTGCACATTATGTGCAGATATTAGTTGAACTTTAGTCGTTGATCACGTTGGAGACTCATACAGATTGTGGATATTCGAGAGTAGGGTAAGCACCTGATTGTCGGAGCTTGACTGTATCTCATCTTTTGGCACTGTTACTCCTTGTACTTTCGGAGACAAATTGTATTGTATTTGGTTACTTCTAGCACTTGTACTCTATTAGAAGCTTCTGTACTATCGATAACAAGTCTAGGGTTTGGTGTGGTTTCCTTTATCTATATATTCGAGTTTTGCTTCTGCTTTGTCTACCTTTACATTCTGCTTCCGCTTATTTCTTCTTGTTGGTGCGTTTTGGTTAGCTAGTAGCCCATTACTAACCGTTCCGGGCTACGGGGATTGGTTCTCCTACTGGAGGATTGTAGGTGTCATCATGACCTGAGAAATTGGGTCGTGACAAATATATAGGTGAATATCACCCAATGGAATTGACAATTCCTTAAACTTTCTTATATATATGGAAACACATCCACCACCACCTCCCCTGGATCATGAAGTCCTTAATCACTCTATTATTGCTTATGCATCAGTGGTTGAATGGAAAGGTTCATATATGCATATATAACTGTATAGAGAGAGGTTAAGTGGTGAGGGTACTATAGCTATTGAAAATGAAACAGAGGCGGTTCCTAATTAATAAAGATTGGTGATTTACCAAACTCCACCAATCTAGTCATTAAGTAATACATACGTGGTGCAAGTGTAACCAGTACTACATATATGTTAAGACTAAAATATATCAATTTGGTCATCACCACTCAATAAAATAATAATTTCTTTACGGATCTAAGTTTAATATTTCCGTTAAAATATTAAAAAATTATAAAAAATCTTATAAAATAAATATATACACAATGTACCGTAATTAAATTATTTTCATAAACCTTAGTTAAGAAGTAAAATATTATATTTCCTCAAATTTTAACTTAATCAGGTATCCTTGAACGTACTGGGTGTTACAAATGAAACCTACAGATTGTTCTATGCAGATTTCCTCGTTTAATTCCCCATTGATAAAAGTAGTCTTCATGTCCATTTGGTATTATTCTAGATCCTAACGTGCAACAATAGCCAAAAGTAATGGAACAGAGGTAAGCTTCACAACTGGTGAAAAGTTTCCTCATAATCTATTCCAGCATCTGGAGTAAAACCTTTAGCCTTCAGTCATGCCTTGTGTCTTTCTATTGATCCATCCGATTCACATTTAATTTTGAGAATTTATTTGTTCCCAAAAACTGTACAAGCAGGAGGAAGGTCAACTAGATCCAAGACTTTGTTCATCTTCATGAACTCTAATTCTTCTTTCATCACTTTCATCCACTTATATTTTCTAGGACTCGTTAAAACCTTGGTCACAGAATTAGGTTCATCCAATCTTGTGGGAGATACCAAGAAAACATAATCCTCAATCTCATAAGATCGTTAAGGTACACCTTTTCTGATACTCTTATGTAATTAAAGTTCTGATTCCTCCATAGGATTTTGGGATTCAAAACTCCTACTTGGATCAGTAACCAACTCTTGATTTATTAAATTATCAAGCATGTATGAAGACATTGTCTGATAATCTGAATTCAATATTTCGTTAAGAGGCTCACTCTCTTTTATTTCATCCTTTTTGAAAAAAATATTTTCTAGAAATTTGAAATATCGTGATTCAATTTCAGTAGTACTTCCTCCTCTAATTCACCAATGAACACATATCCTTTGTAGTGTTCAAAGTTATCTATAAAGATATATTTCTTTTCTTTTGGACTCAGTTTATCGAACTCGCCAAAATAATCATTTACATATGCAGCACAACCCCAAGGTCATAGATTATTAAGGTTTAGTTTATGACCAGTCCATAGTTCATAAGGAGTGGAAGGTACTGATATAGAAGGCACTTTATTTAATATGTAGGTTGCAGTCAATAACGCATCTTCCAAAAAAGAGATAGGTATATTTTATTGGGACATCATGGACCTTGTCATGTCCAATAGTATTCTATTCTTTCTTTCAGCTACACCATTCTATTGAGGTGTATAAGGAATAGTTAATTGTCTGGTAATGTCTTTTTAGTACATAATTCTTCAAACTATTTTGACAAATATTCACAGCCTCTATCAATTCTCAAAGCCGTTATACTTTTATCTAATTGATTCTCAACTTTATTCATACATCTTTTGAAGTATTCATGTTCTTCAGATTTGTGAGAAATCAAATAGACATAACTAAAGCACGTGAAATCGTTAATAAATATAATGAAAAATATACAGCACCAGACCTTACCCTCATATTCATTGAACCACAGATATCATAATAGATTAATTACAGTGAAAAGTCATCTTTTTTATCCTTCCCAAATTATTTACGTGTTATTTTTCTAGCAAGTCAATTTTTACATGTTGGCATATCAATATCGGAGAAAGAACCTAAATGTCATTCCTTTTCCGGCCTGTTCATACGATTTTGCCCTATATGACTCAATCTCACATGCCATGTAATAACATCTACATTGTTATTACTAGAATAACATATCACTACACACCGGTCAACATAATATTCATAAGTTGAAAGACTACAATCTAAAATGATAAAACAATCATAATGATGTTAAAAACAAAAAAAAAAACATTATCTAGAGTAATTCTAACACCTTTGCGACTAAAATATAAATCAAAACCAACATCTAAATGAACATACACATATACTAAGTTTCATCAAATCTCTGGAGCATACAGGATGTCATACAACATCAAAGAATGGTCACCACACAAGTCCACTTTGCAAGTGACTATATCTTTGACTTCAAGTCTTGCAATATTTCCTACATATATCCACCTTGATCCAGGTGAAACTTGATGAAACAGCACAAATGCCTCGCAATGATGACTCACATGATTGTTGGCTCCTGAGTCTACAATCTATATAGGATAAGATTCAGTTAGTAAAGTTGTGCTAGAAACATATGTAGTACTTAGAGCTGCATTTAGAAATGTTACATTTTCTTGCTCATTATAATCACGAGCAAAATGCCATGGAACACGGGTCATGGTTAAAATGGCCATGAGTGGCACCCACACTAACCCTCCGATAGAAGAACCATAACGTAATACTTAACCAAATTTTAAAAGAGGTAATATACAAAAAACTTAACTATAAAGAAAGTCAAAAACTAACATAATTTAGTGTGGACTAATTTGGCCAACTAATACATCCCCAAGAACTGAAAGTTATCGTACAAGAACTAAAATCATAAACAATGTCTAAAGATCAATCACAAGTTAAGTGATTCAACCATATACATGTACTAAAATAAGTCTCAACTCTATTTTAAATCGTAACCTACCTCGAATAAAGAAATAAAACTCACAAGTTACTTTGCAATTGTCTTTCCCGTGTATACGCATTCAAGTGTATACATAACAAGTACCAGAGTAACAAATCATTTACTTTTCATTTAAGGCCTTGAAAATTTAACCCTCTAATTCCACCCTTTATTCGAGGTCTGTAGTATTCCCGAAAGGTAAATTAATCATTAACTAGTCCCACAATAATAATGTGATCAACATTTAAAATATTCTAATCAAATTAACTCCTTTTAGCCATTCTTATGCTTAAAGGTCTCATCTTTATGAAACTCAAGGTTTCCCATTAGTCCTAATAATATTTAGAACTATCAATTTCATGCTAGGAGTCATAAAAGAACATCTTAGAATCAATTCTAGGTAAAATTATACGTACTCGTAGGGGTTTTTCCACTTTTCATACTTTCAGAGCTCTAAAGCCACAATTCCACCATAATCTTCAATCCAATATATCACAAGGATTAATGATTGAAAAGCAAAGAGGTTTACGGAGTATCTTACCTTGAACGAAGGAAAACACCCTTATTCTTTGGAATATTACCCCTTGGTTCTCTTAGAATGCAACTTAGAGTTTTTTGGGAAAATAACTCTGAAAACTTAATTAAGTTAAGAAAATTGTCCCGTCACTTGTCGTGATGGGCCGTCTCATCACGGCGAACAGTTATGGTGAGACCCAGATCACTACGGTGAGCTTCACCACTATGATATGGTATTTTTTCCAAAGTTATCCACAAACCAGTAGCTCCAAACTCGCCCAAAAACACCCCATTTCATAGCACACTTTAAGTTTCTTGGCATTATGGATTAATCCCAATGCAAGAACTGCCATAACTGGAGTTCTATGAACCCAATTCCTATCCTAAAACTTCCTAAAGGAGCCTACAAAAATCTACAATCCATAAATGGACACCACAAAATCAAATGTTGCACCATAATTAATTTAGGAATTTTCACCTAAGCACATAAAACTAGTTTTTTATCAAAGCTCACCCTAGCCTAAGGTTTTATCAACTCTCACCTTAGGGACTTTCTAGCTAGGAACTTACTCCCTAACATTTAATTACAATGGAACAAGTCATTATATCAGAAATCAATTAAACAATCGTTCTTCTTTGAATAACAATAAGAAAAAAAATAAGGGAAACAAGGATTACCTGAATCGGTGAACAAGTGCGGATACTTGCTATGCATGTCTGCTTTGATCTCCCAAGTGGCCTCCTCAACAGGACAATTCTTCCACTAGACCTTTACAAATGCAATCTCCATAGTCCTTAATTTTTGGACATCTCTATCAAGAATAGCTATAGCCTCCTCTTCGTAAGAGAGGTTTTCATCTAACAAGACCAAATCCTAGAGAATAATGTAGTCCCCATCTCCATGGTACTTCTTAAGCATCAAAGCATGGAACATAGGATGAACTCCCAATAAACTTAGAGGAAAAGCCAACCTATTTTCAGGTAATCCCACTCTGAAGTATTTTGAATGGTCCAATGTATCTTGGACTCAGCATCCCACATTTACCAAATCTCATAACACCCTTCATGGGTGAGACCTTAAGAAAGACTTTCTCACCTTCCATGAAATGCATATTCCTCACCGTTCTATCCGTATACTCCTTTTGCCATTTTCAGCCACTAAGAGCTTCTCATGGATATGCTTAACTCTTTCTAGGGAATCTCTTAAAAGACCTGTAAACCTAACAGCCTTAACTCAAATCAATAAAACCAACTAATAGGAGATCTACACCTCTTCTCATATAATGCTTCAAATGGAGCTATATCCATGCTCGAATGGTAACTATTGTTATAAGGAAACTCAACCAAGATAGATAATGGTCCCAATGACACCCAAAATCCATCACACAGGCGTGGATCATATCCTCAAATACATGAATCTTTTTCTGAGATTGTCCATTGGTTTGAGGGTGAAAAGTTATTGATGTGCCGCCATTTTACGGCACTTTCGACTCCTTTTAACTAAGAACAATCGTACATTTTCAAGCAACCGTCGTCGTTTTGATGGTTTTATGTTATATTTGTAGGAAATGGAGACAAACACGGAAACGGAAGGAAATACGAGCAAAAAGATATTCTGGATAAGAGTGACGGCCTGAGTGACGGTCCGTCACACATATGACGGTCCATCACAGAGACCGTTAAGTGGTGGCAGGCCACTGCCTAGGAGTGACGGCCGCCGTGACGGTCCGTCACAGTGACCGTCAAGTTGAGCTGCACCACTGCCTAGTGGTGACGGCCAAGGCGATGGTCCGTCAAGCCAGTAACGGTCTGTCACCCCAAGCCGTCAAGTGGAGGCAGAACGCGGAGCGGATTCTGAACGTTTTTGGGTTTACTTCCTTGACTCCTATAAATACCCTATGTTAGGTTTATTTTATTTATGCACTTACCAATACATTACCCAATAGTTTTAGGAGTTTTTGAGCGATTTTTGGAGAGAGGAAACACGCTACACACGTTTTCCTCCTCCTTGAATCTTGTTCTTGAGTTGTTCTTGGGATCTTGGTTTTTCTTGTTCTTGGAATAATTGAAGATTGTTTTCACTATATAGTAAGGATCTCTTTTCTTTATTATGAATATGACTTTCTTCTATTCTTCTACAAGCATGATTAACTAAACCTCCCACAACTAGGGTTGTGGGAGCCATGGCTAAAGTAGTGATATAGATTCCGGGTAGCGACGGGTTCAATATATATGTTGTCACGTTGTTAATCATTCATTATTTAACGTTTTATAGTGGTTGCAAACATTAGAACATGCCTAGGTTTAATTTGCTTGAGTAAAGAGATTAAAACCGGGAAACTTGATTAACGACGAGGATTCGAGACTACCAACTCTTGTCTTATGATTAATGCTGTAACTAGATTAATCTACTTGATGTTTAGGATTGAAATATAAAAGCACACCTTTTCAAATTCGAGAGAATTGAAAAGTAAATTCGTCTATTTGGTTGAGAAACGTTTAGACGATACCATTAATTCAATCACATCGTGATACGCATATAGAAAGAACCCGGTTAAGCTTAGAATCGACATTGTTACCAATGCCATGGTAAACACTTCCCTAGTTCATTCTCCTACTGATTATTTCTCATACATTATTGTTTGTTTTTGGTTCACAAGTTGATCACACAAACCCCCCCCCCCTTTATTTACCGAAACTATTGACCATCAGTCAACTAATTCACTAACGACTTAATTCTCACCATATTCTCTGTGGGATCGACCCCAACCTTTGTTGGGTTCTATATTTGACAACGATCGCTTACGCTTCTTAATTGGAGTGGTACTTTGAGCGTAATCAGTTATACTAAGGTCCAATCTTGTACCCAACTCTTCATGCAACTTATGCTAGAATCTGAATGCTGGTGGTCTGCAGGACGATGTTATGCTGAATGATTAGGATATCGACTTGGATGGAGTTGGCGCTATGGGCGCCATTGCTCTTCCACTACTAGCGCTCGGAGCCAAGTTCAACATCACTAGCACGATGATCCAGCTGTTAAACTTGAGAGGAGTGTTCCGTGGTGCCGCTGGTGATGATACAAACCAGCACCTGATGAATTTCGTGGGCATCTGCAAGTCGTTCGAGTTGCCTGGAGTAAGTCAGACGGCAATTAGTCTCAGGTTGTTTCCGTTGTCTCTGTCTGATGAGGCAACATTGTGGTTGACAGAGCTGACCCCCGACTCTATCACAACTTGGGGAGAGTTGAAAGGAGCTTTCCTAGAAAGGTTCTTTCCTCCCTCTAGGATGATACAGTTGAGGGATGAAATCAGTAATTTCAGACAACAACCCCACAAAGCTTTACATGAGACTTGGTTGCGGTTCAAGAAGAAGCTGACACAATGCCCGAACCATCAGTTGACCGACAACTTCTTGATGCAGACGTTCTACAGGGCACTGAATTCGGCTACCAAGCCGACGTTAGACAACGCAGCAGGTGGTGCATTCATGGCCTCACTTTTGTTGAGGCCACAACTACGTTGGACAGGCTCACCAAAACCAACAGGGCCTGGCATACACGGGATACAGAGGTAGCAGCCAGCACTTATGCAGTTGGTATGTCAGCTAAGCAGCGCAGAAAAGAGGAGGAGCGCGACCAAGACATGGCGCATCTGAAAACGCAGTTGGACCTATTGACAAAGCACTTGTTTTCGGGAGGCGTAGAGAAGGTGAAAGTTGTTGGTTCCCAAGGTAGAGCAGCAGAGTTGGAAACTGAGGAGGCGAATTACTTGGGGGGGTTCCAGGCCAATGGCCAAGGAAACCAAGGTCGGACCTATCAGAAGGACAACTACTATGAGAAAGCTGGTTACAGAGATCGTGAGCAAGGAAACTGGAGGAATAACACTGATAGAGGTGGGTTGTATGTACCACCTGGTAATCGGGATAAAGCTAGCAACGAGTCAGGGACTTCCAAGCTAGAGAACATGATGGCGAAGATGCTGTTGAAGGTAGAATCGACTGACTCTGGGGTGAAGGAGATAAGGACTGAGTTATCGGCCATGAGTCAAATAGTGGAGGCGCATTCCACTTCGATTAAGCAATTGGAGCAGCAAGTGGGCTTAATCTCGGCATCTCTAAACCCAAGGAAGACAGGTACCTTGCCGACTGACACGATTCAAAACCCGAGGAACGACGCAAGCTGTATGGCGATCACTACAAGAAGCGGCAAAATATTACCGGAATCACATCTGGTAATTCAGACTCAAGTTGAGGGTGATGACGCCAATGACAAAGAGGTTGAAGAGGCTACTCAAAATCCCGCGGAGAAAAGCAAGGAAGCTGAAAAGCTTCCAACTATGATTCCTCGACCACCACCTCCCTTCCCACAACGCCTAAAGAAGAAAACGGAAGATGGTAAGTTCCTGAATTTTCTGACCATGCTCAAGCAGATATCAATAAACATCCCATTGGTGGAAGCACTTGAACAAGTGCCCGGATATGCCAAGTTCATGAAGGACTTGATTACAAAGAAGAGGTCGGTAAGTTTCGAACCAGAAGATAATCTCCACCACTGCGGCGCTATTTCCTCAAGGTCATTAGTCGAAATGAAGGAAGACCCAGGCGCGTTTACTGTTCCCTGCACCATTGGGAAGCTCAACTTCGGGAAAGCCTTATGTGATCTTGGTGCTAGCATCAACTTGATGTCGCTAGCAGTCTACAAGCAATTGGGCTTGGGAGCACCTAAACCAACGTCCATGAGAGTGTTGATGGCTAACCGTTCGGTAAAGCGACCGGTGGGAATATTGTCCGATGTGCTAGTCAAGGTTAGTAAGCTTATATTCCCCGCTGACTTTGTGATCTTGGATTGCGAAGTGGATTTTGAAGTTCCCATAATCTTGGGACGACCATTGCTAGCCACGGCAAGAGTATTGGTTGACATGGAAAGAAATGAACTGACCTTCAGACTAAATAATGAAGTTGTCAAGTTCGATGTGTCCAAATTGATGAAGCAACCAAGTGACATGAGGGTGGTCGCGGTCATCAATGTTATTGAGGAAGCTCCTGCGAATTTGCATCTTAAGGAGAAGGGTTTGGTCGAGACTCTAGCTGTTGTGAGAACGATGCTGCGAGAAGGGAAACATGTAGAGGAAGGCGGTGAAAATAGATCAAGGAAACAAAAATACCGCAAGAGAATCTGCAAAAAAGAGCGAAGAAGTTGTCGCGACTAGTTGCGGAGCCGATGAAAGAAGAAGCTGGAACGCAACAGAAGTGTGTCGCGTGCACACACTCCATCGAGTTCTCCTGCTTTGGAGACCCTGGCGGTCTCCAACATCATGTCAGAATTTGAGTCCTATGGACTTCACAGGTATTCCTTATTCTCACAGTTTTAGTTTTCACATGTATGCATTGGGGACAATGCATGAGTCTAAGTTGAGGGTGTTGGGAAACCTGTGAGTCACCACCGAGGGTTTTTGTTGCCGAGTTCTTTTCCCTCCGGTGTGCTATCTAGTAGAACCGGCATGTTTAGGTTGTCATTTAAATTTTTAGTTGTTTTCTAGTGTCTATAGCAAGCATCATGACGATTTTCTTGACTAAAAGGAGCCCTGAAAAATAAATTTTCTGGTTTTTAGCTTATGTTGAAACGATTGACTGTCTGGATCCTTGAATGTCATTGTGTGATTATGATAGGAACAAGTATGCTTAAGCCGAGTTGTTGTCTTGATAGTCGGTAGTGGTATAGTCTCTTGGTGCAAAGTGTGTGTGAGCGTATTGTTATAAATTCTTACTCTGTGCATGCATCTAGAACTTGCCCCGTCTATTTTGTCGAGTTCGAAGTTGGTTCCTTAGGAAAGGATCACAGGCCCTTTTTGTGTGTAGTCCACTTAACCTACAAGACCGTCCAAATGTAAAAAATCCCTTTGATCCCTGTTTGAGCCATAATTGACCTTGTTCTTTCAATAACCTGTCACCATTCCTGTTTAACCTTGAATCCCTGTTTTGGCCCTGGTCCTTCCGTGGACATCGTGCACCTCAACTCAGGCAATCAGCCTAAGTTGAGGGTGGCTACTATAGAGGTAAACCCTGTTTTGGCCCTGGTCCATCCGTGGACATCGTGCACCTCAACTCAGGCAATCAGCCTAAGTTGAGGGTGGCTACTATAGAGGTGAATGATAAGAAAAAGAGGATGGAGAAGATTGGTTGTGAATAGAATTAAAATTTGGGTGTGTGCCTAAGAAAAGAAAAGAAAAATAAAAAGAGATGAAAAAGATCGAAAAAGTAATAAAAAGAATTGTCAAAATAAAGGGGCCGCACCTGTAGCGAGAGAGAAGGAAATAAAAAGGTGAATAAGGATGGACAAAGTTAAGTTATGTGGTAATAAGACGTCGGTTGTTCCAAGGAGGGCTTAGTCACTAACCCCTAAATGTATCCTACCTGCACCTGAAGCCTCATTACAAGCAAAAACAAGTCATGTAGTGATCCTGAGCGGCTTTCTGAAGAACTGAAATAGAATAGTAAGGGCAAGCCTATGGTATCGCATGTGCATTGTTCGAAATCGTTTGTGAGTGTGAGCGCTTACCTAGTCCCAAGTCTTGTGTGGGACTTTTTTGTGGTGAGGGCACCAAGATTTTTGTATTGTCTATTGATTGTTAGGATAGTTGCGCGTGTGTATGTAGAATGTTCTATCATATCGGAATGACATGTTTGGATCCATGCAAGTTAGTGTTTCATACATTTGTGTGTTACGAGGGAGCTTGAATTAAAATTGAATAAGATGTTGAATGACCATGAGTTGCTAAAGACACGAGTTTGTTTTCTTCGTTGAGTCATCGTGTTGTTTTTCTTTTATGTTATGTTGCTTGAGCACAAGCGAACGTCTAAGTTGAGGGTGTTGATGTGCCGCCATTTTACGGCACTTTCGACTCCTTTTAACTAAGAACAATTGTACGTTTTCAAGCAACCATCGTCGTTTTGATGGTTTTATGTTATATTTGTAGGAAATGGAGACAAACATGGAAACGGAAGGAAATACGAGCAAAAAGACATTCTGGATAAGAGTGACGGCCTGAGTGACGGTCCGTCACACATATGACGGTCTGTCACAGAGATCGTCAAGTGGTGGCAGGCCACTGCCTAGGAGTGACGACCGCCGTGACGGTCCGTCAAGGTGGTGACGGTCCGTCACAGTGACCGTCAAGTTGAGCTGCACCACTGCCTAGTGGTGACGGCCAAGGCGCCGGTCCGTCAAGCCAGTGACGGTCCGTCACCCCAAGCCGTCAAGTGGAGGCAGAACGCGGAGCGGATTCTGAACGTTTTTGGGTTTACTTCCTGGACTCCTATAAATACCCTATGTTAGGTTTATTTTATTTATGCACTTACCAATACATTACCCAATAGTTTTAGGAGTTTTTGAGCGATTTTTGGAGAGAGGAAACACGCTACACACGTTTTCCTCCTCCTTGAATCTTGTTCTTGAGTTGTTCTTGGGATCTTGGTTTTTCTTGTTCTTAGAATAATTGAAGATTGTTTTCACTATATTGTAAGGATCTCTTTTATTTATTATGAATATGACTTTCTTCTATTCTTCTACAAGCATGATTAACTAAACCTCCCACAACTAGGGTTGTGGGAGCCATGGCTAAAGTAGCGATATAGATTCTGGGTAGCGACGGGTTCAATATATATGTTGTCACGTTGTTAATCATTCATTATTTAACGTTTTCTAGTGGTTGCAAACATTAGAACATGCCTAGGTTTAATTTTGCTTGAGTAAAGAGATTAAAACCGGGAAACTTGATTAACGACGAGGATTCGAGACTACCAACTCTCGTCTTATGATTAATGCTGTAACTAGATTAATCTACTTGATGTTTAGGATTGAAATATAAAAGCATACCTTTTCAAGTTCGAGAGAATTGAAAAGTAAATTCATCTATTTGGTTGAGAAACGTTTAGACGATACCATTAATTCAATCACATCGTGATGCGCATATAGAAAGAACCCGGTTAAGCTTAGAATCGATATCGTTACCAACGCCATGGTAAACACTTCCCTAGTTCATTCTCCTACTGATTATTTCTCATACATTATTGTTTGTTTTTGGTTCACAAGTTGATCACACAAACCCCCCCCCCCTTTATTTACCGGAAACTATTGACCATCAGTCAACTAATTCACTAACGACTTAATTCTCACCATATTCTCTGTGGGATCGACCCCAACCTTTGTTGGGTTCTGTATTTGACAATGATCGCTTACGCTTCTTAATTGGAGTGGTACTTTGAGCGTTATCAGTTATACTAAGGTCCAATCTTGTACCCAACTCTTCATGCAACTTATGCTAGAATTTAGAGTTAAACTGGGTACCCTTATTAGTAATAATAGAGATAGGCACCCGATGCAATCTAACAACCTCTTTGAGGTATATCTTGGCTAGCACAGCCGCATTGTAAGTCACTTGAATAGGAATGTAGTGCGCAGACTTCATCAATCTATCCACAATAACCAATATGGAATCATACTTCTCTAAGGTCTTGGGAAAGATAACCACCAAATCCATGGCTATTCTTTCCCACTTCCATTAAGAAATGTGCATTCTCTAAAGAGGACCATCAGGGTTCTGGTGTTCATAATTTACTTGCTGACAATTCAGACCTTAGCAAGAAAATCAACTATATCTCTTTTCATTTGACCCCACCAGTAGTGTTGCTTCAAATCGCGATACATCTTGGTCACACAAGGATGTATATAATACTTAGAATACTGAGCTCTATCTAATACAATAGGGATCAAATCATCCGCATAGGGCACACAAACTCGCCCTTTAATATGCAACACACCTTCATCATCGATCATGGCCTCCTTGGCCTCATTCTTCAACACTTTATTATGAATTTTACACAGCTCAACATCATCAAATTGCTTACCCTCTATATGATAAAGAATAAAGGACCTCACCTAAACACATGCCAACAATACACCCCTCTCAGACACTTTCAGTCTAATGAAATTGTTAGCTAGAGTATGAATCTCTCTAGCCAATGGATGCCTAGCAGCTTTCAAATAGGCCAAGATGCCCATACTCTCAGTCTTACTACTCAATGCATCGGCTACTATATTAGCCTTACCTAGATGGTACAGAATAGTAATATCGTAGTCTTTGAGCAACTCCATCCATCTTCGGTGCCTCAAATTTAAGTCCTTCTAAGTGAATACATGTTGCAAACCACGGTGGTCTATGAACACTTCATAACGAATCCCATACAAATAATGTCTTCAGATTTTGAGAGAAAAAACCACAACAACCAACTTTAAGTCATGAGTTGATTGGATTTTCTCATGCACCTTTAGTTGCCTCGAAGCATAAGTGATAACATTATTTTCCTGCATCAATACATCACCTAAACCAGATCGTGAGGCATGAAAATACATAATGAAATCCTTACCTTCCACAGGCAAGGAAAGAATCGGAGCAGTAGTCAACAAGGTCTTCAGCTTTTGGAAGCTCTCTTCACATTCATCTGACCAAAGGAAAGGTACCTCTTTCTAAGTCAAGAGGGTTAGATGGGTAGCAATAGATGCAAACCCTTTTACAAATATATGGTAGTAACTGGCCAACCCCATAAAGTTACAAACCTCCATTACCAATTTTTAGCTACCTCCATTTTCAGCATATCTACCATCACCCCGTCTTTTGAAACCACATGCCCCAAAAAAGGACACAGAAGACAACCAGGATTCACACTTAGATAATTTTGCATAAAGCTCCTTCTCTTTTAACAAACCCCACAAAATCCTTAGATTATTCCTATGCTCTTTCTTAGATTATTCCTATGCTCTTTCTCACTCTTAGAATAAACTAAGATATCATCAATGAACATGATCACAACAGTGTCAATATAGTGTTTAAATATCCCTTTCATTAACCCCATAAAAGCAGTTGGAGAATTAGTCAACCCAAAAGATATCACAAGAAACTCGTAGTGTTTATACCGTGTCCGTAAAAAAGTCTTAGGAATATCAGAAGGCCAAATTTTAAATTGATTGTATCCAGACCTCAGACCAATCTTAGAAAAGACTGATGTACCCTATAACTAGTCGAACAAGTCATCAACACAAGGAATAGGATACTTGTTATTAATCGTAACTTTATTCAACTGCTGGTATTCTATGCACATACGTAGATTACCATCATTCATTTTAACAAACAACACATAATCACCATACGGGGAGGCACCTGAATGAATACTTTACTCAACAAATCTTGTAACTGAGCCTTTAACTCCTTAAACTCAACCACCGCCATCCTATAAGGGAGAATAGAAATGGGACATGTATTAAAATCTAGATCGATACAAAAGTCAATGTCACAGTCCGGTGGCATAGAAGGAAAATCCGCAGGAAATACCTCTTGGAATTCACACACTTCATCAACTGACTCAATAGTTGCGACCTCTGTACTAGTATCCCAATGAGTAACTAAGAATGCCAAACACCCCCATCCTATAAAACTCTAAGCATAAAGGAATGATACAAGTTTCACAGGGGAAGGACTATAGTTACCCTCCCACTCTAGTCTATCTAACTCAGGCATACCCACCGTCAATGTCTTAGCTAATATAATTTAGTGCAAAATAATTCGACCAACTTATACATTCTCGAAGAATTTAAACTTATTAATGTACAACAACTCTAATAATAAACAATCTTTGAAGACCAATCACAAGTTAAGTGATTCAACCACATACACGTACTCAAATAAGTAACAACTTCAATTTAAATTGTAACCTACCTCGAGTGAAGAAATACCACCCGCAAGTTGCTTCGCAATTGTCTTGCCCTTTTTTAACGCGTTGAAGTCTATACACAACAACTACAAGAGTAATTAATCATTTACTCTTCATTTCAGGACTTGGAAATTTGATCCCCTATTTTTACTCTTTATTCGAGGTTTGTAGCATTTCCTAAGGGTAAATTAATCATAACTAGTCCCACAATAATCATGGGATCAACATTCAAAAGATTTTAATCAAATTAGTTCCTTTTACCCATTTTTTATGCTAAACAGTCTAATCATAATGGAACCCACGGTTCCCTATTAATCCTAATCAAGTTTAGAACTATCAATTTTATGCTAGAAATCATAAAAGAACATCCTAGGATCAATTCTAGATGAAATTATACCTACCCAGGGTTTTCCCACTTTTCATACCTTCAAATCTTTAAACCCATAATCCCACCATAATCATTAATCTAATAATCTCACAAGGACTAATGATTGAAAAGAGAAGAGGTTTACGGAATAACTTACCTTGAACGAAGAAAAACACCTTAATTCTTTAAAAAATCACCCCTTGGTGCTCCTAAAATTCAACTTAGATTTTTTTCTGAAAACTGAATTAAGATCATAAAATTGTCCCGTCAATCATCGTGATGGGCCATTTCTCGTGGAACATATCAATACATATATACACTAAAGGGAGCGGAATGAAACAAAATAATGGAAATCACCCCCAAAGACCTGGTATCTGCCATTACAAGATCTAATACACTATAAGGTGCACTAGTTAAGAGTAAATATATACAAACAGTCTCCAAAATACAAAAAGAATAATAATCCCAAGGGAGATGTAGATAGATCAAATCTACACGCCAAAAGCTTACCTTAAATCTCTAAACCATAACTCTGCACGAGGATAACAATAGTTGCATAACTTGTACAAGGTTCTGCATTAGGAAAACAAATATAGAAGTGTAGCATGAGTACCAAAACACGCAATACCCAGTAGGAACCATAGGTCGACTAAGCTCAAATAAGATATAAGTGTAGTAAATACGAATATAAACTAAAAGGGGACAACAAGGGTTGAAGAAGGAGTACAGGTCATAGCTAGGCAGAAATGAAATTCATAAATGAATAACCCAGAAAGCATAAGGAAGTAATTTAACTCTAACCTAACTGGACCCCCATAAGCGCAGAAGGTACACACACCAGTTAATAAACCAGACTGGACCCCCATAAGCCTGATGAATGCAAATAACTAACATTATCGATTATTGACCAAGGCTAAAATAAGAAGTAAATGTAGGTAAAGTCATAGGTACCTATAACACCACAAAAATTCTAAGCTAAGAACCAGGCCAGAAATCTGAAATATGAAACTATCAAAACTTAGACAGGGTCCACGGACCAAGTCCACGAGCCATAGACTAGACTCGTGAACCCAATCCTGTAGACCAAGAAACTATCTAAGAACCATGATAGGGATCATTATTTTATGGATTATACCACATACTATGGTCTCCCTCGTGAAAATCAGACCTGAGGTCAATCAAATTTCATGAGAACCATATAAGGACCCCACAAGCTGTGGAACTGTCCACTGGCCGTGGACCTCACTTGTGGAAATTAGATTTGCAGCATGACAAATTGCACAGGGACCATGACCACAAACCACGATCTGTGGTTCATTCCACGGGCCATGGTTCTTGCCCGTGGAAGTTTGTGTCAAAATTTTCAGCATTTTTTCAGACTTATTTTTGTAATTTTCCATTCTTTTAACTCCTAAGCTAAGTAATTTTAGGCCTAATTAGAGGGGTATCATATATCTTTAGGCAATTTACTTCTCATTCTCATGTTCCAACATTATAAAACAAGAAAAAGATCTTTCTCTCAAGCATCAAGGCCTAGGATTCATTCTCCAATTCTCTACCTTAAAGTTCTAGTTAAAAAAGCTTCAAGTTCAGGAATGTGCGTATTCAATAAGGGTTTTCTTTCACCCTTATTCTCAAAATTTATAAATTTTAATTAGCTTTTCATGAATTTATAATGTTAGGGTTCTTAATCAATTATGGAATTTTTGTAAACTCATTTTCCTTACATTGCTATATGATTTATAATTTTTAATTTGTCATTTATCATGATTTCTCACGAGTATTTCTTAACCCTATGATTTGAGAATAAACTTAGCATGATTTGACCTTATTATATGTTTTTAGGCATGATTATGCATGTTCAGATAACATGACCTCAAGTGTTTATGAAAATAGTATGCCTAGTTCTTTAAGTTATGAAATTTAGCAAGGACATGTTTCTGAACAAGTGTGCTATGCTTTTAAGAATTATGTTTCTATGATATTTATAAGCTCTACAAAATATTTTGGGAGTAGTTTTTACCACCGAGTTTATGAGGGTTTTAGATAACCCAAGTCCAAAACTACGTTGTCACTGTAGGTTTCCCCCCTTTTAGCCACACTTCATAATCCTTATATATATTGTTCTAACTTTGGCCGATTGGAAAAACCTTTTTCAGTGTGGGTGCATGACACTGGACACCATGGTGCTCACATGTTTTATGTCGGTTATGAGAAACTCCCACAAGAAATGGTTTTAGAAATTTCTAAGTTTACATGACTTTTAGTTTTCAGGCTTACACTCATTGTTTTATGACTTATACTTATACCATGATTTTGGCTTATGATTTTACTTCGAGTCTTTGCACTAGAGCTTCTACTATTATTGCATGATTTTAGTTTTAAGTGTGCTTTCAAGTACACTTTTATCATGAGATATACATATATCTCATACATAGTACAGTTCATAGTACTTAACGCATACCACTCTGTGCTACATCTTATCATGATGCAGATTCAGGCGCTTGCTCCTAGACTCTTTGCTAGACCCAAAAGGATTTCCAGTCAAATTGGTGATTCCTCATCATTTAAGGACTATTTATGAGTTTTTTCTTACCTTCATGACTTTTTTTCAGTACTTAGAGTTAGCTGGGGATCTTTCCCCAGCAACTCCTCTTATCAGTTTTCTTAGAGGTTTTTCAGACATTGTTAGACAGTCAGTATTTTTATGTTTCAGATTGTTGTTCTTAGACTTATATTTCTATCTTGTATTGAGTTTCTTATTACTTCTAGTAAGCTCCCACTATATATGTTTATTGTTATGTTCTAAGTCATTCTAAGGCCAAGTGTTAGCTTGGGATCACTTGTGGTCTCAGGTCTCGTGTTACGTCTAGGGCGTAAGCTCGGGATATAACAAACTTGGTATTAGAGTATTAGGTTTAAGATGTCCTAGGGTGTTTGAAAGTTGTGTTAAGTAGATTTTCTTTTATTAGTGTGAAGCGCGCCACACTTATAAGGGGGAGGCTATGAGACATTTTAGGAATACTCCATTCATGTTCTTTATTGTGCGATAGAGTTTAACTCTATTTCTCCTTTCTATTTCATTCATTATGCATTTTAGATCATGCCTCCATGAAGGAATAACGTGAGCCACGACACTGTCTATAGGCCATGGACCTCACCTTTGGAAATCAGACTCGCAACATGACAAATTGCCTAGGGACTACGACCACCAACTACAATTTGTGGTTCATTCCATGAGCCGTGGTTCTTGCCCGTGGAAGCCTGTGTCAAAATTTTCAGCAGTTTTTTAGACTCCTTTCCTAGGGGTATTTTTATAATTTTCCACTCTTTTTACTCCTAAGTTAATTCATTTTAGGCTTAATTAGAGGAGTATTCTTCACCCTTAGGGAATTTCCTTCTCATTCTCACGTTCCAACATCAGAAAACAAGAAAAAGATATTTTTCTCAAGCTTCAAGGCTTAGGGTTCCTTCTCTAATTCTCTACCTTTAAGTTCTAGTTAAGAAAGCTTGAAGTTTAGGTATGTTGAAATTTAATAAGGGTTCCCTTTCAACCTTATGCCAAAAACTTCAAAGTTTTACTTTGATTTTCATGAATTTATAAAGTTAGGGTTCTTACCCAATTATGAAATTTTCTGTAAATTTGTTTTCCTTACATTGCTATATGATTTCCAATATGTAATACATGATTTAACATGAGTTCTCACAATTATTTATCAACCACATGATTTGAGAATAAAAGTAGCATGATTTGATCTTATTATATGTTTTAAGCAAGATTGGGCATGTTCAGATAACATGACCTCAAGTTTTTATGAAAATAGCATGCAAAGTTCTTCAAGCCATGAAATTTAGCAAGGACATGTTTTTAAACTAGTGTCATGCTATGCTTTTAAGAATTATGTTTTTATGATATGTATGAGCTCTACGATATATTTTGGGAGTAATATTTATCACCAAATTGATGAGGGTTCTAGATAACTTAAGTCAAGAACTACATTGTCACCGTAGGTTTACCCCTTTTTAGGCATACTTCAGGAGCATCATGTATATGGTTCTAACTTTGACCTGTTAGAATAACCTTTTTCAGTGTGGATGTATGATAGTAGACTCCATTGTGGTCACATGATTTATGTCGGTTATGAGAAACTCCCATAAGAAATGGTTTTAAAAATTACTAAGTTTACATGACCCTTAGTTTTCAGGCTTAAACTCATTTTTTTATGACTTATACTTATACCATGATTTTGGCTTATGATTTTACTCTGAGTCTTTCCACTACAGCTTTTACTACTATTGCATGATTTTAGTTTTAGGTATGCTTTCAAGTACACTTTTATCATGACATATGCATATCTCGCATACTCAATATATTTTATAGTACTAATCGCATACCTCTTTGTGTTGCATCCTATCATGATGCAAATTCAGGCGTTCACTCCAATACTCATGGCTAGATCCAGCAGGATTTCAAGTCAAAGTGGTGAGTCCTCATCATTCGAGGACTATTTATGAGTTTTTTCTTAGATTCATGACTTTCTTTCAGTACTTAGAGTTAGATGGGGATATTTTCCTAACAACTCCTCTTATAAGTTGGTTTTTAGAGGCTTTCCAAATATAGTTAGACAGTCAGTATTTTTATGTTTCAGATTGTTGGTCTTAGACTTATATTTCTATCTCATATTGAGTTGCTCATTACTTCTAGTAATCTTTCGCTCTATAAGTTTATTGGTATGTTCTAAGTCATGCTAAGGTCAAGGGTTTGCTTGGGATGACTTGTGCTCTCAGGTCCCCCATTACGTCCAGGGGGTAGGCTCAAAGCGTGACAGTACCAAACGAGGTGATGCATGCCAGACTCGAACTGGGGATTTATTTAGTAAAAAGCATGACCAGACTCGAACCGGGGATTTATTTAGTAAAAGCATGACCAGAATCAAACCAGGATCAAAATTAACCATTTTTCCTTATTCATAAGTGAAACCCTCAACGTATCGCAAAATCCCACTTTTTAGCCAAAAACAGTATTTTAATGCCAATTAATCGATACACCATGATGAAATAAATGATGACAAAAATGGTGAGAGGGGAACCAACCCAATAAGCACAACAATATCCACCCAACCAAAGTAAAAACATCTGAAATCTATACGGTAAGAAATAATACTATCCTTCTAAAGATACGATTCGAAAAGCGCTAAGCTAGCTAACATTCCTAAGGATCCCTACCTAAAGCAAGAAAATATCAGAGACTAAGCTAAGGTAACCAATGCTAATCATAATGATACTATCCTGACTATGCCAATTCTGAATGGAACAAGGACCACCCAAACTAAGGACCGCAACTTAATTCTTTACTAAAGCACCTAAATCCTCTACAAGGTTATAAATACCTAAATAAATATATCTCAACCATAATATCCCACTAACAATTAGAAAATTACCTTAAGAATACCTTAAATGAGCTAAGTTTAAAAGTAGGTAAGCCGTAACCTACCTGGAAGCTAAATACGCGCGCACGCATCCACTACACTTGAGCTTTTCCTTTCTGAGAAGCCTCCGACTGCTGCCACATTATCACAATAGTAATATACTTGTTAAAACATTAAGAACGATACCCATATCACTATATTGGAATTTGGGTCGAAAATCACCTTCAAGGCCCACTTATGAAAACAAAAAATAAAACCTGCAATTATGTCCCTCGTAGGACAAGGATTACATCCCCAAAAATTTAAGCATGATCAGCTCCAAAATCGAGCCCAAATCAGTCCCAAACTAGAGGAATCAAACAAGAATCAATATGGAGAAATCAACAGAATAAAGACAAGGAACATACGAATTTTTGACAAGAAGAGTACCACATACACGATGGAATTGACCCCTAAGCTTTACAACTGAATCCACCAGGTTTCCTTGAGCTTGAGATCTCAAAGAATTGTAATTTTCATATAAGGAATGATTTTAAAAAAAAATTAATATATACGGCGAAGGCACTGGCCTTTCAAACGCGGGGATACCATCGCGAATGCGGCCTCGCGTAGGCGGCCTGCCCCTCGCGAATGCGAAGAGGAAAAGAAGTCGGGGCCTAGAGCCCTTTCTTTGTGTATGCGGTGGAGATACTATATATGCGGGCTCGCAAATGTGGCTAACCCCTTGCAAACACCTAGGATATCAACATGCTCGAATGGACTATCGGGATTTATCCGGGATCCCGTGCATACAAATGAACTATGCTACCATACCAAAAATTTGGATATGATCAGACAAAATTTCCAACGGAGATTGTTTCAACAAAAATGGGGCCACGCCCAAAACCTACATTTTAACTAAAACCCACAAATAGACAAAAATGAGTCTGAAAGCCTTGGGACCAAAACCAAAGGTCCCACTAGCCCAAAGTCTATGCTCTGAAGCTAATGATGCTAACAAAATTTTCATCCAAGCATGTTTACTCTGAATGTTGACCAAAGTCAATTCTTTCAACTTGAAGAGTTTAAAAATAGGGAAATTGACTTAAAATACAAATGAACTGCTCGAGAGCTGAACCATCTGTCCCATCAAGTCATAAATGACATGTATCCTCTATAGAAAAGCTCAAAACACGAAAAAAGCATGAAAACTGAGAAAATGACCTAAAGGTCATTACAACATCCACTACTAAAAAGACATTTGTTCTTGAAATTTAAGGAACGAAAGGTACCTTAAGGCTCAAAAAGGTGAGAATAGTAGACCCGCATATCATGCTCAGTCTCCCAGGTAGCCTCCTCGATAGGACGATATGTCCAATAGACCTTAACCATCGAAATCTCCCTAGACCTCAATTGTCTAACATCCTAAGCTAGAATAGATATTGGCTCCTCCTCAAAAGTCAAATGATCATCTAACTTGACCAAATCCCAGCGGATCACGTAAGACTCATTTAGAATGTAACGACTAAGGATCGACCCATGAAAAATAGGGTGAATAGCAAAAAAAGCTGGAGGCAAGGCTAACTCATATCCAACATCTCCAACCCACTAAAGAACCTCAAACATCCCAATATACCTGGTGCTGAGCTTGCCCCTTATCCTGAATATCATCACACCCTTCATGGGTGACACTCACAGGAATACACGGTCACTAAATCCAAACACTAAAGCACGATGCCTATGGTCTGCATAACTCTTCTGTCTACTCTGTGTTGCTCAAAGTCTATCCTGAATCAGCTGAACTCTATTCAAAGACCTGCGCAACAGATCAGTACCCTGCAACCTAGTCTCAAAAGCATCAAACCACCCAATAGGAGACCTATATTGCCTACTATACAAGGCCTCAAAGGGAGCTATCTGAATAGGTGAATGGTAGTTGTTATTATAAGAAAACTCCACTAAGGCTAGAAATTAGTCCCACTGACCTCCAAAGTACATAACACAAGCCCGAATCATATCTTGAAGAACGTAAATAGTCCAATTGGATTGGCCATCGGTCTAAGGATGGAAGAGAGTTCTAAGATCAACTCAGTTACCCAACTCCTCCTGAAATGCCCTCCAAAAGTGAGAGGTGAACTGGGTACCTCTATTCTAAAGAATGGACATCAGCACATCGTGAAGACAAACTATCTCTTGCACATAAATCTGAGCCAACCTCTTGACACTGTAAAAAGACTTAATTGGCATGAAGTGAGCAGAACAAGTCAACCGATCCATAATAACCCAAATGCTATCATAACCTCAGGATGTATACGGCAAGACAATCACAAAATCCATAGTAATCCGCTCCCACTTCCACTTAGGAATGGGTAGCCTATGAAGCAAACCACCAAGTCTCAAGTACTTGGGTATCACTTGCTGATCGTTTCAGCATCGAGATATAAACTCCACTGTGTCCCTCTTTATCTCGCTCCACCAGTATTGTTGTCTCAAGTTTGTATACATCTTAGCTGCCTTTAGATGAATGAAATATTTAGAATAGTGAGCCTCTTGTAATATCAACTGAATCAAGTCATCAACGCTCAGAATACACCCTTTAAATCTAAGGCGGACTTCTTAGCCCCATTGCTCAACACCTCCTCTTAGAACCCACAAAGTCAATTAATCTTAAACAACCACTCTCGAATTTGCTCGAACAAAGTAGATCGTACCTTAACTCGAGCAAGAATCTTCCTAGGGTCAGAAATATCAAGTCGAACCAACCTATTTGCTAAAGACTTGATGTCTTAGGTTAATTGTCTCTTCAAAACTGAAAGAAAAGCCAAACTCCCCATACTCACCACCTTCTGGCTCAAGGCATCTGCTACCATATTTGCCTTACCCGAGTGGTAAAGAATAGAGATGTCATAGTCCTTTAGTAACTCTAGCCACCTCCACTGCCTTAAATTAAGATCCATATGGCTTAGAATGTATTATATGCTATGATGGTTGGTGAATATCTCGTAATGCACGACATATAGTTAATGCCTCCAAATCTTAAGCGCAAAATCTACTGCTTCCAACTCCAAGTCATAGGTGGGGAAGTTGTGCTCATGCACCTTCAACTGTCTAGAAGTATATGATATCACTTTCCCCAGCTGTATAATAATCAAACCAACACCTAATGCATCACAATAAACTATAAACCCT
This sequence comes from Jaltomata sinuosa, assembly GCA_003996215.1. Classification (NCBI taxonomy): domain Eukaryota; kingdom Viridiplantae; phylum Streptophyta; class Magnoliopsida; order Solanales; family Solanaceae; genus Jaltomata; species Jaltomata sinuosa. The sequence goes on from QJPP01001105.1 coordinate 893,631, forward strand.
GGTCCTCAACTGGAAGAGTCAATGTTGGAGTTGTAGTCAATAAGGCCTTGAGCTTCACAAAGCTCTCCTCACGCACATAGGACAAATTAAATGGGACATCCTTCCTACTGAGTCTAATCAATGGCATTGCATTAAAAGAGAATCCCTTGACAAACCATTTGTATGAAAATACCAACCCAACGAAACTGCGAACCTTGGTAGGAGAAGTGGGCCTAGCCCAATCACAAACTACCTCAATCTATGCCGGGTCTACTATAATCCCATCCCTAGACACCACGTGGCCCAAGAATGCAACAGACTCAAGCCAGAACTCACACTTTGAAAACTTGCCATAAAGCCACTAATCTCTCAATGTCTGGAGCACAATTCTCAAATGTTATTCGTGCTCCTCCCTACTCCTCGAGTAGACAAATATGTCATCAATGAATATTATCGTGAAAGAGTCCAAATAAGTCCTTAACACTCGATTTATCAAGTCCATGAATGCTATTGGAGAATTGGTCAATCCAAAAGACATTAGCAGGAATATGTAATGGTTGTAGCGAGTCCTAAAGGGTGTTTTAGAGATATACGCCACCCCAATCATCAACTAATTTTAGTCAGATCTCAAGTTAATCTTAGAAAATATGGATGCACCCTGAAACTAGTCAAATAGATCATCAATATGCAACATTGGATACTTATTCTTCACAATTACTTTATTCAGATGTTGGTATCTATACACATACGCATAGTGCCATCCTTTTTATTCATAAAAAGGATGGGAGCACCCCAAGGAAAAATACCCAGCCAAATGAAACCCTTACTTAGAAGATCCTGAAGCTGAACATTAAGCTCTTTCAATTTAGCAGGAGCCATATGATAAGGTGGAACAGAAATAGGTTGGGTGCTCAGCTCAAAATCAATAGCAAGGTCTATATCACGCTCAGGCAGGAGGCCAGGAAAGTTGGTAGGAAAGACATATACAAACTCATAGACCACAAGAACTTAATCAGGCGAAGGAATGTCGGCACAAACATCACAGACATAAGCAAGGTAAGCCAAACACCCCTTCGACGCCAAACTCTTAACATGAATACAAGAGATGATCCGTGTTGGCGCATGGCTAACAGAACCCTGCCACATAATAAGGAGTATTCCAGGAATGGATAAGGTAATGGTCTTAGAAAAGTAATCCAAGACCACATGATAAGGGGATAACCAGTCCATACCCAGAATAGCATCAAAATCTACCATATCAAATACAACAAGATACGCCCAAGTGTTATACTCCTAAATTGTCACAACACATGATCTAAATACTTGATCAACTACCAAAGAATCACCTACTAGAGTAGCTACACTCAATGGCACAGCAAAAGGCTCGCTAGACAATCCCAATCGAGAAACAAAGTATGTAGACACATATCAATAAGTGGAGCCTAGATCAAATAAGACAGATGTTATCTATCAACAAACTGAAATCGTACTTATGATCATGAAATCTAAAGCCTCTGCTTTTGGTCTACAAGGAATGGCATGTAATTGTATGCACCCACCGTGGGATGAGTACCCGTAGGACCACGGGTCTTACATGGCTAAGCACCAGCACAAGCATCTCTACTACTCTGAGCACTACCTCTTGCCGGTGGCACTACTGCTTTAAGATGCTTAGCATCTATTGAAGAATCGACAATTTGCTTTGCTCAAAATCATTTTCCCTCTTACCTTTAATTTGCCAAAAACTTCTTTGCCAAGAATTGTTTTTTGGTGAGTCTATTTTGAGACGAGCAACACACGGACATAATTTTAAACTAAAACATGAAATTTTTCATTAGGAAAGTCACCTCTGAATATATCATAGGGAAACACCAATCCAGTTCAACACAAAAATAAACAAAGAAAATAAAAATAAAAGAAACAATTTGCTTCTTGGGAAAGAACCATGGTATGAAGAAAACCCGTGGAGTTTATTCATTAATGTATTATTAACAAGGTGACCAAAATTAAAGTACTCATGAATTATTTGAAATTGAGCCTCGGCATAGGCACTAAGCGTGTTTTCAAGGTACAAGTAGTAAAACGATAGATCATGTAGGACCAACCCAGTGATATCGCAACTCAAGCAATATATGAAATAAGCCTGGTAAGGGAATAGTTTAAGCACTATGAAAATAAAAGGCCTAACAAGGGAAATATCATAATCATCCAAAGCATGCCCGACAAGGGCCAAATAAATTATCTAACAGGAAAACAAATTCAAGGGTCGACAAGGGCACTAAAAACAATTTCTCAAATCCCAACATGGGCAACCAACAATTATAACAAGAATGCACCATCTCCCCCCCAAAAAATAAAGCATTGGCCTTAATGCTTAAACTCAAACATATAAGGAAAGGGTGAGAAAACTCCCTGTATGGGCTACTCCTCATCATCATCCACATGCTCTGCCTGCTCTGAATTGGAACCTACTCCACCCTTGCAAGAGTGTGAGGTGAGCTGTGAATCATAGATTACCTACTGCAATCCTGGGTCCTGAGCATCCTCATGGTCCTTGTCATTATCATCCAAAGTAACAAACATCCTATCAATGGGGCCAGGTGTGTGAAAGGTTGCAGCCATGGCAATCTCAATCACACTCGTATCAACCTCGCCCATTAGTGCTTTCCCTTTTCCTTTGTCAAAATCTTTTCAGAAAGCTGCCACAACACCCTCCTCAAAAATATTAACTCTCTTGCATAGGTTGGTCACACTGCTCACTACCTCCTTCATAGCCTTCTTTACCGCCTTCTGAATTAGCCTGTGCAACTTATCAACTAGATCAGTCAACTGCCTATCATGAGAGTAGGTCAAGTCAACAAGTTTCTGAAAGCCTGCCTTGGTCGATATTGATGAAGATGGTGATTGTCCTGGAGGGGCAGAAACTATAGGATTTCGTGATTCTATGGAAGTAGGTGCATTTGAGTCTGATCCAGACAGAGAGGAAGCTGAAGGCTCAACATCGATGTCCTCAATATGCACATCAGCAGAAGATTGCAGTCTACACATCTTCATCCTGGGGGAAACCATATATATCTTCTTTCCCAGGTCAAGCACACCCACAGAAAGAGTAGAGGAATTAGAGCAAAAATATGTGATGCCAGCTGCAGCATAGAGATTGCTAATGAGCTCCGAGAAAGGGAATGAATCACAACCCCGATGTGCTTTTCTTTTAATCACTAGTGTTGCGATCTCTCCTAAATTAACATGCTCCCTTGACATGATAGTGTCTACAAGAATGGCTTCTTCTTTGGTGACTTTATTATTATTCTGAGAAGGCAAGAATCTAGAAAGGACAAAGTTATACCATAGGCGCACCTCAAAGTATAGAGTCTTGCATGGAATAATTCCCCCATAGTGAAGTCGTATGGATGATCAGTTTAGTGCGTTGTAAACTAGACTCATAGACCTTCGATATGGTGGGTCCTAGGACTTCTAACCAATTATGTATTAAGAGAAAATCTTCAAGACATTCAACCCAACCTTTCAGAGAATTTCTTAACAGAATTTACAATAACTTTTTCTGACTTTTGTTTTGAAAGTTGCTTGACTTCAAAACTTAACATACAACCATTTTATGATTAAAATAACTCATATAACATCCTCCCTAAAATTTTAAGACCTTATTCTTATCCCAAAAGTATGAGTTAACCCAATATTCAAATGGGTGGGGTGTTACATTCTCCCCCCTCCCCTAGGGACAATCATCCTCGAATGAAGATAATGTACATTAAATCATAGGAAACAACACAATAATTCATATAGTACACTAGTACCATACCTTATGTACTCAATACGGGTCAACTATCTGTCTGTTCTAAACATCATATGAACTTGTAAACTACAAAAGTTACGTACCTCATGTACTCTAATGAGGGTCTAGTATCTATCTATTCTGAACACTATCAGAAGGAGTGAACATGTAGGGATATCTAAACTTCATGTCCTCTTTAGATTCCCACGCCATATCCTTGATATTATGGTTCTACCATAACACTTTCACTAATGCTATTTTGCAATCTCCTAAACTGGTTGTCTACTATGGAAACAAGGACTTCTTTATAAGATAATTCCTCTAAAATCTGAACCTCTATCGTTAGTACTATATCTGTTGGATCTCTAATATAGTTCTGTTACATAGAAACATGAAAGACTGGGTGCATTACCTCTAACTTTGGAGGTAGCTCTAGCTGGTATGTAATTGTGCCTATCCATCACATGATATGGTTAGGTACAGTATTTCAAGGGCTCATCTTTCCCTTCATGCCAAATTACATAACACCTTTCATCGATAAAACCTTCAAAAATTCCCAATCGTGAACATTAAACTCTATGTCCCATCGCCTAATATTTGAATATAAGTTCTGGAAGCTATGAGCTATCAATAACTACTATCTGATCTATTTATCCTTTTCCACAGCCTGCTACACTACGTCAGATCCAAACAATCTTGACTCTTTAACCTTGAACCAATCAATAGGGGATCATCATTTCTGCCCACATAAAGACTAGTATGGTGCCTTGGCAATGCTAGAATGATAGTTCTTATTATAAGCATACTCAATAACTAACATGTGATCATACTAGTTCTCACCGAAATGTAGCACACACACCCATAACATGTTCTCAAGCATTTGGATCATGCATTGCACTTGGCCATTAATCTAATGATGAAAAGCCATACAAAGATTAACCTGAGTCCCCAAACTTTTCCAAAAGGATCTTCATAAGTATGTTGTAAACTACTCCCTTTTTATCTTAAATAATCAATATTGGGACCCCATGAAGTATGACTATCTCTCTATGTACAAACCAGCATAATCTACAGCTCGAATATAGCCTTGACTGGCATGAAATGGGCCAATTTTGTCAACCTATCAACAATCACCCAAAGAGAATCGTACTTCCATTGCGAATGAGGCAAACGTGGGACAAAATTCATATTTATCTCCTCCCACTTCAAAAGTGGAATATCTATCTCATTAGTTAGTCCACTAGGCTTATGATGATCTACTGTTACCTGCTGACAATTTGGGTACTATGCCACGAACTTAGCTATTTCCCTCTTTATTCCAAGCCACCAATAAATCTCCTTAATATCGTGATACATTTTTATGGATCTTGGATGAATAGAATAACGAGAATGGTGTGCCTCTTCCATAATCTACTATTGAAGCTTTGCAACATCTGAAACACATAATTGATCTCTATATTAGAGGACCCTATCTGTTGCTACATCAGTTGCTAATGACTCACGCTGTTGAGCCTTTCCTCTAAGCTGCTCTAAGCTGGGATCCTCATATTGTCGTTTCTTCACCTCCACAACTAGAGATGATATGGGTGTTTCTTGATCTATGACCCCTGCATCATCAGAGTCTAATAAGCTAAGCCCCAAACTAGCTAGCTGATGAAGCTCTCTAAACATCTCTTGCTTCTCCGTTCTTAAATATAATAGATTGTCAATAGACTTACGACTAAGGGACTCCGCTACTATATTAGCTTTCCCTAGACAGTATAAGATATCCACGTCATTGTCTTTAAACAATACAAGTTATTGGCACTATCGTAGGTTCAACTCCTTCCATCTAAAAATATACTAGAGATTCTTATAATCTGTATATATATCAACATTAATGACACACAAGTGATGGCTCAAAAACTTCAGGGCATGAATAAATGTAGCCAACTCTAAATAGTGGGTCAGGTAGTTCTTCTAATTCTTTTTAATTGTCTAGGCATAAGAAATTACCTTTCTGTGTTACATCAAAACACAAACCAGCCTAATGCTTAAAGTATCACAATATTTTTTGTAGCCCTCTGGACCTTCTTGTATGGTCAAAACTGCTGTTGAAGTCAATCTATCTTTCAGCTCTTGGAAACTCTACTCGTAGGTTGTAGTCTACTAAAACATAAATTCTTTTTGAGTCAGCTATATCAAGGGCACTGAAAGTGAAGAAATTCCTTCCATAAAGCTTTTGTAATACCATGTTAACCACAGAAAGCTACAAACTTCTATCATGATTATGGGTCTAGGCCAAGCCTTCACGAACTTAATATTTTGTAAATCAACCTGAATACCAGCGTTTGATACAATATTGCCCTAAAAGGCCATATAATGCAATTAGAACTTTTATTTTAGGAGCTTAGCTTGCAACCGCTGATCTCAGAGTACTTAAAGCACTGCTCAAAGGTGGTCTCTATGCTCGGTCTCTGAATGAGATATACCAGAATATCATTAATAAACACAATAAGAACAAGTCTAAGAATGGCCTGAGATACTATTCATCAGGTCCATAAATACTATTGGGGAATTCTTCAACCCGAAATACATCACAAGAAACTCAAAATGTCCATATTTGAGCCTTGAGGCTATCTTTGGAATATCACTCTCTCAAAGAAGTACATGGTTGTAACCTAAATATAAGTCAATCTTTGAGAAACATCGGGCATCCTGTGGTTGGTAAAAAAAACCATCAATCTTTTATAGTGGATATTTGTCCTTTATTGTCACCTTATTCAATTTTTGATAAACTATACACTTTTTCAACAAGCCATCTTTCTTCTACTCAAATAACACTAGTGCACCCCATGGTGATGCACTAGGCCTGATGAAGCCCTTATTTAATAAATCTTTCAGTTGTTCATTCAATTCCTTCAATTCTATTGGTGCCATTCTATATGGGGGAATTGATATCAGATGTGCATCTTGTAATGTAGCAATAACAAAATTAATCTCTCATTCTATGGGAATACCAGGAAGCTCATTTGGAAACTCGTTAGCCACTAGAATAAACTGAAGAGTCGGTGTCTCAACATCAATATCTTGAACTAGAATAACATGGTAAATGCAGCCTCTAGTGATCATTTTCTTTAACTTATGATAAGAAATAAAACTTCTTTTTTTACGTTGCTACCTTACCCTTCAACTCTCGAACTACTTCCCTTAGAAGATGGAATCTAACCGTCTTTGCTCGATAGTAAACATTGTCATAACAAGATGCCAGCTAATCCATGCCCATAATAATATTCAAAGCCAAGAATCTATAGCTCTATCAAGTCTACAGAGGTCTGGTCTGATGGCCAATAATATGTACCGTACAATCTCAATAAACCCTCTAGGAAATAATAGAGTCACTAACTAGGGTAGACATAGCAAAAAGGTCGTTGCAATGGCTCTTGTACTATACACAACTTCACAGTAATAAATGGGGTAACATACGATAATGTAGAGCTTGGATCTATCAAAACACAAACACAGTGGGAGAAACCACCCAATATACCTGTCAGAACATCGGGCGATGGCTATGAATCCTGATAACCTGTAGTGTATATGTTCAATTCTGGCCACTGCCGGAACTAGATGATCCCTCTTGGCATTGACCTTTACCTCATAAAATCTAGGACCACGCTCTATAGGATATACTGAGGAATATGATCTTGTTGCTAATCTGTAAGTCATGAACCTTACTTGTCCCTAAACAGATAATATCTTTGTATACGACCCTCTTGGCCACAAAAATGCATGTTGTGGAGCCCTGATGGCATCTCCTGGCATGTGTTTACTGCATGTATCACAATGTGGCACAACTGATCTAAACTACTCTAGGACATTGAACTGCTACAAGCCTGATGCTTGTGAGCTCCCACCCAGACCTAACCACCCTTGGTAATCAACCCTGCTACCCTAGGAATGTTGTAGTGGGTCCTAAGGCCAAGAATATAAGGTCAAGAGCCACCCTGGGCCTTTATCTAAAACATGTGGGCCTAGATCTTTTATGTTGTCCTCTCTCGACTCTCTAATTGTATATTGTAGATGTCAAGGCACCTCTATGTTATATGTAGTGTCATGCATTCGCGTTATGTTCATATTGTCATTATGTGCAATTTGGGTACAAGCCCAGTAAAATCGTAAGCCAAAGAACTCAACCCTTATGACTCGGCTCTATAGCACGATTTGAGCAAGAAAAAGGATAACTTTCTTGACCAGTGTCTATAGCTTCCTGCTTACAGAATGTGGTGTATAACACATTTATAAATAAGACTCCACTAAGCATGGCTTGTAGACTCCCTAGGATACGATGCTACTTTGATACCAAGTTTGTCATGCCCCAAACTCGGGGGGCGCAACTAGCACCTAATGCAAAAACTTAGGCCAAAGCCGACCCTGCTGAACTATTTGCCAATGGTGCATAACAACCGTGCACAATTAAGAAAATAAACAAGTATATATCAGCTTAAAAATCAACCCTCAGCCGTAAAGTCCCCTTTCAACAGCTCTAGAAAAAAAATTGCTACTCCCGATAATTCATATAATGCAATAAGCATGTAGCACATAAGTCTTGTTTGGGCCATCAACGCCACCATGATATCTAGGAAAGCATAACCACTATGCGGGTTGTCAAGGCCATCATGATCTCTATATAAAATCTGAAAACATGTATATACAACGTAAACTAGGCCAATGAGCCACTAAACTGCCAACAAAAACAACAACAAGGCCCAATTGGCTAATACGTTATAGCTAATGAATACAAGGCCAAAATGGTCACCTTCGTAGCTATGCAACCCAACTTACTAGTCTGCAAGACTCTATGGATACAATACTTTGTGGGACAGGGCCCCAACCTACCCAATAACTATAAATAGCAAAAAGGAAAATCTTTGAGACTCTGGCGACCCCTTGAAGGAAAGGAGTCAACCAACCCGCTGAATTCTTGGCTATGCTACTCGGAAGGTCTATCTAGTCATTGCTCAGGACCAGCAAGAATGAATGCAGCTCCTCAAGCAATGGAGTGTCAATATTAAATAATGTACCGAGCATGTAAGGCAATTGAAAACTAAAACTGAAGTGTAACGATGAACAAAAGGGCAGGAGTAAAACAGAAGTACAACAACTTACCTTACTACAATAAGATACGATCTAAAGCACATAGCAAATAATAACCTTACCTGGCCCTATAAGTGATAAACGCTCAAATCATTCTCTCCAAGTAGGAGGCCACAACGATCGCATAGTCAAAATAAAATTTATAATCTCCCAACGGAAGTCAGGGTCATACCTAAGGGACCTAATCTAGCTAGTGAGAGATTGTACAAAGCGATTTCAAAGTGAGAGTAGTTGTTCAACAAAACCAAAGCAATAAAATGAGGGGAATTGGGAAAGTTGTCACTAGTAACTCAATTCAATAAAAAGCTACAAAATCAAGATGGGTGTACCAATAAGAACTATATGACTAGGGGAGCATTTCCGATGGGGCATTCACAATAGTATAGGGTAATCACTAATTCACTTAAATTTTCACCTATTTACACGGGTAGCGTTGGTTATAGGTGTGGAATGTTATCTCTCGATCAACATCCACATATCCAATGATTTTGGTTAGAACATCATTCAGTGTGCTATATAACCAACCAACATTTGCTTGGGGAGGTCATCCTATCTCTAGCTCGGACCCTTAAATGGGAGATTCCAAGATTGGAGCTATGTCTAGCCTCCAATCTAAGTGGATTCCCAAGTACCCACTAGCAATTTCACATCCACAACTACAAAATTCTCTCTCGAACAATTACATAGCCATGTAAGGTAAATTCATCTTTACAACCACAAATTTTAGATTAAAACATGGTGAAATTACTAGACCCATATCAGATAAGCAATTATAAAAGTGAATTAACAACACCCACACCCATTAGCTAAGCACCCTTCATCAATACACTCCTAGACAAGATGAATTAGCCACTCATAGAAGGGGGAGAAGATATATCAGCTGGGGTAAATTAAATTCCCATCCATTGTAGTTAATTCTCAAGTTCTAGAGTCAAATTAGGCACACAATTTGTTAACCAAAAGGTTGGATTGAAAACCCTCTCTCAATTGGAGATGGAGAAAAATGTTTACAAGCCAAAAATATCTCCAAATTCTCTATCTGAAATTCTCTGCAAAAATTGTATATACAAAATAAGCCTAAAATTGCCTTTTATATGTTCCTAAATTGTCACATAAATTTAGGACAAAATTGCCTTCTGTGTGGTGTGCGATGCGATGTGCGGTTCGCACGTCACAGTGTGTGCATCGCACACCTGCTTCAGATTTCCCAGTGACTTCAGCCGCAGAGGTAAGCTTTGTGCGAAGGTGGTGCATTTCGCACCACGGGATGTGCACGTCGCATGAAGACCGCACTCCTTAGCAAAATCTTCAGTAATATTTGCAGCTTCATGAGGAGGAGGTGCGAACCGCACCTCGGCTTTTGCGTGTCGCACAACCACCGCACCTCCTGACAGATTCTCCAGCTTTTCTCAACTCTTCATACTTAGCTCCTTTTTGGCTCTTTTTGGGTCCATATCCTTGTTTTTCCTCTTCTATCCAAAGTACCTACATAGAAATCAATAAAGTCCACAAGAACCTCTAAATCGATTCAAAATATAGCAATAATTCATGGATATAGGCTCAATAAATTGGTAGATTACCGACTTATCAAACCCCCAAACTTGAACTATTGCTTGTCCTCAAGCAAGATACTCACAAGGCAAGGAATGAATTTTGCTAAGTCTCAATTAAGGCACAAAAACTACTCTACACTATTTTTTTAACAAAAAGAAACAAACAAATGACTCAAACAAAACACTTAACTACTATGCTTATCTCAATTTTGACCACCACGTGCTCACGGCAATCGCACATTTCAAAACTTTTGTTCAAAGGACATCATATGGCATTCAAAATTCAAGGGAATTATTGTCATTCAAAGCAAGACATTTAAGCTTCTCCAGTCATTAGCATGGACCTTCAAGGTTTGCCTCGAGATTCACCACACAACTTGTCTCATTCATTTTCCTCAATTGAAATAGAGACTCATGCTTCGATTCGAGTGCATGATACCACTAACCACAAGAGAGAATCCCACTCACAATCATTCAATTCACAAAATATAGTATTATGGGAGAACCAAGAAAACTCTCACTCTCTCAAAGAAGTTCAAGTGAATGCGCATCGAACCATAGGCTTGCCCTTCATGTAAATTGCCACTAATGTAGGGTAGCCAAGTTATGAATCACCAAGGACTTGCGGGTATGATGTTGGCTAGGGATAAGGTGAGGATATCATTTGGTTCAAGTGACTACACCTCCCTAATGATCTTTGTTTTCATTTCAAACACCGCTCACATTTTTCAATATCAACTTTACCGTATTTCTCCCTCACACAACCCAAGATTTCTCCTTTTTAACTCATGATCATTCACACCTTATATCACCTTCACTTGGTAGCACCTATTTTTGCTTTTCAATTTGCTTATTGGATTGATCTTTTGGAGCAGTTTTCAATTCTCGAATCAAGGTGCTACCATGCACTTGAAGTGCATTTATTTTCTTCTCCTCATTTGATCACATGTACCCCCCTCCCAAACGTAGGCATTTTCCAATGTTATCTTTTGTTTCCCCCCCCCCAAACTTAGGCTTTTAACCTACATTTCATTTTCAAGCAATTAGGTAGGATGGGTGCCAAGATAGAGGTTCCAAAAAGGTCAAGGTGTTAAAAAGGTGTCAAAGAATAGTCACAAGCTCACAGGGGTTCACTAGGATTTGATGTCATTGGGAGGTCATTTGAGTGAAGTGGCTATCAAAAAGGGCCTAAGGTCATTTTCCAAGCTTTGTTACACCTAGAATTTTGCCTTGAATCACATTCGGGGAAAGTTCTAGATGACACTTATGCACAAGAATCAAGGTAAAGCCTCACTGCACAAGGCATCATGCCACAAAACTTGATCCATTAGTCCCACAATCAATTGGGGCAAATGACTTTTGAAAAGATATTCTGAGTTCATTACACACTCGTTTGTGAGTCAATCAAGCCAAAGCAAGAGTGTGCAAGTCATGAAAAGAGAACGCTTTTCCTCAAAAATTCATTTCCCTTCTTTCTTTCCTTTTCAAAAACAATTCACCAAGAGAATTTTTTGGTGGGCCCATTTCGAGACAAGCACTTACGGACTCAATTCTAAACTAAAAATTGACATTTTCCCTTAAGAAAGTTGTCTCTCAATCTATCATAGGGAAACACCAACCCGGTTTGACACACAAAAACAAGAGAAAAGAAAAAAAATAATAAAAATTTTGCTCCTTGGGAAAGAACCGTAATATTAAGAACCGGAGTTTATTTCTACACTACTATTAACAAGGCAATAACCGAATTTGCGCTCATAATTTCATTCAAGAACAAGCCTAAGCGTAGGCATTTAGCGCATTTGTAAGGCACGGGTGGTGGAATAATGGGGCATGTAAGACCAACCCGGCACACCATCAATAAAAACATCAAGCCCGGCGAGGGCACAATTAAGCTAAAAGTAAAACAAAAACATGACCTAAAAAAGAAAAAGCAAAATAATAGAATCACAATCAATTATCCAAAATGTGCCCGACAAGGGCCAAATAAAACTAAGCAGAATAGTCAACTAGGCCCAACAAGGGCAATAAATTATCTCAAGCCCACTCATAGGCACCAAAAAGCAAGTAAGTAAAGCCACCCCTTCCCCATAAAAGGAGCATTGCCCTCAATGCTCATAGTGCAATGCAAAGAGGGTGGAACTCCCTGGAGGATCTAGTCCTCATCATTACCATCATTAGGAGCAACTTCTTCTTCAACATTCTTCCCACATGGGCCAGTACCACCCCTTTGAGATTTTGCCGAAAATGTGGAGTCACGAAGCACTCTCTGAAACTCGGGGTTCTCATCATCATCCAGCTCTTGCTCAGCATGACCGGGCAACTCCTCGGATGTATATGAAGCAAACAAGTCATCCAACGGTCCAGGAATCCTCCTAGGTGGAGGCAATATGGTCAAATCAGCTTCCACTATCGTATCGTTACCTTTGGACTTGTCAATATCTTTTTGGAGTTTTAAGATTGACCCTTCCATAACATCAACCCACTTGCACAACGTCTTCAGACTATCAACCACCCCTTCACTGCACTCTTGACCACACTATTGATCAATCCCAGTAGTTTTGTGGCTAAGTCTGCCAGTTGCTTCTCATAACTATGAGTTCTGTTGACCATATACTGAAGACCACTCTTTGTCATAGAGGGTGAGGGGGAATGTTGGTGTGCCTCCAAAGTTTCCCTAGATGGGGAAGAAATTCATGCTCTAGCACCAGGCTCGTCACTGTCAATCTCACTCAGCTGCTCCTTTATTTTCCTCTCTAATTTGGGGGCATCCCTGTCTGTCTTCTTATCAAGATCGATGACCCCGATGGCATGAGTAAACTTGTCCCAAGGAGAATAGGAACATACACTTTAGCACACAACTTGGTGATCAGTATCGGGAAAGGTAAGGAGTCATTTCTGCGATGAGCTTTCCTCTGGATTACCATTGCAGCCACCTCTCCAACATTTATATGCTCCCCCATCATGATAGCCTCAATTAGAATGGCACCCTCTTGAGTTATCTTTTGGTCATTTTGAGAGGGGAGAATACGATTGCGCACTAGATCATACCAAAGTCGCACCTCAAATACCAAAGATCTCCTCGGTATATCGCCTCCCATGGTGGACCACACAGGGGTGCCTAGAGCAATGGTGCGAGCAATCACTTGATATGGCTTGAACTCAGCAGTTATTCTAACTATCAGGGCTGGTGCAAGGTCAATTAGGTATCCCCAATATATAGCATTGATTGCAGCGGGTGTGATAGACACTTTCTTGCCTCTAAAAGTGACAGCATCAAGATTGCAGAACTTGTCTTTGGGGACTTTATAGCCTTTGGAATCCTGTATGGCTTGGTAAGCCACAAAGAATTCACGGACTATTTCTTCATAGTATCCCTCGGGTACATCTTGAAATGGCTGCAACCCTCTAGTAGCAAACTGGTGGTTCATATTCCTCCCATAGGTTAAAGCTCTGCTCCACATTAAAAGTTCTGTTTTGATCCCGGGTGTAGTAGGTTCTCATGCCCTCTACCCCAAAGCAGAGCCTTGCTTCATCTATGGCTGATCTTTGCCTTGCTTGGTTTCCAGGGTTTCTCCTTCTAGAAGACATAGTCTGCATCCAAAGATTATGAGCAAAAAACAAAACAAAATCTAGGAAGGGTGGAATGCGAAAGATTAGAAAGCAAAGTAGGTGTCTGTTGTCTTGTGCGGACCATATGCAAAATGCACTAGGAAGAGTGCTTGTCGCATATGCTCTCGCACAAGCTAATAGAACCTTCAAGAAATTTTTCTACTGAGATGCGACGCTGGTGCGATCCGCACCATCAGAAGTGCATGTCGCACAAAGTTTTTCCCCTCAAATCAGTATTCTGCCTTCTTTTTTTTGACTTGGTGCAGTACCTTGTGTGACCCGCACATCAAGATCTATACATCGTATGAGAAACGCACAAAGACACAATTGGAATTTTTTGTTCCTTGTGTTCTTGTGAGTTGCACATATGATCCATAGAGAAAGAAGTGCTTCAGCACTTAGCACAACACATAATCAATTCATAACAACAAGGGGGGCAAAGGGTGTTTATGACCATAACTTTCGGGTACTCAGACTTCCCCAGATTTCCATTAACATATAACCAACAAGAAAGGACTTAATGACTTCCCTTAAGATGGACGTTACCCTGTCTATCATCAGGAACATCAAGCCCTCCTTGCAAAAATGGCCACCAATAGCATATCAATAGTTAACCTCCTCCCTGCACAAGATCATATAACCCAACTAGATTTTCAATAAGGATCATGAGCATAAAGTCAGCAACATTCAACCTTAATTATCAATTATCAATCAAAAACTAGTCACAAGTGGGTTACTCAGACTTCACCCAATCGCAGATAAAAAGGCTAAACTTTACTACCAATCAACATGCATAGTCAAGGTTTACAATCTACCAAGTTGAAATTAAGAGAATTCATCATTACAACTCAAAATTGGAGACCCAAAATTTTCGGATCTCACCCAAAATCAACATGGACAATCTACTAAGCATGCTTCACAATATGAGTTCCCAACAATCATAAAAACAACTATTTAACATCGGGGAACCTACCACAAGTGAAGGTTACAAAGGGAAGAACAAAAATCAAAGCTTTTTGAATTCCAACAATGGTGACCCACAAGACCTCCTAGAGAATCACGGCGGCAACATAGAGAAGTGGTGGTGAAGGTTGGGTGAGAAGAGGAGAAGATTTTGTGGGAGTTTGAGGTGTTTGGAGAGAATTTTAGTGGAGGATTTTGAGAGTTATGGAGAAAGATGGTGGAAAAAGAAGAGAGAGAGGCAGTTTTAAAAGAAAAAGAAGAAGAAGAGTCGTTTGGGTCATCTCCGAGTTGGATCGGTCAATAGGTTAAGTAAACTAAAAATTCAAATTTATCTCTTGTGCACCGTGACATGCGATTCGCACCAGGAAAGGTGTGGACCGCATGGCGTATCGCATATTCCCATTTTTTTCCCTTGGGTTTACCTAAGCATCTGTTTCCTTGAACGATGGAGGTATGACGTGCACTTGGGCTTGTGCGGTCTACCCAGCCTAGCGCACGTCACCTCTATTTTTTCAATTTTTCTCCAAGCCATCTGTTTTGCTATGAAATTGTCTATGCAACATGCACTATTGCTTGTGCGGTCCGCACAGTCCACTGCACGGTACCTTTTTGCCTTGCTTTCCCTTCTTGAGTTCTCCATTCCATGCATTCCCTACAGAACATCAAAACCAACAAACAATAACCAAAAACAAAGAAAGAAACTTGGGTTGTCTCCCAAGCAGCGCCTTGATTTAATGTCCCAGCACGATGATAGTACCTCAATCCTCATTCATATTTGTGGTTGTTGACAGTGTCGCTAGACAGCATTCCCTTCATCCGTGGGTTCATTTGGCTTGATAGGTAGGTCATTTAGGCCTCAAGGTATTTGAACGAAGCACTATGGGAGCTCACTGTTTGGTGAAGTGTAGAAACCTCACTCGTTAGCTCACTCACTCCTGAGTTTGTTGTATCCACCTTCTTAAGAACAAAGGACAGCATGTCCTCTATCTTGGATTGTCCGGGGTTTCTTGTGCTTGGTTGGTAGAGATAATCAGATTTGTTTGGGGGGATTTAAGGATTCGAGCTCCGATGATTAAAGAGATCACCATCCTTATCTCTTTCACGCTAATTTCTATCCCTCTCTTTGTCTCTAATCCAACCTTGATTCTCCTCCCTCGAGCGATAATACCCGGGGCGAGAACCCGCCGACATGTAACATAGCTTTCTATCAACCTCAATCATAAGCTCAACATCATTCACCTTAATCTCCGGTGTACTCACTGCATTAACCTTATTAACACCAGCTCCCATCACATGCTTGGCCATCAAGTAAATTTGTGTCATCATTTTAGCCAAAGCTTCATCTCGCTCCTCATCTTTTCTCCTTGTTTCATTTGTCAAGATTGTTGAGGGCATTCCCAAAGTTTACACCTCTACCTCTCTCGTATGCCAAGCTTTATTGGTCTTGGTCATTCATTCTAATAGCACCGAGGCAATGTGAAACTCAAGATCCATAAAGGTGCCACCTCAAAGGTTATCAGCCACTTATTTATTCACGGAGTTCAATGATCGGTAGAAGCTTTGTAACAACACATTATTTGACAATTCAAGGTTTGGACACAAGAGAAGCTTCTTCTTGAATCGTAGCCAAACCTCATGTAGGGGCTCATCCGGGAGTTGCTTGAAGTTAGTAATCTCATCTCGGAGTTTCATCATGCGAGACAGAGGAAAGAATGTTGAAGTGAGCACTTCAACTAACTTGGCCCAAGATGTGATGGATCCATCCGGCAATTCTTCAAACCACGTCGTGGCTTCCCCCATCAAATAAAGAGGGAATAGGCGCAATCAGATGGACTCTTGGGAGATATTGTGGATGATGTATGATTGGCAAATCTCCACGAAGTTCTGAATATGCTGGTTGACATCCTCATGGGCAGCTCCTCTAAATAGCCCCTTCATTTAAATCAAATGGAGCATGGTGCTTGTCACATGAAAGACAACATTTCCCACCTTGGGGGTAGGCGGATTGCACCTACACCTCCGTGCATCATAGGCTCAGCAGTGTTGGCATTGTCGAAGCCGCCAATGCTCTCATTGTCATCGGCTTCGTCCATTGTTGTCCTGCTCAATCAACACACAAACAAAAAAAAAGTAAAAAAAAACAAGTACTCTCAAGTTGACTTCACAACAATAATCAAAATCTAGCTAATACTCAAGTCCCCGACAATGGCTCCATTTTTGATAAATGCTCAAATCGTGCTCTCCAAGTAGGAGGCCACGGCGATCGCATAGTAAAAACAAAATTTATAATCTCCCAACGGATGTTGGGGTCGTACCCAAGGGACCTGATTTAGCGAGTGAGAGATTGTGCCATGCAATTTCAAAGTGGGAGTAGTTGTTCAACAAAACCAAAGCAATAAAATGGGGGAATTTGAAAAGTTGTCACTACTAACTCAATTCAATAAAAAGCTATAAAATTAAGATGGGTGTACCAATAAGAACTAGATGACTATGGGTGCATTTCCGATGGGGCATTCATTATAGGATAGGGTAATCACTAATTCACATAAATTTCACCTATTGACACGGGTAGCATTGGTTATGGGTGTGGAATATTATCTCTTGATCAATATCCACATATCCGATGATTTCAGTTAGAACATTATTCGGTACGCTAAATAACCAACCAACATTTGCTTGGGAGGTTGTAATACCCCGGAAACATATCCAGCTATCTAAGTTAAAAACCTTAGAAAAATTCATGTTCCAGGAACTTTGGGTCCAAACCACAGACCATGGTTCAAACCACGGGTCATGGAATGGAGTCGTGGTTGGCCTTATGCTGGTTCAGCCTCTGGTCTGGAATCACGAGTGTGTTCTACGGACCGTGGTTCAAACCATGGGTCCATCTTGTCCACTCATGGAACTCAGATCAGAGGAGTGATAGGTCCCTATGAAATGATGACTAGGTTTGATGACCCGTCATCCAGACGATGACCTGTCATCTTGAGTCATAGATTGACCAAGGGTCAACTGTATCCCCAGGAATCACGAGTCCAAATGACGACCTATATTCTTTTTTATGGGTCCGTCTTGTTAAATCGTAGACTGTCTTCTGTAGGCTATCTAGTTGACCAGGTTCCACGAGTTAGAACCATGAGCTGACATTCAAACGATGACCGGTGGAACTAATCCGTAGAACCTAAAACTAACTCTTTTTCCTGATTTTTCTAAGTTAAATCCCAAGGATATCTTGGTCATTTCCCACCCTTTTAACTCATAAGTGAGATCGTTTTGGCTATTTCAAGAAGGGTTTCCACCCTTATTAGCCTAAGTTCCTTCTCATTACTTCACTCTTCTCCCAAAAGGGAATATTCTTCTCCAAGATCCAAGTTCAAGTCTCCTAAGTCTTTCCAATTCAAGCGGGTTAACTTCAACCAAGGTATGTGGGTAATCAACAATGGGTTCTTTCACCCTTGTGTCCAAAACCCCTAATTCAAATTTTGATTTCATGATCTTAAAATTAGGGTTCTTATCCAATTTTTATGGGTTTTGCTAAATATGATCTTCTTATGATTTGGTTATGAAATTTCCATTAATTGCATGATTTCACATGAGTTTTTACATGCTAACTCTTATTTCATGAATTTATGTTTAACCATGGAAATTCCTACATGCATGAAGATTGATTTAAGCAAATTAGATTTTGATAGCATGTCCCTTATGGGTTTTCAAGCATGTGCATGCCTAGTTCCTATATTCTATGAAAAATCTATGTATTATGAAATAGAACTAGAGTCAGGCAAAGTTTTACAAGTCATGAAGTATGCATTTTTCTATGTTATGAATTATTATGCAAGACAAGACACTCGATGTTCCATCAATGCTCATGAGTCATTTTCTAAAGGAAAACTCATGAGTAGTATGACGATCTGGGTTATGAACAAGCATGAATAAGTAAGAACAAGTTATGAACAAGTTGTCATCAGATATGTCATATGTATGTGAGCACATGTTATACATTTTGGGAGTAGTATTTAGCACCGAGTTGGACCGGGTGAGAATACCCATGGTCCCAGAACTACGTTCCCCCGTAGGTTCTAAGTTCCCTCTGTTGGGAATCAGATTTAGTGATCACACCACATGGCATGCCTCTATACCCTTTCAAGGTATATTGGGTCCTTTTAATGGGGCAGAAACATCAGACTACATGTAGGACAGCATGGTTTATGTCGGTTAAAAGAAACTCCCATATGTTATTTTCAAGTTATGAAGTTATATGATTCTATACTATGAAACTTAAGATTTGTTTTATGTTTATTCCCAAGCATGGTTTAAACTTCTATTATCATGATTCATGCATCGCTCATATACTCGATACATCATATAGTACTGATGCATATCTTGCGCTGCATCCTTTGATGATGCAGATTCAGGTGTTCCTTTCCAGACATGTGGCTAGAGATTCCAGGCCACTCTATCTGTCAGCTGTTGGTGAGTCCTCTTAGGTTGAGGATTGGTTATGTTTTAGTTGTGTTAGATTTTCATTCCATATTTAGAGTTAGCTAGGGTCTTGTCCTAGCAACTCCTTATGTCTTGAGTAGCGGCTTTTCAGACATAGACAGTATTCGAGTTCTCTTATGCATCTTCTATTTCTATTTTGACTTGATCACCAATCTATGTTATTCCAACTTTATCTATTATGCTTCTGCTTATCTTTGTTATGCTTGAGAATTCTATGATCAAGGGTTAGCTTGGGGCACTTGTGGTCCTAAGTCTCGTGTTACGTCTAGGGGTTAACCTAGGGGCGTGACAAACTTGGTATCAGAGCCTCATGTTCAAGAGTCCTAGGATCTCTGAAAGCCGCATCGAGTAGAGTTTTATTCATGTGTGTGAAGCGTGCCACACATATGAGAGGGAAGCAATGAGATGTCTTAGAAAACTTTACTTCCTTCATGATCTCGTATGTTCCTCTAATCCTCATCTTGTACATTTTAGATTATGCCTCCTCGGTGTGCTATGCCTCCACGAACCGCTTAGAATATTGTTCCTCCCATTTCGGTACCCGATGTCACGAATGAGGAATTCAGAATTGCCATCCATTTGCTAGCCCAGACTTTTACCACTCAAGCTAATCAGCAGTCTTCTTCCCCCATTCATCCTTAAGGTGGGGTACCATCCCGAGTTCGTGACTTTGTTCGGATGAACCCACTCAAATTTTGGGGTTCAAAAGTGAGTGAGGACCCTCTCAACTTTATTGATGAAGTGAAGAAGATCTTTAAAGTTATGCAAGTGGTTGGGGTTTATTGTGTTGAGCTTCCATTCTATCAACTCAAGGATGTGGCTCATATTTTGTTCACACAATCGAAGGAGGTTAGGGTGATGGACGCGGTCCTCACGACTTAGGAGTTTTTTGAGAGGACCTTCCTTGATAGGTTCTTTCCTCCAGAGTTGAGGCAAGCAAAGGTGGAGGAATTTTTGAACTTGAGCCAGGGTTCAATGTCGGTGCAAGAGTATAGTCTGAAGTTCACTCAGTTGTCTAGCTATGCTCCCTCCATGATAGCAGACCCGCATGATCAAATGATAAAGTTTATAGATGGGGTTTCTTATGTGGCAAAGAAAGAGTGTAAGTCTTCTTTGTTATTGAGTGATATGAACATTTCCTTACTCATGACGCATGCTCAATAGATTGAGGGTGACAAGCTTAGGGAGATGGCAAGGGAGAACAAGAGGGTTAGATTCGAGGGATCAGGTTTTGGTCATCACAGGTTCGAAGGTGGACATCGCTCTTCTTTCTAGAAGAAGTCATCAATATCCGTTCATTCTTCTGCTAGTGCTCCTACCCAGTCTCAGAAGCCTCATCATGATTAGGGTGGTAGAGTATTTGGTTCTTACTCCCAGTCTCAGGGAAGTGTTGCTAAGGGGCCTTCTTTCCCTGTTTGTACCAGGTGTGGAAAGAATCACCCCCGTGAGTTCTTGGCCAGTAAAGAGGGATGATTTGGTTGTGGTCAACCTGGACATCATATCAAAGATTGCCCTTTACCTAGAAAGGGGCAGGGAGGTACGACTCAGTCTACCCCAGCAGCTTCAGGAGGTAGACTAGCCAAGCAGGGCAAAGCTTCTAGTTCTGGTGGTCAGCGCTAGAACCTCCTTTATGTTATGTCCTCTCATCAGGATCATGAGGGTTTCCCAGATGTTGTTATTAGTATGTTGAAAGTTTTCTCTTTCGATGTGTTTACTTTGTTTGACCCCGGTGCTTCCTTATCTTTTGTGACCCCTTATGTGGCATGCAAATTTGAAATATGTCATGAATTGCTTTTAGAACCCTTTTGTGTTTCTACTCCTATTGGTGAGTCAGTCTTAGCCAAAAGAATCTACCAAAATTGCCCTAACACAGTCCTTCATAGAGTTAGTTCAGCGGATCTAGTGGAGTTGGAGATGACTGATTTTGATGTCATTCTTGGTATGGATTGGTTGTATGCATAGTATGCTTCTGTTGATTGTCATACTCGGGTTGTCAGTTTCAAGTTTCCTAATGAACCCATTTTAAAATGGCAAGGTAGTCGCCTTCCTCGAAAGGTCGTTTTATATCTTATCTTAAGGCTAGGAAGATAATTTCAAAGGGGTATGTTTATCATATAGTGCGGGTTATGGACACGGAGTCCGAAACCCCATCTCTTCAGTCTTTTACTATTGTGAATGAGTTTCTAGATGTGTTTCTCGAGGACCTACCCGGAGTCCCTCCCGAGCGGGAGATAGACTTTAGGATAGATCTCCTCCCTGATATGAATCATATCTCTATTCCTTCCTATAGAATGTCTCCCGTGGAACTTAAAGAGTTGAAAGATTAGTTGAAGGATCTTGTTGATAAAGGTTTCATCAGGCCTAGAATTTCTCCATGGGGTGCCCCAATTTTTTTTGTTCAAAAGAAAAATGGTTCCCTTAGGATGTCTATTGATTACCGCCAATTAAACAAGGTCACAATCAAGAATAAGTATCCCATTCTAGGATTGATGACATGTTCGATCAGCTTCAGGGTGCTCGTTTATTCTCCAAGATCGACCTTAGATCCGGTTATCATCAGCTTCGTGTTAGAGAGTGTGATATTCCGAAGATAGTTTTCAGGACTCGTTATGGTCATTATGAATTTGTTGTGATATCTTTTGGTCTAACGAATTCTCCTGCAGCCTTTATGGATTTGATGAACCATGTGTTCAAACAGTACCGGGATATGTTTTTGATTGTTTTCATTGATGATATCCTCATCTACTCTCAGAGTAAGGAGGAGCATGCAGATCACTTGAGGGTTGTGTTGCAAACTCTCAAGGATAGGCAGTTGTTTGCTAAATTTAGCAAGTGTGAGTTTTGGATGTAGTCTGTTGCTTTTTTGGGTCATATTGTGACTAAAGATGGTATTCGAGTTGATTCTCAAAAGATAGAGGTAGTAAAGAACTGGCCTAGACCTACTTCTCTGTCTGATATTAGGAGCTTTATGGGTTTTGCTGGTTACTACAGGAGGTTTGTGGAAGGCTTTTCTTCCATTGCTACCCCTTTGACCCGATTGACTCAGAAGATGGTAAAATTTCAGTGGTCTGACTTTAGTGAGAAGAACTTTTAGGAATTGAAGACTACACTGACCACAGCTCCAGTGTTAGCTCTACCCGAGGGCTTAGATGATTTTGTTGTGTATTGTGATGCTTCTAGGATTGGTTTGGATTGTGTTTTGATGCAGCGTGGTAAGGTGATTTCTTATGCTTCGAGACAGTTTAAGACTCATGAGAAGAACTATCCTACTCATGATCTTGAGTTGGCAGCCGTGGTCTTTGCTTTGATGATTTGGAGACACTACTTGTATGGTAGGCATGTGGATGTATTTACCGATCATAAGAGTATCCATTATGTGTTCACTTAGAAGGAGTTGAATTTGCGACAAAGGAGGTGGCTTGAGCTCCTTGAGGATTATGATATGAGTGTGCTTTATCATCTGGGTAAGGCCAATATCGTGGCGTATGCCTTGAGTAGATTGTCCATGGAAAGTGTATCTTTCATTTATGATGGGAAAAAGGAATTCTTTAAGGAAGTTCGTAGTCTAGATAGGTTTGGAGTTTGCCTTATGGACTCGATAGAAAGTGGTGTGATTGTACAAAATGGTGCTGAATCATCTTTGGTAGCTGAGGTGAAGGCAAAGCAAGATGAGGATCCCATTCTACTTCAGCTTAAGAGTATAGTTCATCAGCAGCAGTTGGAGGTTTTCTCCCAAAAGGGAGATGGTGTGATTTGCTACCAGGGTCATTTATGTGTACCAGATATTGATGGGTTGAGACAATAGATTCTGACTGAGGCTCACAGTTCTAGAAATTCCATTCATCTGGTTGCTACTAAGATGTACCGTGATCTACGGGAAGTCTTTTGGTGAAATGGTATGAAGAGGGACATAGTCGGGTTTCTGGAAAAGTGTCCCAACTATCAGCAAGTAAAGGTGGAGCATCAAAGGCCTGGTGGCATGATTTAAGATATTGACCTTTCCACTTGGAAATGGGAAGTAATTAATATGGACTTCATTACTAGGTTGCCTCGTTCTCGAAGGCAACATGATTCCATTTGGGTGATTGTCGACCAGATGACCAAGTCATCCCATTTCTTGGTTGTTAAGACTACTAATTTAGTAGACGAATATGCCAGACTCTACATCTGGGAGGTAGTTAGATTGCATGGTGTTCCCTTGTCCATCATTTCCAACAGAGGTCCTCAGTTTACATCTCAGTTTATGAGATCGTTTTAGAAAGATCTTGGCACCCAGGTCAAGCTTAGCATAGCTTTTCACCCTCAGACAAACGATCAGGCAGAGCGTGCTATTTAGAATTTTGAGGATATGTTGAGAGCGTGTGTGTTTGACTTCAAGGGTAATTGGGATGATCACTTGCCTCTTATCGAATTTGCCTATAATAACAACTTTCACTCTAGCATCCAGATGGCTCTGTATGAGGCCTTTTATGGCCGGAGGTGTAGATCTCCTATTGGTTGGTTCGAGCTTGGTGAGGCAGCCTTGATTGCTCCAGATTCTATGCATGAGACCGTGGAAAAAGTTCAGCTTATTTGGGAAAGGTTGAAGACTGCTCAGAGTCGACAAAAATCTTATGCGGATGTGAGGAGAAGGGAGTTGGAATTTGAGGTTGATGATTGGGTTTTCCTTATGGTGTCACCCATGAAGGGTGTGATGAGGTTTGGAAAGAAAGGAAAACTTAGTCCCCGCTTTGTATGTCCTTATTGGATTTTGTGGAGAGTTGGTAGCGTTGCGTATGAGTTGGAGTTGCCAATGGAGTTGGAAGCGGTTCATCCTATTTTTCATGTTTCCTTGTTGAAGAAGTGTGTTGGTGATCCGAGATTGATTGTCCGTTTGGAGGATGTGGGTGTGAAGGATATTCTCACCTATGAGGAGGTTCCAGTGGAGATCCTTGATCATCAGATTCGGAGGTTGAGGAACAAAGAAGTCGCTTCGGTGAAAGTCCTTTAGAGGAATCAGCTTGTAGAGGGTGCTACTTGGGAAGCGGAAGAGGCCATGAAGGTCAAATATCCTCATCTCTTTCCTTCCAATTCAGTTTAAGCTTGAAGTACTAGTTTCCTCCTTAGTATGTACCTCTGATTCTATTCCATCAGTTCCTCTCATGATTCTAGCATGCATCCATGTTTTACGAAGTTAGTTTATCATGTTTTCAAGTTGAAAGGTTCGGGTTTTATGTTTACTCTTTGATTTCCATGTTTTGATGTTTGGTCGGGCTATTTTCTCCTCACTTTTCCTTGTTTAGTTTTCATTCGAGGACGAATGATCTCAAAGGGGAGATATTGTAACACCCAGGAAACATGTCCAGCTATCTAAGTTAAAAACCTCAGAAAAATTCATGTTCCAGGAATTACGGGTCCAAACCATGGACCGTGGTTCAAACACGGGTCGTGGAATGGAGTCGTGGTTGGCCTTATGCTGGTTCAGCCTCTGGTCTGGAACCACGAGTGGGTTCTACGGACTGTGGTTCAAACCATGGGTCCGTCCTGTCCACTCGTGGAACTCATATCAGAGGAGTGACAAGTCCCTCTGAAATAACGACTGGGTTCGAAGACCCATCATCCAGACGACGACCCGTCGTTTTGAGTCGTGGATTGACCAAGGATCAACTATATCCCCAGGAATGATGAGTCCAAATGATGACTCGTATTCTTTTCGACGTGTCCATCCTGTTGAATCGTAGACTGTCTTCTGCAGGCTATCTAGTTGACCAGGTTCCACAAGTTGGAACCCCGAGCCGTCATTCAAACGACAACCTGTGGAACCAATCTGTTGAACCTGAAATCGACTCTTTTTCCTGATTTTTCTAAGTTAAATCCCTGGGACATCATGGTCATTTCCCACCCTTTTAACTCCTAAGTGAGGTCATTTTGGCTATTTCAAGAAGGGTTTTCACCTTTATTAGCTTAAGTTCCTTCTCATTACTTCACTCCTCTCCCAAAAGGGAAAATTCTTCTCCAAGCTTCAGGTCTTAAGCTCAAAGTTCAAGTCTCCTAAGTCATTCCAATTCAAGTGGGTTATCTTCAACCAAGGTATGTGGGTAATCAACAATGGGTTTCTTTCACCCTTGCGCCCAAAACCCCTAATTCAAATTTTGATTTCATGATCTTAAAATTAGGGTTCTTATCCAATTCTTATGGGTTTTTCTAAATATGATCTTCTTATGATTTGGTTATGAAATTATCATTAAATTGCATGATTTTACATGGGTTTCTACATGCTAACTCTTATTTCATGAATTGAAGTTTAACCATGGAAATTCCTACATGCATGAAGATTAATTTAAGAAAATTGGATTTTGATAGCATATCCCTTATGGGTTTTCAAGCATGTGCATGCCTAGTTCCTATATTCTATGAAAAATATATGTATTATGAAATTGAACTAGAGTCATGCAAAGTTTTACAAGTCATGAAGTATTCAAGTTTTTTATATTATGAAGTACTATGCAAGACAAGACACTCGATGTTCCATCAATGCTCATGAGTCATTTTCTAAACTAAAACTCATGAGTAGTATGACGATCCGGGTTATGAACAAGTATGAACAAGTATGAACAAGTTATGAACAAGTTGGCATCAAATATGTCATATGTATGTGAGCACATGTTATACGTTTTGGGAGTAGTATTTAGCATCGAGTTAGACCATGTGAGAGTACCCATGGTCCCAGAACTACGTGCCTCCGTAGGTTCTAAGTCCCCTCTGTTGGGCTTCAGATTGAGTGATCACGCCACATGTCATGCCTCAATACCCTGGCAAGGTATATTGGGTCCTTTTGATGGGGCAGATACTTCGGACTCCATGTAGCTCAGAATGGTTTATGTCGGTTAAAAGAAACTCCCACATGTTATTTACTAGTTATGAAGTTATATGATTCTATACAATGAAACTTAATCTTTGTTTTATGTTTTATGTCTTATACCTTGGTATTTATTCATGGCCCCTCTTTAAGTAACAAGTTTATTCCCAAGCATGTTTTAAACTGCTTTTATCATGATTCATGCATCACTCATATACTCGATACATCCTATAGTACTGATGCATATCTTGTGTTGCATCCTTTGATGATGCAGATTTAGGTGTTCTTTTCCAGACACGTGGCTAGAGCTTCCAGGCCACTCTATCTGTCAGCTGTTGGTGAATCCTCTTAGGTCGAGGACTGGTTATGTTTTAGTTGTGTTAGCTTTTCATTCCGTATTTTGAGTTAGCTAGGGTCTTGTCCTAGCAACTCCTTATGTCTTGAGTAGAGGCTTTTCATATATAGACAGTATTTGAGTTCTCTTATAGATCTAGTATTTTTATTTTGACTTGATAACCCATCTATGTTATTCTGACTTTATCTCTTATGCTTTCGCTTATCTTTGTTATACTTGAGAATGATATGACCGAGGGTTAGCGTGGGGCACTTGTGGTCCCAAGTCCCATGTTACTTCTAGGGGTAACCTTGGGGCGTGACAGAGGTCATCCTATCTCTAGCTCAGACCCTTAAATAGGAGATTCCGCGATTGGAGCTATGTCTAGCCTCCAATCTAAGTGGATTCCCAAGTACCCATATGCAATTTCACTTCCACAACTACAAAATTCTCCCTCGAGCAATTACATAGCCAAGTAAGGTAAAATCATGTTTGCAACCATAAATTTTAGATTAAAACATGGTGAAATTACTAGACCCATATCAGATAAGCAATTATAAAAGTGAATTAACAACAGCCACACCCATTAGCTAAGCACCCATCATCAATACACCCCTAGATAAGATAAATTATCCACTCATAAAAGGGGGAGAAGATATACAGCTGGTAAAATCAAATTCCTATCTATTGCAGTTGATTCTCAAGTTCTAGATTCAAATTAGGAACAAAATTTGTTAACCAAAAGATTGGATTGAAAACCCTCTCTCAATTGGAGATAGAGAAAAATGTTTACAAGCCAAAAATATCTCCAAGTTCTCTATCTGAAATTCTCTGCAAAAATTGTATATACAAAATAAGCCTAAAATTGCCTTTTATATGTTCCCAAATCGTCACATAAATTTAGGAAAAAATTTCCCTCCGGGTGTTGTGCGACGTGACGTGCGGTTCGCACACGCCTGCTTCATATTGCCCAGTGACATCAGCCGCATAGGTAAGCTTTGTGCGAAGGTTGTGCGTTTCACGCCACGGGATGTGCACGTCGGATGGCGACCGTACTCCTTAGCAGAATCTTCAGTCATCTTTGCAGCTTCATACGGAGGAGGTGTGAATCGCACCTCGGCTTGTGCGTGTCGCACAACCACCGCACTTCCTGACAGATTCTCCAACTTTTCTCAACTCTTCACACTTAGCTCCTTTTTGCCTCTTTTTGGGTCCATATCCTTGTTTTTCCTCTTCTATCCATAGTACCTGCATAGATATCAATAAAGGCCATAAGAACCTCTAAATCAATTCAAAATATAGCAATAATTCATGGATATAGGCTTAATAAATTGGTAGATTACGAACTTATCAATAAGCCCGGTGGCTACAAACATCATACAATTGCCATAAGTCCTAGTAGGCGCAAATAATCGCTAAATACCCATGATGATCCCTTACCTGGACCCCAGTGATAATCTGATCTGAACTGTCTGAATGTACATGTGTCATGAATCAGTACAACTCTGAGGCTCTGTGGTACCATGTTTGTGCTGCCTTGTAGGTACAGCCTGCCCGGCTTGTAGGTACGGTCTGGTCGGCCCAAAGGCACGGTAGTGTACTGTAACTCCTTCCCCATAGGTACAACAGGCCCGTCCTGTAGGTACGGTCTACCCGGCTTGAAGGCACGGTAATATAATGTAATTACTGCCCAACCCGAAGGCATGGTAATAGTAACTAGAATGTAGGATCCAAAATCCTACAGTGTTAATGTCTGCTGAGGCCAAAACAAGCTCATAGGTGGCAGCAAGACGATAAAAACAACACATTCACATCATGTAATCACAAGTGACCTCAATACAATTATAACATGCTTTTCTAGGCTCCTGGGTATGGAATACAATGCTGATGATAGTCGCTATATCATGTTGTGGAGTAAAACTCAATATTATAAGGCCACTAGTCGAATAACAATGCTACATATGCTATACACTCTTTGGACTTAAATTTCATGCCAGAAAGTGAAAAGGAAACCTTAACATACCTTTAAACTGAAGCCCCAAAGGTCTCTCTATGAGACCCGACCAACCTATCATAATGCATAATTGCTAGAATCAACAGGCTGTGAGAATGAGCCATAGACAATTAATAAGGTGTTAATGTCAAACTCATGACCATACAACTCCAAAGAATAAAATGAGGCCAATAACAATAAGAAATGGAAGCTAAATCAAACTATAATATTCTAACCACATCTCAAAGGGGCGACGAGCTCCCGAGGCACTATATGAAGGTGTACTTCATGTCATTCAATCTAATAACCATCGTACGTGACTCTAGTAAGAATCAGACCAATCCAAACTCCCTCCAACACCTTAAAACCATCAATATACAATAGTAAGAACCCTATTTAACATGTCAAAGGGACTGCCCTGAGCCACGGATCTAAAATACCACTTTGTGGCTTAGAAATCCATAAAACAATACTAGAACATGGAATTCGAAAAGAGGGTCATAGGAGGAAGGTTACCTTGACAAAAAGTTTTGAAATACCAAGTTGCCAATGTTGTTAGAAGGACCCATCACGAGCTATAACAATATACGGCAAGAAAATATGACAAATAAGCCGAGAACCATAAGTTCCTCCTTGGAATTGATTCTAAAGCTCAAATTAAGAACATGTTGAGGATTTAGAACTCTTACCTTCTGATAACTGGATGCTAACAGTAGAGAAGTAAAAAATCCATGAGCTTCTTCCTTGCAGTAAGAACAAACGGAGCAAAAATTGATGGAAAAACTATACCAAAATGATGAGTTCGCGATATAGAGCAATTTTCATTAATCTTCTAAGTTGAAAGCATAGACATCCATGGAGAATCTCTAGGGTTTATATCTGATTTTCTATGGTTTTTGATCTATTTTAATGAGTTCAAAACGAAGGATGATGATATTTATAAAGGCCAGCCGACTTAGGGGCTAGGGGGCCACCTTCACAAGCCTGCTTGTGCAGTCTTACAAAAATGTGTATATCTCTTCATTCTGAAGTTGTATGGATGAGCAGTTTAGTGCGTTAGAAATTAGACTCATATACCTTCGATTTGGTGGGTTGTAGGCCTTCTAACTCATTATATATTACGAGAAAAGCTTTGAGACATTTGACCCAACCTTTCAGAGAATTTCTTAACAGAATTTACAATAAGTTTTTTTGACTTTGTGTTTTGCAACTTGCTTGACTTCAAAACTTAAAATACAACCATCTTACAATTAAAATAACTCATAAAAAATCCTCCCTAAAATTTTAAGACCTTAGTCTTATCCCAAAAGTATGAGTTAATCCAACATTCAAACGGGTGGGGTGTTACAAAAGTGAACTTAAACGAAGTCAATTTGCGACTCAAAAACCACTCCCCGACAACGGCGGTATTTTTGATGATGCTCAAAAGCACTCTCCTGAAGGATGTGGTAGCAATCGTCAATCAAAACAAAATTGACCCAACGAATGGTCGGGGTTGAATCGATGGAGAATGGAGTGATGATTTGCTAAGAGATCATCGAAAAATAATCACTAAAAGAGTAAATGCTCAAAAAGTTTAAAAGTAAATATTAGGTGAATTGGAAAAGGGAAATTAACATATCAATTTTGATTTCAACACAAGAGAGCAACGTAAACACAAGATTTGTAATTAATGAGAAGGAAACTAGGGGTATGCTTCCGATGGAATTCTACAATGGGTTAGGGTACTTTATTAGTTATGCAAATTCTCAATAAATGATACGGGTAGCATCGGTTTTAGTTATGTTTGGTAATATTTTGATCCTCCAAATATATATCCTATGGTTTTTGCTCAAGCACCATAGTTTTTACATAAGAAACCAATTCAATTGCTTGGGGGAATCACACTATTTCTAGCTTAGATTCTTAGATGAGAATTTATGTGATTAAGCTATTTCTAGCCTTAATAAAGGTGGAAATCCTAAATTTTCACTATTGAATTCCTATCCGAATTATGAACCCCTCTTTCAAGCAAGAACACAATTAAGAAAACTCAATTAATGTTTGCAACCATCAATTTTATGATTAAATCTTGAGGAATTCAATAGACCCATATCAATTAATCAATTATAAGCACAATTAAACAAGACCCATACCTAAATTCAAATACCCATCATGCACATTCCCTAGACAAGGAAATTAGCTACTCCTACTAAGGAAATAAGAAGATATACCAATTGGATAACACATAATTCCATTCATATTAAAGCGAATATCCAAAACCAAGCTCAATTCTTATAAAAATGGTAAATTCAAAGTGGAGAAGATGAAGAGAGAAGAGTACACTCTCAATATCTCCTTGGGAAAACTCAAAACTAAAACTGTATCCATGGTACACACCCCAAAATGGGTTTTAGAAGCTTCCCAATACGTCACTTAGAGTTGGACAAAAATACCCTTTGGTAGTGGTGTGATGTGACATGTGATGCAACGTGCAGTTGCACCACTAGATCTGCGCTTTGCATGTACTCTGTTCCATAAACCAGTGATGTAACTTGCTTCAATGGTGAGGTGAGAAGGGAGATGCATACGGCATGCTGCATTATGCAACTCGCATGTCGGTCGCACCTCCCGTCAGATTCTTCGTCATTTTTTATCACCTTCACACTTCAACTCATTTTGGGCTTTTTGGGTTCAATTCCTTTGTTTTCTACTCTTGACCAAGAGTACCTGCATTTTCATCAATAAAGGCAATAAGTACCTCTATTTCTCATCAAAACATGGTAATAATTCATGAATAAAGGCTCAATAAGTTGGTATATTACCATCTTATCAAACCCCCAAACTTGAACTATTGCTTGTACTCAAGCAAGATACTCATGAAGTAAGGAATGAATTAGGTCCTAAGACACAAAGGGTACGCACAAGATTAATCTAAACTCTATAATACTAAGAAAATAACAAACAAAAAGACTCAACTACAATGCTTATCTCAATTGGTACCACCATATTCTCAACGCAAGTGCTCATTTCAATGTCAATTCAAAGAGACTTCATTTCTAATTCAAAAGCAAGGGAATTTATCATTCAAAACAAGATATTCAAGCTTCTCACGTCATTGGCATGAACCTTCAAGGTTTGCCTTGATATTCACCACATAACTTGTCTCATTCATTCCTCTCAATTAAAATATAGACTTCATCATTCATTTCAATTGTGCGATGCTGATAAGTCAGTATTTTACCTACTTATTTAACCTTTAAGCTTATGCTTTTGCTAGTTTAAAGAGGAAAAATAGTGCAATTGACATGGATTACTTCTATTTTGTACGTCTTTGTGTTTTATATATATTCGGGATGAATTCAGATGAAAACAAGTCAAAAGGAGGTCATTCAGAGAAGCAAGTAGTTGGCAGCAGCACATGCCTTCGCGAACGTGGGGTCCCAACTGTGAATGCGAAGGCCAAATGAGTCAAAGCTCCACAAATATAGTGTACCACTCATGTACGCGAAGGTCAACCAGATAGAGACACTTTACAAACGCGGTGAACACTACGCGAAGGCGAAGAAGGAAAGCAGCTATGGGGGTAGATTTGTAAATTACTACTTTTAAAAACCCCAATTCAGATAAAATACTTCCAAGCCATCTTTAAACATATCTATGGCTAATCTTTGGAACTTTTGAGCAAGATTGGGAGCAAGTTCTTCATCCAACACTATAGGAGTGATGATTTGGAGGAATTTATTGTAAAATCTTTAGTTTCCAATCTTTAACTCTTGTTCTTAATTGCTATTTTATTAGTGTGTTTGATGACTTGAGATTTTGGGTTTGTATTAGAGATAATACATGTTTGGGTATTGAATTCATATATAGATTTTGCTCCTGTTTGATTATTTGGGTCTATTGAATCCTCCATGCTTTAATTTATAGTCAATGGTTGCAAACATTGACTTAGCTTTCTAAATTAGGTTTTTGCTTGAGAGAGGATTTCCCTAATTTGGGAATATTCAATAGTGAGGATTTGGGATTTCCACTCTATACCAAGGCTAGAGATAGTTTGGTTGCTGAAAACTCCCATCTAAGAGTTGGGGTTAGAGATAACGCAACTCACCCAAGTTAAATTGGTTGGTTTATTGCTTACTTGTGGTTGTTCAAGAGAACACACGAGATATATGCTCGATTGGTCAAAAGATGGTTAGCCATACCTTTAGACAAGACTACCTAGGTGTCAACTGGGTACAAGTCTTGTGAATTAAATTCCCATTCCCAATTCTCCCTTGTTGTCCTTGCTTGGCGAGAGCAAGGAAAGCCATTGATCAATCTATCTTTTATTTGATTTTCTTTTATCTTTAGTTTTAGTCTAAAACACCCCTTTAGATATGTTTTCCCTTTTTGTTATTTGAACTTCAATAAGTTGCTTGAATTCCCTATTAGCTCGATCGTGACTACATTGTTCCCTTGGATACGACCCCGACACTCGTTGGGAATTATAAATTTTGTTTTGCTCTGACGATCGCCGTGGACTTCTAATTGGAGAGCACGATTTGAGCGTTATCAAAAATGGCATCGTTACCGGGGAACAATTTGGCATATTGAGTTAGTTTAGAATTTGAGTTTACTTACTCTAGTTCAATTTTGTGAATAATTGTTTTTCCTTTATTTAGTGTTTGTTTGTTAATGGCATCATTGTTTATTTGAATGTTAAAAAGGGTGATGGTTGCATTCTAATTTATATTTCCCACTTTTGGGTTTATTGTGGAGGACCCCACCTTGGACGAAGATGTAGAATTGGCCCTAGGAGAGGAAGGTACTCTCCTTCTCGCTTCTATAATGGGCGCAATTGCTATTTGTATGTTGGTCGTGATGGACATTTGAGCGATTGCCCCAATGATGATCGTCCCCCTCCCCCTTCTTGTGCTAACAATGTTGCTAGTGGTGCTTGTGACCTTAATAGGGACCATGAATTCTCAAGCGAAGAAGGCATGTATGGAAATCTCCAAACCCTTTTGGCCTCCCTAGAAACCCAAGAGGAGAATGTGCAATCCATAAAGCAATGCTTTGTGGACGCAAGGGCGAAAGAAGAAGAAAACACAAGGGAGGATCATGAATTGAAGGTGGTGTTGCAACCAACTACCCTAAGAGTGGGTCATGATGTCATAGAATCTCTAAGTGAGGATGTTATGAATGAGGCAAGCTTGAAAGTTGAGACGCCCAAATCCCACTTCAACCTTTGTTCGACCTTAAGTTTCATTGAATGGACGAGAGTCGAAGTAATAAAGCTTTTGGAAGACCTTGGAAGGAGGGTGGATGAAGGTCTATCCAATTTTGAGTTTGTCGTGGAAAGAAGGCAAAGTGTCCTCCCTCACTTGAAGGTTAAAAAGTGCGACATGCAAAATCAAGAGAATGGCCTTCTCATGTTAAAACCTTCACCTCGGAAGTGTCACCGGAAATTTTATTCATGTTTGGGTCGAAGGTTCAAATCTTCCAAGTTGAGATCTCGATGGTGAGGTAGCTTGCGTCGCACCGGGATGTTAAATTGTGCGCTTGATGGGAGGCAACCCATCATTCTTATGATTTACTTCACTTTTTTGTTTCTTTTTGGTGCGTTTTAGGTACCCAAAGGAATGAGAAGAGGAACCAAGTGTTGAGAAGCACCAAAAATACCTGTGAAAAATGTGCTTTTCGCACCTAGAAGAGTGCCCGTCGCATATGCCATCGCACAAGCAACCAGTGAACTGATCAAAAAAATTGGCATGTGCGAACGTGCTGTGTTTTGCACCTCAAAAAGTGCCCATCACACCAGGTGTCGCACATCAGGGGCAGAAAGCAGAAGAAAAATTGAAAATTTGTCCCAGCAAACCTTCTTCGCAAATGCGGAGGACTGGCCGCGAACGTAAAGACCAGGTTTACGTCAGGTCATCACGAATGTGTGGATCGATCATAAACGCCAAGGCCAGCTGAACATCAAGCCTTCACAAATGCGTTGAGCCACCACGAATGCGAAGCTTCCAGGCAGTTCAGGTAAAGTTAAAACATTCAAAAAAAATTAGAAGCCCCAAAATGTTTTCTTCTGAAAACAAAGTTAATCTCCCCTCCTTTGGCACACAAAAATTCCATCAAGTTCTTCCACTCATTGCTTTAAAAAGTGCAATCCATCAGGTATGAACTCCGCCCTTCTTACATTTTGAAATGGGTTCCCTTCTTCCTCAACTTGATAGGTAGAAAATGGGTAATGGCATTTTTGGATGATCTCCTCTTGCTTTAATTCAACTTCTAATGGTGTTTAATTGTTAAATTGTTGGATGAATTTGGTTGAGGCTATGTCCTAAATGGTGGGACTAAAAAGTGGTGTTTTTATTGGTTCTAAAACCTTGGGAGATCAAGCAAAAACTGCTTGTCCCCATGTGTTTGAGAAAATGCCTCAAAAAGGCACTTATCTGGGAAACGCGATAGCCTTTGCATTCACAGGCACCTGGCCGCGTTCGCAAAGGATAAATTTTTTGAAGAATAAATCCCTTCTTCGCGAACGCAGCCACCTGGCCGCGAAGGCAAAAAGGGATCGCTGGCAGTGTCAAAACAGTGGCAACACACAGCCCACCTCAGAACTTCTTTCAGCTATTTCATTGGCCTAAGTACTTCATAATACATTGTTCTAAGTGTCCCTAAGAACTTTTAACATCATGGTGTATTTTGTAGGTACTTTGATCAAAAAGATGGCCTCCAATTGTAGTGTCAATGAAGTTGAAAATGCTCTAGATGTGGAAATGGAGGAGAACTACGATCATGATAGGTTCCTATTGGCATTATGTGAATGCCGGTATGATGATCTATTGTCCAAACCCTTTGTTAGGGAGAAAGGAATCAATATGGACAAAGTTGAGAAAAAAATGTCAAAATTATATAAGAGGTTGGTGTAGAGGGGTTGGATATGTTTTGCTTCCCACCTATTATGGCTAACCACACAGTGGTTACTGAGTTCTACGCTAATGCTTTGATCACTAGTTTCAATGGCGCACTAGTCACTACCATTTGGGGAATCCAAGTGAGCTTCAATCCTGAGATCATCAATGCACTATACAACCTTCTGGATCCTGACAATGAGGTTTACATTGCAGAATCCAAAGCCGAAAGGCACCAGTGGTTGGTAGAAAAGTTGAATGATGGGGTAACCCTAAACTGGTTGACTTCGCAGAAAGGGGTTGATTCACATGAGTTTACTGCAGAAGCCAAGACTTGGCTTTTGATTATCTGTGCGAGGATCATGCCATCCACTCATGACACAGATGTGACCCCTGACCGAGCATTGATGGTTGCAACCCTTATTGATGGCATAGATGTGAATATTGGGATCCATATTGTGGCTCAGATGGCTGAGGTAGCTAGTGGAAGGTCTAAAATCCTTTTCTTTCTTCATTAGTGACCCATATGTACTATGATGCTGGGGTGTTGCCGAATCCGACTGACATTACAAAGAAGCCAGAAACTATGATCCACCCATTGTTTAAGAGGACCCCATAAGCAAAGCAGAAGAAGAGGAAGATTGATGTAGCTTCTCCATCTTTCAGACAGTTTTGAGAGACTTCTACTAAGTCTGCCGACCCTTCCATAGTTCCATCTGGATCATCTTAGTCTATGGGATCTCTACAGTCCGGGCCCTATCTCATGCATCACCTTTCTGTCCTGATTAATGGAGTGGATGCACATGTTCAGCAGTTGCTGGCCGGATTCTCTTCTGGTTCAGTTGGAGATGACACACCAGTAGGTACAGAGTCCCCCCATCCTTGGCCAAAATGGCCAACGAGCAAAAAAAGATTAATGGACGTTTGAGTGCAATGAATGCACGCTTGGAGCACATGAGCCGCAGGCAAAGAAAAGTGGAAAAGTGGCAAAAGAAGTTAAGCGAGCATGAGAATAAGAAGAGCAAGTTCCTAAACAAGATGATGGATAGATTGAAGTCCTTTTGCGGATTGGGATAAGCCGAGGAGCATGATGATGATGAGGATGAGGAGGGACTTGAGTTTCCCTCTTCCTCCAGTTAAGATTGATGCACCTTAGGGAGCCTCCTCAAAATTATTCCTTACTTTGATGCAGTGAGGGCACTGCCCTATCTTAGTAGGGGGTGGCGTGTGATCCGCGCTCTATCTTTCTAGTTTAGCTTGCTTTACTTATGGGTATTATCATGCCCTCACCGGTCTTGTTTTGTTGTTTTGTTGGATATTATTGTGCCCTTGCTGGGATTATTTTATTTGTTTGCTTATACATGGTTTGTGCCCTTGTCGGGTGTACCTTGTTGATTTGCACCCTCATCGGGTTTTGATGTTGTGTGAAAAAAGTTGATGGTTTTGTTTTAGTTTTCTTTACTTTTTAGATTCTTTTGTTATTTTGTAGTTGAGATGTGGTTGTTGTGGGCCAGGGGAAGTTTGAGTACCCGTTAGGCTATATGGAACTTACTGGGGGATATTTGTTCCACAAATGTTGATGTGCGAACTGCATGAACTTTGCACAGGCCCACTGTTTAACCTGTGCATTGCATGTGCTTTTATCCACTCTGTGTAGCCATGCCAATTTACATAAATGAATTGGCCCAATGATAGACTAGGTGACGACATTCTTAAGGGAAAATCGTCATCTTTTGAGGTTTTGGTTGCAAATTGACTTATTTGGTACCAATGAAGTAGTCTTGCATGTTAAGTGAAATAGGCATACCCTTCGAAAAAAAATTTGAAAAATGCATGGCAAAGAGTGATTTTGTGACAACTCTTTTAATCTTTTTGTGACTCTTGACTCATTAGTGGAGATAATGTAAAATAGCTCATCTTTGTTCTTGTTTAGGAAGTTAAAAATTGATCCGTCTTGAATAATTCACATGTCATGTGTGGTGAGGTTTAGTTGAATAATTATCGTGCATGTGTGTCATCTAGAACTTGCCCCGAATGTGATTCAAGGAAAAATTCTAGGTGTAACCGAGCTTGGACGATGACCTTAGGCACTTTTTGATAAGCCAATTCACCCAAATGACTTCCCAATGACATCAAATCCTAGTGAACCCCTTTGAGCTTGTGACCGTTCTTTGGCACCTTGTCAACACCTTGACCTTTTTGGAACCTCTATCTTGGCACCCACCCTCTCTAATTGCTAGAAAATGAAATGTAGGCTAAAATCCTAAGGTTGGGGGGGAACAAAAGACAACATAGGCAAATGCCTAAGTTTGGGGGTGCATATGAATAAATGAGGAGAAGAAAGGAAGTGCACTTCAAGTGCAAGGTAGCACCTTAATTTCAAATTAAAAATTGTTCCAAAAGTTCTATCCTATGAGCAAAATGAAAAGCAAAAATAGGTGCCACCAAGTGAAGGTGATATATGAAGTTGAATAATCATGAGTTAAAAAGGGGAATCTTGGGTTGTGTTAGGGAGAAATAAGGTGAAGTTGAAATGGAAAAATATGAGCGACGTCCAAAATGAGAACAAAAGACATTAGGGAGGTGTAGTCACTTGAACCAAATGATATCCTCACCTTAGCCTTAGACATCATCGTAACCCACAAGTCCTTTGTGATTTCGAGCTTGGCTACCCTACATTAGTGGCGACTTATATGAAGGGCAAGCCTATGGTTCGACATGTGTGCACTTGAACTTCCTTGTGAGCGTGAGTGTCTATATTTGTCCCTTGTCATTGTCTTTGTACATAATGTGTTTTTGGGACTTTCGTTCTTGTGAGGGCATGCGAATTAGGATAGTTGGCGACATTGATAAACTCCAAAATTGAGTCAAATGAGCATGTTTTGGTAAGCTAGTGGTTTGAGTGACATCTTGAATTGAAGGAAATGCTTAAAGTAAGTTATCATGTGATTGACTAATCCTTAGTACCAACCGAAGTCATGTTTGGTGCTTGGAATGGGTTTTCCTTGGCTTGTGGTATTGTCATTTGCACTTGTGTTGTATGCATCTTGAGTTGGAAGCTTTAAGTTGCGTGAGGACAAGCAACAGTTCAAGTTTGGGGGTTTTATAAGTCGGTATTTTACCTACTTATTTAACCTTTAAGCTTATGCTTTTACTAGTTTAAAGTGGAAAAATAGTGCAATTGACACGGATTACTTCTATTTTGCAGGTCTTTGTGTTTTAGAAGGGTTCGGGATGAATTAGGATGAAAACAAGTCTAAAGGAGGCAATTCAGAGAAGCAAGTAGCTGGCAGCAGCACATGCCTTCGCGAACGCAGCGTCCCAGCCGTGGACGCGAAGGCCAACCGAGTCAAAGCTCTATGAATTCAGTGTACCACTCGCATACACGAAGTTCAACTAGACAT
Organism: Jaltomata sinuosa; assembly: GCA_003996215.1. Lineage (NCBI taxonomy): Eukaryota > Viridiplantae > Streptophyta > Magnoliopsida > Solanales > Solanaceae > Jaltomata > Jaltomata sinuosa. The sequence goes on from QJPP01001105.1 coordinate 932,611, forward strand.
ATACCCTTCGCAAAAAGGGTGGACACTACGCAAAGGAGAAGAAAGAAAGCAGCTGCGGGGGTAGATTTGTAAATTCCTACTTTTGGAAACCTCAATTCACATAAAATACTTCCAAGCCGTCTTGAAACATATCTTTGGCTAATCTTTGGAACTTTTGAGCAAGCTTGGGAGCAAGTTATTCATCCAACACCGTAGGAGTGAAGATTTGGAGGAATTTATTGTAAAATCTTTAGTTTCTAATCTTTAACTCTTGTTCTTAATTGCTATTTTATTGGTGTGTTTCATGTCTTGAGATTTTGGGTTTGTATTAGAGATAATACTTGTTTGGCTATTGAAATCATATATAGATTTTGCTCTTGTTTGATTATTTGGGCCTATTGAATCCTCCATGCTTGAATTAATAGTCAATGGTTGCAAACATTGACTTAGCTTTCTAAATTGGGTTTTTGCTTGAGAGAGGACTTCCCTAATATGGGAAGATTCATTAGTGTGAATTTGGGATTTCCACTCTAGACCAAGGCTAGAGATAGTATGGTTGCCGAAAACCCCCATCTAAGAGTTGGATTTAGAGATAACCCAACTCACCCTAGTTAAATTGGTTGGTTTATTGCTTACTTGTGGTGGTTCGAGAGAATACACGAGATATATGCTCGATTGGTCGAAACATAGTTAGGCATACCTTTAGCCAAGACTACCTAGGTGTCAACTGGGTGCAAGTCTTGTGAATTGAATTCCCATTCTCAATTCTCCCTTGTTGTCCTTTCTTGGAGAAAGCAAGGAAAGCCATTGATCAATCTATCTTTTATTTGATTTTCTTTTATCTTTAGTTTAAATCTAAAACCCCCCTTTAGATATCTTTTTCCCTTTTTCGTTAATTGAACATTAATAAGTTGCTTGGATTCCCTATTAGCTCGATTGCGACTACATTATTCCCTTGGGTACGACCCCAACACTCGTTGGGAATTATAAATTTTATTTTGCTCTGACGATCATCGTGACCTCCAAGGTGGAGAGCACGATTTGAACGTTATCAGGTTCTACTCACCACAATAGAGAATCTCACTCACAATCATGAAATTCACAATAAAAAAGGGATTATAGGAGAACCAAAAAGACTCTCACTCTCCCAAGGAAGTTCGAGTGCACACTCATTGAATCATAGGCTTTCCCTTTATGTAAATTGCCACTAAAGTAGAGTTACCAGGCTCAGAATCACTAAGGACTTGCAGGTCACAATATTGGCTAGGGTTAAGGTGAGTAAATTTAATTTGGCTCAAGTGATTAAACCTCCCTAACGCGCTTTGTGATCATTCAAAACACCGCTCACATTTTTAAATAATAACTTCACGTTATTTGTCCCTCTCACAATCGAAAGTTTCCTTTCAACTTGATCATTCAACTTCTTTTTATCACCTTTACTTGGTAGCACCAATTCCTTCTTTTCTTTTCATTTTGTTCATTTCATTGGACAATTGGAAGCAATTTTCATATAGGTATATTGTGCTACCTTTTGTTGAATTACATCATTTTCTTCTCTATATTAATGAATGCACCCCCAAACTTAGGCTTTTGCCTGTGTTATCATTTCAATTCCCCTCCCCCTAAAACTTAGGCTTTTAGCCTATATTTCACCTTTGATCTACTAGGGAGGATGGATGCAAATATCGAGGTTGCAAAAAGGGTCAAGGTTTCAAATACGGTGCCAAAGAAAGGTCACAAGCTCAAAGAGGCTTACCAGGGTCAATGCAGAAGGAAGTCAATTTGGGTGAAGTGACTTATTCAAAAAGGGCCTAAGGTCATTTTCCAAGCTCGATTACATCTAGGATTTCTCCTTGAATCACATTCGGGGCAAGTTCTAGACAACACATACACACAAGACCTAAGTATAGCCTTAGCACACAAGGCATCACAACACAAGATTTTCATAATGAATCTCACAATCAATTAGGACAAATAACTTTTGACAAGCTATTTCGAGTTCTTTTACACACTCATTTGTGAATCAATCAAGCCAAATGGGGAGTTTGCAAGTCATGACAACAGAATGATTTACTCAAAAATATTTTTCCTCTTTTCTTCAATTTGCCAAAAACTTCTTTGCCAAGAATTTTTTTTTTTGGTGGGTCCATTTCGAGACAAGAAACACCCCGAACTCAATTTTAAACTAAAACTTGGCATTTTTCCTTAAGAAAGTTGCCTCTCAATCTATCATAGGGAAATACCAACCCCGTTTGACACAAAAATAAACAATGAAAACAAAAGAAAACAAAAATAAAAGAAATAATTTGCTCCTTCGAAAAGAACTGTGGTATGAAGAAAATCATTGGAGTTTAATCACTAATCTATTATTAACAACACACCCAGAATTAAAGCGCTCATATATCATTTGAAATTGAGCATCGGCGTAGGCACTAAGCGTATTTGCAAGGCACAGGTAGTAAAACAATAAATCGTGTAGGACTAACCCAACGATATCACAACTCAAGCAACACATAAAATAAGCCTGGTGAGGGCATAGTTTAAGCACTAGGAAAATAAAAGGCCCGACAGGAGCAATATCACAATAATCCAAATCATGCCCGACAAGGACCAAATAAATTTTCTAACATGGAAATAAAAAATGTCAAGGCCCGACAAGGGCAATAAAAATAATATTTCAAATCCCAACACGGGCAACCAACAACAATAACAAGAATGCACAACCCTCCCCCACAAAAATAAAGCATTGCCCTTAATGCTTAAGCTCAAACATGTAATAAAAAGGTGCAAACACTCCATGTATGGGCTACTCATCCTCATCATCCACCTGTTCTGCCTGCACAGAATAGGAACCTGCTCTGCCTTTACGAGAGTGTGAGGTGAGCTGTGAATCATAGATTGCCTGCTACAATCCTAGGTCCTGAGCATCCTCAAGCTCCTCTTCATATTCATCCAAATCAGCAAACATCGTATCAATGGTGCCAGGAGTGTGATAGGGTGCTACCATGGAGGTCTCAAACACACTCGCATCAGCCTCTCCCATCGGTGCTTTCCTTTTTTCTTTGTTAAAATCTTTTCAGAGAGCTGCCACAACACCCTCAACAACATCCATCCACTTGCATAGGTTGGTCATACTACTCACTACCCCCTTCATAGCCTTCTTTACTGCCTTCTGAATCAGTCCGTTTAACTTCTTAACTAGGTCGATCAACTACCTATTATGAGAGTAGGTTAAGTCAATAAGTTTTTGACAGCCTTCCTGGGTCGATGTTGATGAAGATGGTGAAGTTCTAGGAGAGGCAGCAGCTGTAGGATTTCTCAACTCTGCGAGAGTAGGTGCATCCAAGTCTGATCTGGACAGAGAAGAAGCGGAGGGCTCAACATCGATGTCCTCAATCTGTACATCAGCAAAAGGCTGCAGTCTGTGCCTCTTCATCCTAGGGGCATCCATATTTGTCTTCTTCCCTAGGTCAAGAACACCCATGATAGGAGTAGAGGCATCATAGCAAAAATATGTCATGCTAGCTGCAGAATAGAGCTTGCTAATGAGCATCGAGAAAGGGAATGAAAAACCACCCCGACGTTCTTTTCTCTTGATCACCAGTGATGTGATCTCCCAAAAGTTAACATGCTCCCTCGATATGATGGCGTCTACAAGATGGCACCTTTCTTGGTGACTTTTTGATCATTCTGAGAAGGCAGGAATCTAAAGCGGACAAAGTTGTACAATAGGCGTGCCTTAAAGTACATAGTCTTGCATGAAATAATTCCCCCCATAGTGACCCAGAGGGATTTCCCAGGAGTAATGATAGTGGCAGCCCAGTCAAGTAGCTTCGTCTCAGCGAACAACTTAGCCCCAAGTGCTGGTCCAGGCTCAATTGAGTTACCCCAGTAGACATCATTGATAACAGCGGGTGTGATGCAAATTTCCTTACCTCAAACCGTGACTGAGTCCAAGAAAGGAAAGTCCTTCACATTTTCCTTGTACCCTATAAACTTTTGCTTGGCCTGATAGGAGGCGAAGAATTCATGGACCACTTCAGCATGATAACATCCATGCACCTCTGTGAATGGGAACCATTGACAGGTGGTGAACTAGTGGTGGATGTTAGGTAGATCATGCCTAACCACTGCCAAATTAAAGCTACACTCCGGGTTAAAGGTTCTCTTCTTTTCTCTATCATAGATGGCTTTCATGCCTTCTACCCTGAAGTGGATCATGTCCTCCTCTGAAACTTGCACGGGAGGAAGTGTTGTGGCAGTAGTTAGGGCTTTATTCATTCCCTTGGATGTGGAAGAGGAGGTAGGATGAGATGGAGGCCTTCATAAACTACACCCTGAGTTTCCCCCACCTGAAGAAATTATCTACCCAAGGAAATTGTGAGTACTCAAAAGAAATAACAAAATCTTTTTGGGTTTTTGAAATATTGAAAGAGGAAAAATGCTACAAGAAGTTAACAAATGAAAAAGAAATGGAATGAAAAAGAGATGAAAAACACATCAAGTAGCTGATGACATGTGCAAGTCACATGCGCACCGCAACTAACGAAGTGCGCATCACACATGGCTTCTCACATGTTAACAGAAACTTGAGTGGATTCTGCTTTAGGGTGCAATGGCAGGTGTGATTCGCACTAGCTATTGTGTGCATCGCACATGCCTTCACCCCTCAACTCAGTGAATTGGCATCATTTAGAGCAATGTGTAATGCTTTGTGTGTTTTGCACGTAGAGATTTATGCGTTGCATGCGAAACGCATAAGGAAAAAATTGGATTTTTTCAATTCCTTGGGTTCTTGTGTGTTACATATGGGACTCACAGAGCAATACCTATGGAATGCACTGGCAACAAGACTACAACACCAATTTTTAGCAGGGCCTAAGCATGAGTTGACCACAACCAAGTTATCCGGGTATTCTGATTTCCCCGAAACACTTCCAACACAATTAAAACTCAAGAATAGCTTGATTATTTCCCTTAAGAAGGACGTTACCCCATATATCATTAAAAACATCAAGCCTTCATGAAAAGCACATAGGCACATTCAATCGCACAATAATTCACTCCCCTCAACCAAAGCGCTCACTAAATAATCATACTCAATTGAAACAACACATGGGTGCAGTGGTAACAATAATTTCAGCCCAAACAACATGATTCAACAAAAACATTGCAAGGATGACAATTTACCCTTAAGAATGATGTCACCCAATCTATCATAGGGCCAAAACTTGCATCAACGCAAGTGGGTCACTCAGACTTCACCCAAAACATGAGTTTTAGGGCTAAAAGTTAACACAAAGCACATGCATTATCATAAAAACAAGATCTACCAAGTTCATCACAAGCAAAATCAATAATATAACCCAAAATTGGGGTCCCAAAAATTTTGGATCTCATCCCCAATAAACAATGAAGATTATACTAGCATACTACACAATAAGTGTTCCCAATCTTCTTAAAAACATGGATTTAATTATGGGGAACTTACCACAAGTAGAGAAAAGGGAAGAAACAACACAAATTGAAGCTTTTAAGTTCCAATAATCGAGACCCAAACTTGCCCAGAAAATGATGCAGTAGCGATCGGAGGTGTAGCGGTGGTGACGAAGTGTGGGTGAGAGGGGAGAAGATTAGTTTGTTCGGAGGGGGAAAACATGGGCTTTTTGGATTTCAAACGTGTCCCGGAACAGGAAATAGGGATTTTTCAGTTTTTGGGAAAAGTTAGGAGATTTGGAGGATTTTTGGGAGTGATTTGTGGAGGTTTTGTGTGAGAATAATGGAGAAATAATAGGAGGGTGATGGTTTATAGGAGATAAAAGAAGAAGACAAGTCGCGGGTTGGTTTTCAAATCGGATTGGTCAATGGGTATGTCAACAAAAATTTAAAAACTTACCTGAGTGTGCCGTGACATGCAATTCGCACATGCCAATGTGCACTTCGCACGTCACTTTGCACATGATGATTTTGTTCCAAAGTTTCCCCAGATCTCGTTCCGCATGCGATGGAAGTGCAATGAGTAGAATGGAAGGTGCAATTCGCACCACCCATCGCATGTCACCTCTAAATTTTCTTTTTCTTCCCAGTTCACTGGTTTTGTATATGGAGCCTTGTGCGATCTGTAGAACGGGCTATGCAAATTGCCCGGCCTTTCGTACATGCTCTCCGGTTTTATTCTGCCACTTAGTCATTTTCTCATCTCTATGCATTCCTAAAACAAACCAATAACAACAAAAGGTAACAGAAATAAAATAAAGACACTAGGGTTGCCTCCCAAGAAGCGCTTGATTTTATGTCATAGATCGATGATAGTACCTCAACCATCAATTATTTTTTGGAAGCATGTCAATCCAATTGGCGTGACCTCATCAAAAGCGATGAAAGTGCATCCCCAAAATCCTTATCATATCATCTTGTTTACAAGTTGACAACATTAACGATTTGGGCACTTCCTTCATCTCAAACTCACCATGGACTTCAACCAACTTGGCCTCAGTATTGATCACAGAAACAACTCTAAACTCATCCAGTTGTTTAGTAGGTTGGCATACGTTGAACGTCACCTCTTTGCTCCCCACACAGAATATGAGCTCCCTTAGTTCTACATCAATAAGAGCTCTCCTACTTGCCAACAATGGTCGTCCCAATATGATGGGCACCTCAAGATCAACGTCATAGTCCAAGACCACAAAGTTGGCCGGTAGGACGAACTTGTCTACCTTTACTAAAACATCAAACAAAATCCCCACCGGCCATTTAATTGAGAAATCGATCATTAGTAATCTCATTGGTATAGGCTTAGGAGTACCCAAGACTAACTTTATAAAAGTTACAAGGGGCATCAAGTTGATACTCACCCCAAGATTACATAAGGCCTTTTGGAATAAAAACACTCCAATAGTGCACAGAATGGTGAATTCTCATGAATCGTCCCTTTTAGGGGTAATGTTGCTCGTCATCACCGCGCTACAATTGTGGGACACTTCCACCGTCTCCTCTTTAACCACTCGCTTCTTTTTAAATAGCTCCTTCCTGAATTTTGCATACCCCGGCATTTACGTGAGTGCATCAACTAAAGGAATGTTAATGGCTAGCTTGCTGAACATGTCAACAAACTTTTTAAATCGAGCATCTTCCTTTTTCTTAGTTAATCTCTGAAGGTATGGAGGGGGCCCTTTCGGCAATGGATTTTGAACACTTGGATCAACCTCTTAAATATCAATAGCAATTTGAGAAGGAGAGTCGGTCTCATCTTTCTCTTCATGTGGGTCTTTTTCATTTATAATCACATTGGGTGCACTAAGCTTCACCCTAATATTTGGACTCATCTAATCCCTCTTGTCATTCACAACCTTTGGTGCAATGTTTTTAGTCAATTCAACCATGGAGTCATTGACCAGTTGTCTCACTTTATCAAAACTTCTTCCACTTCTAGTAATAATTTCCATTACATGGCCATCTTCTTTGGGTTCGCAAGAGTGTCACTAGGAAGAGTACCCTTTTGGCGAGGGTTAATTTGAGAAGAGAGGTGGTTTATTTGAGCTTCCAAGTGCTTAATTGTTGCCGAATGGGAGTTCACGGTTTGATGAAGAGTATATACATCACTCTTTAGATCCTTTACTCCTTTATTCGTAGACTCCACTCTTTGTAGCACTTTAGACAACATTTCCTTGATTTTAGAGCTGGCCTAGTCAGTTATCGTTAGTTGATAAGGATAAGTATTTGCCTTCGTTTGAGGCACATAAGGATTATTTTGTGGTGGTTTTAACAATCATTTTCCCTTTCACTATCCCGCTCACGGTCTCTCTAACCTTGATTCTCGTCGCGTGGTCTCCAAGTGCCTTGATTGGCACCTTGATACCCCAGGTGAGAACCCGCTGAAAGATAGCAGAGCTCCTTATCTCCCAATGCAAGAACATAACACCAATCTCATCATGATCTTTCACCTCATAAGCACCCACAGCATTGACGCTCTTGGTGTCGGCTCCCATCATATGTTTGGCCAATAGATAAATTTGTGTCATCATTTTATACATGGTTTTATCTCTTTTCTCATCTCCTTGGTCATTGTGGAGGAGGTAACACCGGGTGAGACATCAACTTCCCTAGTGTGCCATGTGCTATTAGTTTTTGTCATTCGATCAAGAAGGGTTGCAACGAGAGCATAGTTTTGATCCATAAGTGTCTCACCCGCGATGTTATTTGCCACAGATTTGTTCATAGAGGCTTGAGCTCTATAGAAACTTTGGAGGAGAACATTTTCAGGCAAACCATGATTCGGACACAATTGAAGCTTCTTTTTGAACCTTAGGCATTCTTCATGCAATGGCTCATTCAGGAGTTGGCGAAAATCAATAATATCATCCCTTAATTGCATCATCCGAGAGTTAGGGAAGAATCGCACCAAGACGGCTTCCACAAGACCATTCCATTTTATGATAGAGCCCTCCAGGAGCTCTTCAAGCCATGTCGTGGCTTCCTCCTTAAGGGCGAAAGGAAATAATCAGAGTCAGATTGACTCTTGGGATATATTGTTGATATTGAAAGGCTGGCATATCTCAACAAAGTTTTTGCTATGCCGGTTTGCATCTTCATGAACTATCCCTCCAAAAATTCCCTTCATCTAGATCAGATGAAGCATAGTGCTAGTGACATGAAACACGACGTTTCCAACCGTTAGGGGTAGACGGATTGCACCTACCGCACCATAGACTATAGGTCCATTGTCTGTATCTATATATCCATCTACGCTTTCTTGGTCACCCACTTCACTCATGGGCACCATTTCCAAACAATCACAAACAACAAAAAGGTAAAAATGAACAAACACTCAATAAAGTGAACTTAAACGATAATCAATTTGCGACTCAAAAACCACTCCGCCTGCAATGGCACTATTTTCAATGACAAAAAAGTACTCTCTCGAAAGAGGTGGTAGCGATCGTTAAGCAAAACAAAAGTAACCCAATGGATGGTCGGGGTCGAATCTATGGAGAGTAGAGTGGTGATTCTCTAAGAGATCATCGATAAATAATCACTAAGAGAGTAAATGCTCAAATAATTTAAAAGTAAACATTGGGGGAATTTGAAAGGGAAACTTACGTATCAATTTCGATTTCAACATGAGAGAAAAATGTAAACACAAGATTTATAATCAATGAGAAGGAGACTAAGGGTATGCTTCCGATAGAATTCTACAATGCGTTAGGGTAATTGATTAATTATGCAAAGTCTCAATTAATGATACGGGTAGCTTTGGTTTTAGTTATATTTGGTAATCTCTCGATCCTCCAAATATATATCCTATGGTATTTGCTCAAGCACCATAGTTTTGACATAAGACAACCAATTCAATTGCTTGGGGTAATCACACTATTTCTAGCTTAGATTCTTATATGAGAATTTTTGTCAACTAAGCTATTTCTAGCCTCAATCTAAGGTGGAAATCCCAAATTTCCACTATTGAATTCATATCCGAATTATGAACCCCATTTTCAAGCAAGAACACAATTAAGAAAACTCAATTAATGTTTGCAACTATCAATCTTATGATTAAATCTTGAGGAATTAAATAGATCCATATCAATTCATCAATTATAAGTACAATTAAACAAGACCCATACCCAAATTCAAATACCAATCATGCACATACCCCTAGACAAGGAAATTAGCTGCTAATACTAAGGAAATAAGAAGATATACCAATTGGGTAACTCATAATTCCATTCATATTCAAGCCAATATCCAAATCCAAGTTCAATTCTTACAAATGGTGAATTATAAGTGGAGAAGATGAAGAGACAAGAGTACACTCTCAATATCTCCTTGAGAAAACTCAAAACTAAAATTGTATCTTTGGTACACACCCCAAAATGAGTTTTAGAATCTTCCCAATACATCATTTAGAGTTGGACAAAATTACCCCTTGGCAGTGGTGCGATGGGACGTGTGACGTGATATGCGGTCGCACCACTAGATTTGCACTTTGCATGTACTCTGTTCTACAAACCAGTGATGTCAGTTGCTTTGGTGGTGAGGTGAAAAGGGAGGTGCGGACCGCATGCTACATTATGCGGCTCGCATGTCGATCGCACCTTTCATCAGATTCTTCCTCATTTTTTATCACCTTCACACTTCAACTCTTTTTGGGCTCTTTAGGTTTAATTTATTTGTTTTCTACTCTTGACCAAGAGTAACTGTATTTTCATAAATAAAGGCAATAAGTACCTATAATTATCATCAAAACATGACAACAAATCATGAATAAAGGCTCAATAAGTTGGTAGATTACCAACTTATCACCACCACAGTCTGAAGACCGAGAATATAAACCCTGCGGAGACTGATCAGAACTCTGACCACTGTACCCAGGTTGGCTACCACCAAAAAGCTGAAGAGAGGCTTGCATGGGCCTGTTAGGCTAAAAATGTTACAGCATCTGACCCCCACCAAAGGAACCTCTACCAGACAACTAAGAGCCATTATAGCTACCCTGGTGGCAGGGCCTCTTATCACTACCCCCGTGGACCTCGTGATGAATCATCTCAATAGTGCGGGCATGATCAATAACATCTAAAAAGGACTGGCCCAAAGATACCATATTCTCTGTAGCTTGGCGAAGCTGAAGTCTCAACCCCCTGATGAAGCTACGTACCCTCTTGTGTTCGGTAAGCAGAATCATAGTAGTATGCCTGGATAACTCATAAAATCTCAAATAATACTCGACTACTATCATTGAACCCTGCTCCAACCTGAAAAATGCATCCCTCAGTCTCTCACGCTCACTGTGAGGCATATACATCCTCAAGAAGGCCTCAAAGAAATGTTTCGAAGTCATAGGAGGGGACCCAGATGGTCTGCTCTCTGAATAAACCCTCCATCACTCTCTCGCTGAACCATCAAGCAGAAAGTCAGTATAATCTGCCTTATGAAAATCCACTAGGCCGAGGTTATGCAACCTCTCCCAACAACTAGTAAAAAACTAGTGCACATCCTCTCCAGGGGCATCAAAAATCTCACAGATGCCAATTTAAAAAACTTACCCAACATCTTCTGCTCCTCGAAAATCATGACTAGTCTGGATGCCACTAGTGGAGCAACTAACTGTATTGGTGGTACCTTAATACGAGGAGCCGCAGCAGCAGGTTGCGCTCTTGCACCCTGAACTTCTCCTTGAGCTGAAGTCTTTGGCATACCTCCTAACGCACTCAATAACTGAACTATAGCGGCCTAGAGTGTCGGTGATGTTGCAAGCCTGGGTGGAGGCTAGGCTAGTCCCAACCCCACTGACTGTTGAGGTGGTAGATCCTCTACTGCCATCTCTGGAAGAATCTTATGCTCCTGATAATAAGCAAGTTGTAGTGGCGGCTCTCAGGCCTGCCACCAAGCTGGTGTTGTAGCTCGAGCCCGACCTTAACCTTGGGTCAACCTCTACCTCTACCCCTGGCTGGGGCCCTAATTGCCAATGCAAGGGCCTCGCCCGCTACCACTGTAAACTCGTCCTAACAATTTGAAAAAGAATGAAACAAACAACATTAGAAGTTGATAGAAGCCAAGAACGCACGATCGATAATCAAAAAGATAGAATTTTCCTAAGAATGCCCTGTAGCCTCCCAAAAATACGATATAGACATCATTGTTCTGATCTGCGAGACTCTACTAGGTACTTGCTCCTATACCGATGACACTGCTGAACCTGGGCTATGATACCAATCTGTCATGACCCAAAAAATTAGGTCATGATGGCACCTACAACAACCCCCCAATAGGCAAGCCAACCCTCAGCCCATAACGACAAGTAACAAGCTAATGCAAGACGACAAGGAAAAAAATAGAGGAAAACAACAAGAATAAGAGACTGAGAACAAGCGGAACATATCAATACATATATACACCAAAGGGAGGGGAACGAAACAAAATAACAGAAATCACCCTAAAGACCTGGTATCTGCTAGTACAAGAGCTACTACACCATGAGGAGCACTAGATAAGAGTAAATATATATAAACAGCCTTTGAAATACAAAAAAAAAAAGACTAATCCCAAGGTAGATGGAGATAGATCAACTCTGGATGCCAAAACCTCACCCTGAATTTCCAAATCACAACTCTGCACGAGGACAACATCATATGCAATAACTCATACTAGGGTATGCATCAGGAAAAAAGATGCAGAAGTATAACATGAGTATCAAATCACGCGGTACTCAGTAGGCATCATAGGCCGACCGAGCTCAAATAAGATATAAGTATAGTAAATTCAAATATAAACTAAAAAGTGACAGAGGGGTCGGAGAAGGATCATAGGTCATAGCTAAACAAAAATGGAATGCATAAGTGAATAAATCGAGAAGATTAAGGAAGTAATCTAACTATAACCTAATCGGACCCCCATAAGCCCAGAAGGTACACACACTAGTTAATAAACCCGACCGGATCACCATAAGCCCGACGGATGCAAACAACTAACATTACCGATTACCGACCAAGCCTAAAATAGGAAGTAAATGCGGGGAAAGCCATAGTTACCAAAAGAGGTGATGCATGTCAGACTTGAACCGGGGATTTATTTAGTAAAATCATTACCAGACTTGAACTGGAGATTTATTTAGTAAAAGCATGACCAGACTCGAACTAGAGATTTAATAGTACATATGTGAGTTCGAACTTGAACCGTGACCAAAATAAACCATTTTTCCCTATACATAAGCCAAACCCTCAGCATATCCCGAAATCCTACTTTTTAGCCAAAAATAGTATTTTAATGCCAATTAACCGATACACCGCGAAAAAATAAATGATGACACCAATGATTAGAGGGAAACCTACCCGATAGCACAACAATATCCACCCAACCAAAGTAAAAACATCCAAGGTCTACACGATAAGAAATGATACTAACCTTCTAAAGATACGATTCGAAAAGCGCTAAGCTAACTATAAGTTCCCAAGTTTCCCTACCTAAAGCAAGAAAATACCCGAGACTAACTAAGGTAACCAACTCTAATCCTAAGGATACTACCCCGACTATGCCAATTCTAAAGGGAACAAAGACCACCCAAACAAAGGACCTCAACCCCAATTCTATACTAAAGCACCTAAATCAGCTAGAAGGATCATAAACACCTAAATATATATATCCAAACCACAATATCACACCAATAGTTAACAAATCTGTACAAATACCTTAAATAATCTAAGTCTAAAAGTAGGTAAGCCGTAACCTACCTGGAAGTCAAACACGTGCGCATGAATCCACTAGACCAGAACTTTCCTTTTTGGGAACCCTTCGATTGCTATCACACAATCACAATAGTAATCTACGTGTTAAACATGAAGAACGATACCCATATCACTAATATATGTTACTTTTTTGTCCTAATTATATGGTACAGATAATTTTTTTGAAGTTAATATTTTAAATTGTTAAAGACCCGTTTGACCATGAATATTATTCACTTTATTCTAGAATATTTATTTACTTTATTTGGTTTCACTTTTTTCACTTTTCTATTTTATTTTTTCCAAAAAAAATCAAATTTTTATTTTCATAAAATAACCCCATTTAAATTATATTACATGTTAAAAAAATTAAATTTTTTAAAAAAATACATTTGAATTCTAAATATTAACTCCAAATATTATGGTCAAACATAACTCCAACTCCAACTCCAACTTAAAAATTCTAAACAAAATGAATATATATTTTTTATTTATTTATTTATTTATTTATTAAATTAAAAATAATATATTTTTTATTTTCATGGTCATACACCAACTAATTATTGTAGTTTGGTATAATAAGATGGAAAACAAACTTAATAAAACCTGTAAAGTAGAATTGATTCGTAGGACCCACTATAAAAAAGAGTTCCTTAAGAATCTACTCAACACACCAATTAAGGTTCCACATGGAATGATATTCAGAAAATGGATGACAATGCGTTGAGAAGTCAACTTGCAACAACCACATGTTAAGCTTTAACAAATTGAAATAAATTATTATAATTTATATGGAAATGTGAGGAACTTTCTGCCAATTTACATTGACGGGAAACTCCTCAACACTCCCACTTATTAATAGTAGTAATAGTAATATCAACATCTCTACTTGTCAACTTAATGACAATAAAAAAATATGAAAAAACATCATAAATTGTCTAATAGAATAACTGTCATAATGGATAACAATTTAAAATATAAACAATTCAATTTTTAATGATGAATAAAGTAACTTTTCACATAAGATAAGTCAACTTAATATTGAAAAACACTATCCCCATTATTATTTAAAAAAAAAAATTGAGATTCTATGGAAAAAGAACAGATCTTTCAATATATACAAGTCTCGTCTGTCTCCATCTTTTTCTCCCGTGTTTCAACCAAAAAAAATTCACAGTTTATATTAGAAAACTTTTAATAGCAGCGGCACCAAACTCATCACAAGTAGTAGAATCAATTCTATTCTTTGATATCATTGTAGATAAAGTTATGGTGCAAGAACAACGATTTCGTGTATTTTAAAGCAGCAGAAGAATTATCAAACTTGCTATCAGACAAATCTTCCCAAGTCAAATTTTATTTCACTAGAAAATAGGAATATGATTTTACAAACTAGATATATTATGTATGTGTTCTTTGAGAATCAGAAAAGAAAAGAAGAAAGTGTTCTCTATTTTCTATTGTCTTGGAAAACGTCTTTTTTCTTTTTAAAGAGGAGAAGAAGTTACTGGAAAAAAAAGAAACTTTCTCATACATTTCTTCCACGTTTGATAATCGTAATTTATCAGAAGAGATGTTTTAACTTTTCATTTAAACTCTTTTTATCTTTTCTTCCTAAACGGGTTGGGTTAGTGCACATGGGTGACCCACCCAAAATAAATATTCAACACATACTAATCTCATTTGACTGATAAGAGTGAGTAAACTAAAATGAATTTGCATAAAAAGTATGATCGATTCAACTACTAAGGAGTCCTAAATAAAAGTCCAATAAATTATTTTTCTTTAAAGTGATAAATTTTAATGAAGGCAAAATTACTAGATGATTTCTTCAATTTGCTCAGATTTTGCTAGAGAAGTTAGTCGATATTTATAATAATGAGAAATAATAGTATCCCATAAAATTAATCGAAATACACATCAAATACCTAAATAATTAGTCGAGATACACACAAAATGCCCAAATACCATGATTGTTAAAAAAAATGGGAACTTGCCCTTTGTTTTCCTTATTGTTTACTTATAAGTTAAACAAATCATTTCTAATAATATTTTGTTAGAAGTTTATTATCCTTATATATAAATTTTATAAAAATTCTTTAAAGCTAAAATACCCTTTGAAGGAGGCAAGTTCATGTTGGATAAAATTATAAAATTCAAAGATTGTATTTACATAACTGCAACGACTCATATTATTCAATTAAAGTTATTTTTTACTAGGACTCATATAACATTTACGCTTAAAGTATGGTTAGTATCATAATTTAGGAAAACTCCTACTCCCAGCATTTCAATTTGTTTGACCTACTTTCCTTTTTAGTTCATTTCAAAAAGAATGTCTCTTTTCCTTTTTATCAACTCTTTAATTTTAACTTTCCACATGACATGTTTGAGACCACAAGATTAAAGGGCATTTCGATATATTTGATATATTTTTAATTTATGACCACAAGATTCTAAAGTGCTCTCTACTTTCTTAAACTCTGCGCAAATCAAAATAAGTCAAATAAATTAAAACAGAGAGAGTATTATTTACAGAGTTTTTAGGAATAAACATTTTTGTCGGTTTCGATTGATAACACATGACAAGAAGGTTTATGGTCTACTAGAACATATCTTATGAAAAATAACATACGACCAAAACCCAGAGGAAATGGGTGAATTACATAATGGTCATCATAGGAGATGGTCTTGCTATTTATTCCCCCTAAGAATAATCTTACAAAACTAGTCTTTCTTTCTTTTTATGTATAGAACAACTACTTTATTGTCCCTCTATACCTCAAATATTTTTAAACAACTCTTCATGCTCATTTGCTTCTCAACTTCTATTTTTATTTCTTTTTCTCTTTTTTTTTTATTTTTCTTTGATTTTTATTTTTTTTTCTCAACCTTTATTTTTCTTTTATTTTTTCTTTTTATTTTTTTCTTCTACATTTTATCTTTTTTCTTAACTTTTATTTTTTCCTTTTCTCCTCTCGATTCTTTTTTTTTCTCTTTATTATTTTTTCTTTAAATTTTATTTTTTATTTTTTCTCTTTTTTCTCAACCTTTTTTTCCTTGTTTTTCTTCGTAATTTCCTTATTTCTCAATTATTATTTTTTCTTTTTTCTTTTTTCGTTTCTCCTCTGAACTTCTATTTTTTATTTTCTTTGATTTTTAATTTTTCTTTTCTCTTTTTTTGGTCATTGTTCTCAACCTTTATTTTTTTTTTTTTTTTTTTTTATGAGATGTTCTATAACTCTTGTTTTAGAGACAAGACATAGCCCAAAGACTTTCAAAGAACAAATTACACCCCATGAGCAAGACTTGACACTAGCACATTGTTTCTTGATTTATGAGATGCTCTATAACGCTTGCCTTAGAGGCAAGACTTAGCCCAAAGACCTTCAAAAGAATAAGTTATGCCTCATGGACAAGAGTTCACACTACTTTATTGTATCTTAATTTATGAAATACCCTATAACTCTTGCCTTAGAGGCATGACTTAACTCAAGAATTTTCAAACAACAAGTTATTCCCCATGAGCAAGACTTGACACTATCTCATTGTATCTTGATTTATGAGATGTTCTATAACTCTTGCCTTAGAGGCAAGACTTGTTCCAAAGGACTTTCAAATAACAAAGCACGCCCTTATGTTTACTTCGATATCAAAGAAAGAAGATCCTCTTTGTGGATTATTTAACTTTCTGTTCATCAACAAAAAATAATAGAAGTTAAGAAAAAAGAAAAAAAAGGAGAAAAAGAAAAAATAAAGATATGGAAAAAAGAAAAAAATAAAGGTTGAGAAAAAAGTAAAAAGAGAAAGGAAAAAAGAAAAACAAAAACAAAAAGAAAAAGAAAAAAAATAAAAGTTGAGAAAAAAGAAAATGAGAAGAAAAAAAAAGTTTGAGAAAAAACGAAAACAAACAAAAAAAAAAGAAAAAAAAAAGAAAAAAAAGTTGAGAGACAAATGAACATGGAGAGTTGTGGTGTAGAGGGGCAAAAATGTGTGCTATACATAAAAAGAAAGGAAGGTTAGTATTTAAAAACTTTTCTTATGGGGGACAAAAAATGAAGAGCACTCACTTTGGGGGACACTCCATGTAATTTCCTAAGAGAGAGGAAATTAACACTCCATATACCAAATATTTTTGTAATTTTTAATTCTCCGAGAAACTTTTTGTGTGTTTGTTTTTTAAGTTAAAAGTTTGGGGTGCCCAAAAAATAGATTTTTCTGTGATTTAAAGAATTAAAACTTTCTATTATTAGATTGTTAGTTATAAATATGCAATTTTTTGGTTAATACTGTAATGACCCTCCTGGTCATTTCTCTGTTTCCTTGCTTTTTCCACGCAGTGGCTACAAGTCATTTATGACTAGCCGGGACTGACGGTTCGGTGCCCGAGCAGTTCATTTGGTCGTTATGACCATTTTCCTATTTTAGAATTCCAACTTGGTAAGTCCATGACTTCGGTCAACTTTCTTGGTAAACGCACTCGGAATCAAATTCTGATAATTCCGTTAGCTTCGGAGCGTGGACTTTGGTCTAGTTGGACCTTTAGTCGAGATCCGAAAGCTTTTCAGCTTGGAAGTTTCTCTGGTTTTGTGTTTTCAGGCCAGTTGGGCTTGTTCGGTTGACTTTGGTCAATATTTGGAGAAGACGGCCCCAGATGGAAATTATGTCAGCGTTGTTAGCTCTGTAATGTCGAGTTTAGGCTAGAGGGGCCATCGGTACGGGTCCCGAGGCTTCCAGACTTGATTTCGGCCATTGGGTTCCTTTTTGGGAATAGTTGGCCTTAAGGTTCATTTTGGGCGCGGGGCTCAATTTTTGTTAAATCAACCTCCGATGGGATTATCGTCGATTCCGTTGAGTCTGGAACGTCGTTTTCACTCTAATAGCATTATTTATTTTTGAGCATCGGGTTCTGATTGTGTCCGGAATGCCCCGTAGAAATTTTGGCATTGCTAGTTGCTGGTGTGGCGCCAGGGCGCCGCCTAGGCCGCACTTGCGCGCCCATGGCCAGTGCCTCAGCGCCCGCGCACCAGCACCCATGGGCCGCCCCTGCGCCTCAGCTGGCCACCTTAAAAGGTTGTTGGCAGACTAAATTTCTAGCTTTTCACCTCATCTTCAAAACTCGATTTCCCCTCCATTTTAACTCAAAATTCCTTTATTTATTCACCAGCTCTCTCCCATAACTTGGAGGAATATTAATTGCTGATTCGGGTGCGTTCTTGGCTTCTTGAATAGGTAAATTCTCGTGTTAATTTCCGTTGATTTTCATGAATTTATCCTCCTTAATTTCTTGATTTTGGGGTTGTTTTAGCCCCCATTCTTGGTCCGTTTCTGCTTAAATTTTAAGCACGTACTCTTGGTGAGGTTGGAAACCTCGTGGTGATTTTTGTATCTGGTTTTGGGTTGCGGGGCCCACGGGTCCGCTTGTGACCCAAATTTTGACCCGGCTAAATTATTAGTAATATGGATACCATTAGCTTCCTATTGACGTGTTGAACATTGTTATGATAGTGTGGCTGCTTGCGGATACTTCTCGGGGGGTGATAGGCTCCGGTCTTGTGGATTAGATCATGCGCGCGTGCTCAGCTTTCCTGGTAGGTTATGGCTTACAATTTTCTAGACTTTGCTCATATAAGGTTTGAATATATTAACTTGGTAATGGTTGGTGAGATCTTGTGGTTTGGATATGGTTATGAGTAGGCTTATTGATCCTTATAGGTGATTTAGGTTTTTTAGAGTAAGATTTTGGCTAAAAATCCTTAGCATAAGCGGTAGCAGTATAGTGTGTGCCACCTGTTTGCCGATGGATAAGCGAACCGTACCGAGCCTGCCACTTCCTAACCCAGACTTCCAAATCTATCTACACCGTATAATATCCTTGGGATTAGGGTCAGATGCCTTAATTTAGTTTAGACTGCTTGTGGTTGAGATCATTATATTAGGGAGCCTTATCGTAGGATTAGATAAAGTTCGGGATAGAGTAGATGTTATCATTGCTTTGTTAATATTATTATTTTTTCTTGTTGGTTTGGTGTTCTATTTATCATCTAATTGTGGGCCTGAGGTTGGGGAGATGGGACTGGCATGAGCCAGGTTAGTATGGTTGTTCTTTGTTCATGTTTCTGCTTGTCGTACACTTTATGCTTAGTTTTGGTTAGTTGACTTCCTTAGGCGGGTCCCTTGGGGGTTGGTAGATAGTGTAGGGTTCCCTTTTAGTATTTTTATTAGAATAGTCTGCCTTAGCATCCAATGGGTATAGTCCATGCTACGGTAGATCTTACTTGATTTTCTGGTTGTTCTTATCATGTTATATTCTTATGGTTGGCTTTGGTATGTGGACTTGTGGGCCTGAGGCCATGGTTTTGGGCTGGCTGGAGTCCAGGTTAGTACGATATTGTTTTGAAGGGTCTAATGCCTTATCTTGGTTTAGCTGCGTGCATATTATGCATACATACATACATTTGAATTGATTCGTGTTCATTTCTTTCTCACATATGATTGGGTTATGTTATGGATTGACGGAAATTGAACAGTACGAAATTACGGGAATCGATTGGCTAGGTGGTTTAATAAGAAACTCTTCTTTTAACAAATGGTTTTCAAACGAAGGAAAGATTTTATTGATTTACATTGATTTCTAACATTTGAAACTCAAAATACTCCCCTTGTCAAATAAATGGAGCTCCAGGGAGAGCGTCCCACTTTTACCACTATTTTTGGTTAATAAAAAGGGAAAACGGTTTCTATTACTATAAACTTGTGCTACTAAGGGGAAATTGTATATCACTATTTTACTGACTTCGGAATGGGACTATACTTCAATTTTGTGCAGTTGGTTTGAGAGACAATGTGAACCTTTCTTTCCATTGGCTATGGGACTATATAGATAAGCTCCGGCGGCCCCCTTTGTATATATATATACGGGGTTTTACTTGCGGAAATTGTTATATTGGTAAGCTCCGACGGCCCATGAGAACACTCTGATTTTCTTGATTATACGTGGATATTGTGGCATTGATTGTTATATTGATAAGCTCTGGCGGCCTGAGGGGACATTCCAGGTATTATGGTATGGTATTGGTTGGTAAGCTTTGGCGATCTGTGAGGTGACTCAGGGTTCTCATTCATTATTGCATTGGCCACATTTCATTTCATTTCATTTCATCCATTCCATATTGCATTTTCATGGTATTCCTTGTGTATCTTTACTATCGGAGTCTGTGTGTAGTTGGTTGTCTTTATCGGGTGTATTTTCTGGTCTCTGGAAGTCCGAATTGGTTTTTACTGGTTTATTGTTTATGCTTTTCATAATGTGGTGGTATTTTCCCCTTTTTATTTAGGTTTGACCATTATATTTCCTTCTAACTCATCTTTCTTACCCTTGCATTATATTCACTTTTTGTTATATTTATATCTTGTTTGAGCTCAGTCGGCCAATGATGCCTACTGGGTACCAGTTGTAGTAGCACTTATACCGACTGACACCAGGTCTTAGGGGATTCTTATGTATTTTATTCACTTCCCTCCCTTTTTATTTATATTGGTTTATCATATCTTCCGCTGTTATTATTATTTCTTCCGCTTTTGGGTTCTTTCTTGAGTTGGATCATTATTTCCAGTTCTGGGCTAAGGGTTGGCTTACCTACTGGTGGGTTATAGTAGGTTCCATCATGACTTGAATTTTTGGGTCGTGACAGAGTGGTATCAGAGCTTTAGGTTCATCGGTGTCATTGGTACAAGAGCAGATGTCTAATAGAGTCTCGCAGATTGGTACGATGACATCCGTATCCTATCTGTGGGAGGCTATTGGGCATACTTAGGAAAGTTCCATTTTGTTGAATCCTTCTCATGCGTTCTTCACTCCATCAAAGTCTAAACTTCAAATTGTTCCTTTCCTTCTCAGATGGTTATGACGAGGTCGACAACGGGCTTGGGTGAGGCTCATACGCCTTCTGCTGGAGCGCAGTTGCCAGAGTTAGGGAATGAGGGTGCTCAATTTCAATCAGAGGGCGTGGGCTCAGCCCAGCCTCCAGCATGATTTATAGCTTCACCGACCTTTCAGGGTATTCTAGCAAGGATTCTTAGCTTATTGGAGAGTTTATCATGGGCCAGGACTCTACCTAGTACACCTAATGGTTTGCAGATTAGAGTTGAGACACAAACTTCAGCCCAGACATCAGCACATGGTAGTAAGGGACTAGGAGCACAGCCAGCTGTTATGGCTCCCCATTTGAGTATTTTGCCAATTCCATTGGTTGCTCATCCTATTGCAGCTAGGCCGGTTATGTCGATTGAGGAGAAGAAGATTCTGGGTAGGTTAATCAGGTTGGGTCCTCCAAGGTTTTCTGGTGCCCCTGGGAGGATGCTTACGAGTTCTTGATTAGTTGTCAGGAGAGTTGCATAACCTTGGGTTAGTTGAGTCTCACGAAGCTGATTACACTGCATTTCAGATGGATGGTTTGGCAAAACAATGGTGGTGATCTTATACTGCTTGCAGACCAGCCGGGTCACCTTCGATGACTTGGACTCAGTTCTTCGAGGCTTTCTTGAGGGATCAATTCACCAGGTTAGAGCAAGGCTCTATGTCTGTTTCTGAGTATGAGGCGCGGTTCCATGAGTTGTCTAGGCATGCTACTATGATTCTTCCTATAGAGCACGAGTGGGTTCGCCAGTTTGTCAAAGGGTTAGATCTACCACTTTGTTTGGCTATAGAGCAGCTAGTGGCATCAGGGGATACATTCCTTGCGGTTGTTGATTATGCACGGGTTATTGAGGGTATATGTCTAGAGATATATGGAGGTAGTGGTAAGAGGACTCGCCATCAGGCTAGTTTTAGTGATTATCAGTTTCGAGGCAAAGGTTTATTCCGTGGGGGTCACCCACGACATTTCCAATTTCACTGGCCAGTTTGTGCAACATTTCAGATTTCAGGGAGCGGTTACTCAAGGCACAATGGGCAGAGTAGTCGGGGTTCAGGTCAGACTTCTTGAGGTTTGCATTCTAGGTATCCGGGCCGTGATGGCCAGTCAGGTTTAGCTGGTTTTCTCAGCGGGGTACTTCTGGTAAGGGTTGCTATGTTTGTGGTGAGCGGGGACACTTTGCTAGGACTTGTCCAAGATTCAGAGAGTTTTCCCCCCTCCGAGTTCCAGCATCACCGGCCAGGGGCAGTGCACAGACTAGTACGGATGGTTCCCAAGTTTCTAGTGATGGTCCCCAGTCGTATCGGTCGAGTAGTCATGGCAGACAGAGTCACACGAATGCTTCTATCACAGGTACAATTTTGTTATCATCAATGAGCTTTTGGTATTGTTCGATGTGGGGTTTGCGTGTCCTTATATAAATCTATTACAATACTTCTCATCCGAACTCGCATGGTGAGATTATGGTACTTGTGCTTATAGCTACCCTGTAGAAGAATTCTTTTAGTAATGGATCGAGTATGTCGACTTTCGGGTAGTAACTATATTGGGTTGCAAAGTGCGGTAGGCCTAGTCGTTATGGTTGGTGGGCTTCCACAGAAATTCTAGGCTTGGTTACCATCATAGCACCTAGCAGTTCTGGGTTGTTGGGTTGTCTTGCTTTTGTTTATGGTGCTGGTGCTGACGTTCTTCCTTTGGGTTAGTTTTTGCGGTTGAAGAAGCATCGGGTTACGGGAGTGTTTTCTAAAGATAGAGTTTGAGATTGGGTTGCCTTCTGTCTACGGTCAGGGTGGTGGGCATTCCAAGGAATACCTCAGGACTCGTTCCTCTATAAGTTCCTAGCTATATCCTTTGGTTTGACCCATGCCCCAATAGCAGTTGTAGATTACTGAGCATCATATTTATATCTTATTCGAGTTCTAGTTACTACAATATTCTTAGGTGGCATCTGATCCTACTCGAGGAGTAGGGAGGAGATCAGTTAGAATTTGGGTTTTGGTTTCAGACTTCGCGAGTAAGTAGACTATTTCAAGAGGGTTGTGGAAGACTTCCTCTATTCGCGACCCTTTTGACTAGATCGATTCAGGAGACCGTTCCCTTCTAGAAGTTAGGCCAGAGTGTTATGGGTCCCCTATAGGTTGGAGATTGACTTTAGGCTTCGTGGCATGCTTGCTACATTCCTTGCTTGGTTCTGGTGTTCTTGGGTTCTGGTCGGATAGGCAAACCTGGCCTAGTTCCTTTTGCTGGATCAGACATTGTGTGGTTCAGAGGGCTTAGTTTAGAATCTGTGTTTGGAAGGTTGTCCTTCAACATGGGTTACCTGGTTACTTTCTTTTTCAAATACCAGTGTTTTCTTTTCAGTTGGTTATTTCTGGTAATTTTGGGTTATTTGGGTGATCTTACCGTAGTTGTCCATCTTCGGACGACCGTCAGTCAGGGTAGGCTAAATCCCGTCATAGTGGGTATGTCTCGGGCACGTGTATATGTTTCTAAGGTTAGTAGGACTAGTGTTTGGTTTTTGTTGAGATCGAGTTTTTAGACTGCTTTGTGGAGGTAGAATATGGTAGGAGTCCTAGCCTTCCGATAGGTTTGTTGATGTTTTTCGAGTTTAACTCGAGTGTTTGACTTTATGGTTTGAATGCGGATGTTTCGGGATAAACGGAAGGTTCTTCGTATCCAGGACTCTTTAGCTAGAATATTAGAGCAAGTAGGTTTTGTGCTTTGTGTTTGCACGATTTTCGGTTCTGTGTGATAATTCCCTTGGTCTTCGTGGTTCTTGTGTTGTATTTGTGCTTTTCGAATGTTTTCTTTTGGGGTTCTGTTTCAGTTATTTAACCGGTTAGCTTTTGAGTTAGAGTTTGTGGTTTTTCCTGTTTTGGCTGGTTTTGAGTTAAGGTTTTAGTAAGCTTTCTTTGGTTATCTTTCTGTTGACCTTTGTCCGATCAAGGAGGCTCATTGGGAGGCCTATCTCGACTCACAGACCTGGTATCTTTTCCTTTCTCAGCCTTCGGGTACTTCCTGTTTCTTAACTTTCAAGGATGAAAATTCTTTTAGTAGTGGATGTTGTAATGACCCTCCTGGTCATTTCTCTATTTCCTTTCTTTTTCTGCGTTTCAAGTTTCTCGGAGTGGCTACAGGTCATTTATGACTAGCCAGAACTGACGGTTCGGTGCCCGGGACTTTCGTTTGATTGTTATGACCATTTCCTTATTTTAGAATTCTAACTTGGAAAATCCTTGACTTCGGTCAACTTTCTTGGTAAACGCACTCAGAATCAAATTTCGACAGTTCTGTTAGCTCTAGAGCATGGACTTTGGTCTATTTGAACTTTTGGTTGGGATCCGGGACCTTTTCAGCTTGGAAGTTTCTCTCGTTTTGTATTATAAGGCCAGTTGGGCTTATTTGATTGACTTTGGTCAACATTTGGAGAAGACGGCCTCAGATGGAAATTCCATCATCGCTGTTAGATCTGGAATATCGAGTTTACCCAAAAGGGACCATCAGATCGGGTGCCGAGGCTTCCGGACTTGATTTCAGCCATTGGGTTCCATTTTTGGAATAGTTGGCCTAAAGGTTCATTTTGGGCGCGGGGCACACTTTTCATTAAATCAACGTCTGACGGGATTTTCATTGATTCCGTTGAGTCCGAAACGTTGTTTTCACTCTAATAGCATTATTTGTTTTTGAGTATCGTGATTCGATTGTGTCCGGAATTCCCCGTAGAAATTTTAGCATTGCTGGTTGCTGGTGTGGGGCCAGGGAGATGCCTAGGACGCGCCTGTACGACCATGGCTGCCCCTGTGCCCATGCCAGCGCCTGGCCTGCTGTGTGCCAGTGCCCCTGCGCCCGCGCACCAGCGCCATGGGCCACCCCTGCGCCTCAGCTGGCCAGTTTCAAAGGCTGTTGGCAGCCTAAATTTCAAGCTTTTCACTTAATCTTAAAAACTCGATTTACCCTCCATTTTCACTCCAAATTCCTTTATTTCTTCACCAGATCTCTCTCATAACTTAGAGGAATATTAATTGCTGATTCAGGTGCGTTCTTGGCCTCTTGAATAGGTAAATTCTCGTGTTAATTTCCGTTGATTACCAGGAATTTCTCCTCCTTAATTTCTTGATTTTGGGGATGTTTTAGCCCCCATTCTTGGTCCGTTTCCGCTCAAATTTTGAGCATGTACTCTTTGTGAGTTTGGGAACCTCGTGGTGATTTTTGTTTCTGATTTTGGGTTGCGGGGTCTATGGGCTCGCTTTTGACCTGGATTTCAACTCGGCTAAATTATTAGCAATATGGGTACCGTGAGCTTCATATTGACGTGTAGAACATTATTATGATAGTGTGGCTGCTTGCGGATACTTCTCGGGGGTGATAGGCTCCAATCTTGAGGATTGGATCATGCGCGCGTGCTCAACTTTCTTGGTCGGGTATGGTTTACTATTTTCTAGACTTTGTTCATATGAGGTTTGAATAAAATAACTTGCTAATATTTGGTGGGATCTTGTGGTTTGGATACGGTTATGAGTAGGCTTATTGATCCTTATAGGTGATTTAGGTGCTCTAGAGTAAGATTTTGGATAGAAATCCTTAGCATAGGCAGTAGCTTTCCTTAAGGCTTGGCGTAGGTCGTGTAATATCCTTGGGATTAGGGTCAGATGCCTTAGTTTAGTTTAGACAGCTTGTGGTTGAGATCATTATATTAGGTAGCCTTAGCCTAAGATTAGATAAAGGTTCAGGATAGAGTAGATGTTAACATAGCTTTGTTATTATTATTATTTTAGTCTTGTTAGTTTGGTGTTTTATTTATCATGTAATTGTGGGCCCGAGGTCAGGGAGATGGGACTGGCAAGAGCTAGGTTAGTATGGTTGTTCTTTGTTTATGTTTTTATTTGTCGTACGCTTAATGCTTAGTTCCGGTTAGTTGACCTCCTTAGATGGGTCTCTTGGGGGTTGGTAGATAGTGTAGGGTTCCTTTTTAGTATTTGTATTAGAATAGTCGGCCTTAGAATCTGATGGGTATAGTCCATGATAGGGTAGTTCTTACTTGATTTTATGGTTGTTCTTATCGTGTTATATTCTTATGGCTGGCTTTGGTATGCGGAGTTGTGGGCCTGAGGCCATGGTGTTGGGCTGGCTGGAGTCCAGGTTAGTACGATATTGTTTTGAAGGGTCTAATGCCCTATCTTGGTTTAGTTGCGTACATATTATGCATACATACATACATTTGAATTGATTCGTGTTCATCTCTTTCTCACATATGATTGGGTTATGTTATGGATTGACAAAAAATGAACGGTACGAAATTACGGGAATCGATTGGCTAGGTGGTTTAATAAGAAACTCTTCTTTTAAAAAATTGTTTTCAAATGAAGGAAAGATTTTACTGATTTACGCTGATTTCTAACGTTTGAAACTCAAAATACTCCCCTTGTCAAATAAATGGAGCTCCAGGGAGAGCGTCCCACTTTTACCACTATTTTTGGTTAATAATAAGGTAAAACAGTTTCTTTTACTATAAACCTGCGCTACTAAGGAGAAATTGTTCATCACTATTTTACTGACTTCAGAATGGGACTATACTTCTATTTGTTCACTTGGTTAGAGAGACGATGTGAACCTTGCTTTCCATTGGCTATGGGATTATATTGATAAGCTCTAGCGGCCCCCTTTGTATATATATATATACGGGATTTTACTTGCGGAAATTGTTATATTGGTAAGTTTCGGTGGCCCATGAGAACACTCTGGGTTTTCTTGATTATACGTGGATATTGTGGCATTGATTGTTATATTGATAAGCTCCGGCGGCCTGAAGGGACACTCCAGGTATTATGGTACGGTATTGGTTGGTAAACTCCAGCGGCCCATGAGGTGACTCAGGGTTCTCATTCATTATTGCATTGGCCACATTTTATTTCATTTCATTTCATCCATTACATATCACATTTTCATGGTATTCCTTGTGTATCTTTACTATCGGAGTTTGTGTGTAGTTGGCTATCTTTATCGGGCGTATTTTTTGAACTCGGGATGTCCAAATTGGTTGTTGCTGATTTATTGTTGATGCTTTTCATATTGTGACGGTATTTTTCCCTTTTTATTTAGGTTTGACCATTATATTTCCTTCTGACTCATCTTTATTACCCTTGGGTTACATTCATTTTTTGTTATATTTATATCTTGTTTGAGCTCAGTCGGCCGATGATGCCTACTGGGTACTACGTATTTTGGTACTCATACAACACTTTTGCATCTTTTTGTTGAAGCAGATCCTAGTACGGGTTATCGCCGTTGATTGCAGTCCTCGTGCAGAGTTGCTGACTGGAGACATTGGGTGAGCTCTTGGCAATCAGAGTTGATCCATCTCCCTCTACTTTTGGGTTAGTCTCCTACTGTACCTTTGGAGATTGTCCGTATTTTATTGAATCTATCTAAAATATCTAATTTGTAGTAGCACTTGTACCGACTGGCACCAGGTCTCTGGGGATTCTTATGTATTTTATTCTCTTCCCTCCCTTTTTATTTATATTGGTTTATCGTATCGTCCATTGTTATTGTTGTTTCTTCCTCTTTTGGGTTCTTTCTTGAGTTAGCCCGTTACTTACAGTTCTGAGCTAAGGGTTGGCTTACCTACTGGTGGGTTATAGTAGGTGCTATCACGACTTGAGTTTTCGGGTCGTGACAACTACCTAATTATTTGTTCAACAATCTACAAAGAAAATTTTGATTCAGAACACTTTCCAATCATTAATAATATACAATACTATACCCAGTAAAAATTTTCAAGTGGGGTTTGAAAATCATTAGTAACATCAATTGCATTTTTATAACTATTTTTTTTCTTGTAGGAAAGTCACTACTGGAAAATGGGCCTACTGCAACAATAAGAAATTCGTTGTTGTAGGCCTTAAAACCATTGCAGTAATACTATAGCAACGGGGGTTATGCCCGCCGTACCAGCTCGCGTGACCATAGATCAATGGCAACGGTTTTTGTAATAGTCCTCAAAACCATTGCTTAAAGTACACCTATTGCAACGGTTATTCATCCCTTAATAACAGATATTTTATATATCAATTGGAACGGTTTAAACCGTTACAATTAATGATTCGTAACGGTTCTTTTGTCTATGTTGCAATAGATTTATTAGCTCAATTACAACAGTTATTATTGCTATTGCAACGGGTTTTACACAGTGATCAAAATTGCTATAGCAACATTTCTGTTTTACCTATTGGAACAATTTTCATATATGTTCCAATAACCTAGGCTGTAAATATAAATATTTGACATTACAAAATTGTAAATACCATGAAAGATGATAATTACTAAATGAAACTAAATGATTCTAATTCAAAATATTCCAGTTATAATATTATCCACCACAAGCAAAAAATATACAAAATGTACCAGTCTAATGTCATCCGCCATAGATGCAAAAGATCAGTCGTAATATGATCCACGGGCAAAATATACAACAGTTAGCACATGTTTCAATTAAATAACAAAATAATATATATAATGTCAACAAATACAACAGTTTTGACCACTTTCAACCAAATCTCAAATGCAGTCCTCATCAATGCTTTCATCACCCCGATGATTGTTTTCTCCACCTAGAAAAGTTGAGAAATAAAAGTTATAAACTAATTTTAATCATGTATATGCCAGAGCGTCAGTTTTAGTCAAATAAAAGATAGGAGTGAGGTGAAAGGAAAAAGGCAATAATAAAGATCACCATTATACTAGCATCAGGCCATTAAATCTCAAAATTCAGTCCAATTTTAAAATTAACTGCTACATGATATAAGTAACTTCGAAGAGCTTATTAAGTTACTAATAATATTAATATCCATAAAATTAACCAAATAGATTCTAATTTCTAAGAATGATAATGAAAAAGTCATGTTAAACAAACTTGAAAAGAATCTGATTAGATTAAATATTCAAAACTACGTTAGTAGATACTAGTTTCTGAAAAAGAAAGTAGTAACAAGCAAATTCAAACTCCAACAACTAATATAATTAGATAGATAGAACTAAAAACACATTTATTAGGCTCACCATGGCAATGGTACAACAAACAAATGGTGCAACAAGATAGACAAATGTGCAGCAGCCTATTTGACCAAAATGTAGTGACGAACAGCCTCAAATGCAGCAGTGATTCAAGCAGAAACTTAGCTCCAATGCAGCAAGCAGCTCACAAAAATGCAGCAGCCCGCAATAGTAAAAAGGTAGCAACAAGTATCTATGTAGACATATTTAACTTATAAATGTACTTTTATCTTTTCGTAGCTGACGATCTATTTCATTTTTCACGTTTATAATCTATGTAACTGCATAAAAAGTCATTTATACATTATCAATGTATAGATGGACTTATCACATATCACATCTTCTCTATATGCAAATAAAATATGACAATTGATAAGTTAAAAGCTACGAAGACCGCACTAAAAATAATTAAATTCATTATGTCTATTAATGACTTCATAAGGATTTATGTGCCAGCCTGAAGTGTCAAATGCAGTGTGCTTGAGTTGTGATTCAAGGTTAGTTATCGTGCCTGTAGCGCGACATAAAATGTCGATGGAAGAACATGCAAAATTAATCAAAAAATGTAGTAATAGGATAGGTAATGTACCTCGTACAGTTGTTGGTTCTATGTTTATAAGTAGGAGATCAAGAAATGTTGTTGTTGCTGCTGTTGGTTCTTCTGTTTTGACAATTTCTAAGAGAGATCAAGAAAATGGTTCCAAAATTGTTCCAAGTTAATTACCGAAGCAGAACTCAAAAACAATGAAAGGAGATTTGCACAAAATTGGAGACACAAAAAGAATTGAAATCAACTTGTCTTTCAAAGGGAACTATAAGAAAATAAAGCTTAAACAAATCACATGTATTATCTCCATAATGCATTCGAGCCATTCAATTATATATTAAGACAATTGAAGAAAGTAGAACTACAAAAACTATCACATAAGAACAAAAAATACTTCTATAAACTAACTGGTTAAGAAGAATCAATCTCAAGGAAAAACCCAGCGAAAAACCAAAGTAACAAGTTGAAGAACACTATCCAAAATCACTACTCAATCCTTGATACGTCAAGATCCTAAGAATCTCAAGGATTCTGGGCAGTGCTCGTGTCAAAGGAAACATAAAAATAAAGTAGCCAAGTCTGCCTCGGCTTACACCCGACAGAGAACAAAGAACAGAAAAGAGATGGTTGTTTCTTTAGTGAGTATGAGAGGAAAAAATAAATTATAGGG
This sequence comes from Jaltomata sinuosa, assembly GCA_003996215.1. Lineage (NCBI taxonomy): Eukaryota > Viridiplantae > Streptophyta > Magnoliopsida > Solanales > Solanaceae > Jaltomata > Jaltomata sinuosa. The sequence goes on from QJPP01001105.1 coordinate 962,995, forward strand.
CATTCCTTTTAGGCAAGAGGGACTTCCAGTGTTCTCCAGATGATCTTTAAGAGAGGAGGGAGCAGCCCTTCATATACTAGAGAAATACCATTACAAGTCAATCATACTACCAAAGCTTACAATAATAAAACAAGTGTTAAAGTTGTCGAGCTCTTCGTTTTTAAGTTCATAGTCTACACTCTTTGCCATAACTTCATTGATATTACCCCTACAGAATACCCCATTTAGGAAGACCATCTAATCCTCCAGAAAAGATCAATCAAAACTCAATCTCGTTAAAGAAATCATGGAAATCCAATGCTAATATATATACATGATCAAATTATGCTTCAAAGAAGTACTACTCATGAAATTATCTAGAGTTATTTGTCACTCCATAACAAAAAAGAAATTCTTCTATCCAATAATCTCTATCCTAGATCATGAATAACTTCAAGACTTCTTTAATTAGTTCCATAATTTTCTTTTCCCAAAAGTGCTTTGACATATTAACTCTTGTTAGGACAGTAGCATAGGAGACCCAAATAATGATTTTCTTGATATTTGTTCAATTGGGGCTAAAGCTAAAAGCTCACATTTATCAAGACCTTTTGCTGGACAAATGCTAAGCCCATCATTCCCATACCTTGCTATTGCATCTTTAAATTTCTTAATCTGCAGAAAGTTCAAATTATACCATGAGAAACTACACAATGTTTCCCTATGTTTTGTTGATTTTATGGATTTGAGAGTTGGGGCTTAGCAGTAATGAACCAAATCAACGAATTCAGAAAAAAAAAAAGTTACTGTTAGATTAGTACAACGGAAGCTACAAACTTTGACTTGTGCACCTTTTTAGAATCTGAAGAAGGGCAAGACAGATATATGAAGAGCATTGCACATGGTTTTTAGTTCTTCATAGTTTACTTGGAGGAATATGGCATTGGGATTTGACTGACACATCTGCAAACATTAAGTAACAAAAAAATGATATAGAGGCAAGCGTGAATTCAGAATTTGCATTCAACATGAGTATGATCTTATTATGTATATACATTTTGAATACTTTTTGTGTATGTATTTATAGTTTGAGTTGAAAGTAATGAATTCAATTGAACACACATAACCAAATGTGCCTCTGAGTAGAGAAAGGGGGAGAGATTTATCATTTGCTAACTAAAATTCTTGGAAATTTTTCTTTCATTATTGTGGTGTCTATGCCAGCTTGTGCGCACCTCAACTAACTCCATATGTATCTTGTACTTCCTATCATCATAGATATCGAGTAACTCTGTCAATCAACGCTTGGACAGATGGAAAATAAAACTAAATTCTTGAACAATTTGGTACCATATATACCTTAGGATGTAAAGTCTTGCAACCTCCACAACCAGGAGAGTAAAAGTCAATTATGACCAATATATCACCTGCCTTTAACAATGAGTCAACAATTTGTTGTGCTGAATTAATCTCTACCATGTAGTGCTTAAGGGTCCTCTCCCACCATCCTTGACCACTGCCAACACAGATTGATACTTGTTCCTAAAGTCATTAGACAACAACACTTGCTGACTTAAACAATACAGACAGATGAATCATACTCAATAAGAAGAGAAAAATTGATTGATCAAAATTACTAAAAATCTAACTTGATTGGGGTAAATTATAATTGATTGTGTCAAAAACAAAAGTTGAACAAGGCAAAAATTGAGAAGCTTAATCACCAGATGAATCAAACAAATGAGCATGATTCAAGACGATTCACATATAGCAATACACAAAACCTAGAAGTAGTATAAATAAGCAAACTTAACACTGAAATTTACACCAATATTACATCACATAGAAGGAAAATCAAGCCTCAAAATAGAGGGGAAATCAATTCAGCGTAGAACAATCGCTAAAGGATCATACCTGGACTAATTCGTAAGAATCCTTCTTAGAATCAAAACCTTGAAGCTTCAATAGAAACCCAGACAAAATGAGTATCTCCTATAGATTTCGATCATCCAGAACTTAGCCATGATAAATCATAGGCGTTCTATACATGGATCTCGCTCCACCGGAGCTTTCCCAAAATTCATCACAGAAGAGAGTTTTGGGGGTTTGAATTTTAATCTGGAAGAAAGAGAAAAAGGGAGAGACATGGAGAGGTAAATAAAGGAGAGAAGGGTGGTGTTGGGGTTGCATAGGTTTTGCCGGCCTATGTTAGGGACTGTAGACTGGTGGCGGTGAAGGAGAGAAACCGGGAGAGTGAGGTGGCTGGATTTTGAGGTAAAAGAGAATAAGGAAGAGAAAGGAGAGAGGAGGGGCTCGCCAGTGGAATGAGATGGTGGTAGCATTGTGTTGGTGGCTGCTTTGTCGGCCTGTCACCACTAGCGATGGTGAAGGCGATGGAGAAGGCAAAGGGAAATAGGATAGCGGCTGATTGAATTAGGGACTTGGGGTCTTTGGGTTATTAAAAATGGAAATAAAAGGAGGTTAAATGGGAGCCATTAGATCGTCTCGGATGAATAGCTGTGATTAAGCTAGAGTGTGGATCAGATTCGGGTCAGTAGATGGGTCATCTGGGTTGGGTCAATTGGAAATTGATTTGAGCTTTAAATTAAGGAACAATTGGATTCAATTGAGCCTAAAATTGATATAAATTGAGTAAAAAATGGCTAGAACTTAAATAATTTTTGAGAGAAAATTGAATTTTAGCTGCAATATATTTAATAAGATAACATATATAATTTGATAGCTAAAATAATAATTAACAATAATTATCACAAAATATTAAGCTAAAATTACTTGTAAATAAAATATGTATATATATTATATGAAATTTATGATAAACTAACAATAATTAGAAATAAATTATATATTTTTAAATTATATACGCATTTAAAAAGGTATCAAAGTTTTGGATTAATAAACCGTTCCAACAAATAAATTTTTTCAAACAACCGTTACAATAGATGGATTTACCGTAACGATTTACTAAACCGTTGCTATAGATAGGCCTATTGCATCGGTTATATTCCAATGACAATGGTCATATGATTAAGTCATGTCAATAGCTACCAAAACTTTTGGCGACGGTCATAATCGTTGCAATAGACTATTTTTAGTAACAGTTTGAAAATGGTTACTGACATATCTGTTTCCGTAGGCCTATTTTCTAGTAGTGAGTTTTCAACAACTGACCAATATTAAAGTTCAAAAGAGATAAAATATTCTTAAAATTAAAAGATATTCTTATAATTTAATTTTATTGAGTAACAATTTTCAACGACACTTTTATATTTGTAAATGCAAAAAAAAAATTGTTAGTTAACCCTAAAATTAAATTATCTTAGTCGTAACATGTTTCCCATGTGAGGAAATAGAAGAAGATATATACGAAGACATATTTTTTAATGAAATATTAAGTCGATATAATCTTATATTATGATAATGTTTTGTATCTTATTAAACAAATGTATGTGATTATAAATAATACTACTTCATAATTTTTGCGATGACCGAGGTTGATAAGGAATAATGTGCAAAGCACGTTCATAGAGACTAGTATATTATAGAAGTACATATATTTTTTGCTAAATGTTAGTCGGTCAAAACATCCCTCAAATATTGATCGACTTTTATACCCTTAAAAATTAAGTTAATAAAACTATTTCATGTTGGATAAATAGTAAAATGCAAATTTTTCCTACATCTAGGACATGAAATTCAACGAAAAATTCTAGGGTCCTTTTAGAAAGACACCTGGTAATTGAAATTGGTGTAATTACTAGTATAGTAATTATAAGCCTAGTAATACATAATATAGTAATAACCATGACCAATTTGTTTACCACAATGTAATTACAGTATAATTATAAGTGTATTGTTTGTTAATTAATTATTAAAAATCAATATTTGGCAAATAAGTGCCATTATAAATGATTATAAATAAGGTATTTAAGATATATATTGTCTCTTAAAAATACATTAATTAATAAACATATATTTTTAACTTATATTATAAAAAATAATTGATATATATTTTTTAAATTAGTATATTTTTAACCATAAAAACTAAAATTACGTGACTTTTTGTAATGACTCTTTCCGTGATTACAGTACAGTCTAGCGTGCCAAAATTTGGGTTAAGATTCTTTTCGAATAAAATGTTAAAAAATTTAGGCTACGCTAGTCTTGGATGAATTTCAAGTGTGCTAGATAAATTCGGTAATGGATAGGTCGGTGTTTATATGATTTGAGATCATATTATGATAGCTAGGGGGTTAAGAAGTTTGTAGAACTATTGAAAGTAAACTTGGGTTAGTAGAACTTCAGATATCGTGTTTGACATAAAGGGGTTAGTTCGGGATGTTAATATCTAGAAGTGTGTTGTAAAATTGACCAAAATATGGGATTGTCAGACTTTCTGTCTCGCCTAGGACACTATAGCGGGAGACTGGCCGCAACCATGGGTCCGCTAAAGAGGAAGTCAGCTTTGGTCAATCCCGCCATAACGGGCAGATCCCGCTATAGCAGGAATCGAGTAGCTATAGCGGGATATGTGCTATTAAATGTAGTTTTAGAATTAAAAACGTTATTTTTATTCCACTACTATTCCAGAGTTGAGAAGGGAGATATAGGGCAAAAACCATCTGCTTCCACCCATGATACTTCATTGAGGTAAGTTAATCCACTTGTTTTACTAATTTTTCGATGATTAATCCTTAAAATTACTAGGTTTTGATTTTGAGTGAGGATTTGACTTGACCTAGGTTTATTTTATGATGTAACCTCTTGAAAGAAAGGTGTAATCCTTTATTTTTTTAAGGGTGGATAATTTATGGTTGCATGCTTAGAAATCATTCTTATAAATATGAATTTGGTTGAATTAAAGTGGAATGAATGTAGAAAATACCCTAGAATAAGGGAATGATCCTGATTTTGGCCTTGGGGTTATGGGATTAGGTTATAATCTTTTGTATATGTTAGTCATTATTGAATGGTGCTTACATTACTATTTAGACCACGATCAAGCGAAAATTGCAAAAAAAGGGCAAGGCTCAAGTTGGTTAGAGCTGTGCAAGGTTATGATTGAGGTAGGTGATGGTTGAATTATAGTTGAGACTCAATTTAGTTTATGTGTGTATATTAACTGCCTCTTTGTCTACTTGTTGCCATGCATGCTATAAATGTTAACTTGTTGAATAATATTATAAGTGTTTAATCACCTGAAATGAGATTCTGTAAAAGGACTCATTTTAAAAAACAAGTGTAGTTGTGTTATATCATATTGTGATAGTATGTGTTGTGACATGAGTTGATGTTATGAGATGAACTGGTAAAGGTCATCATCATGAAATTGGTGAAACCTAGGGAGTATAAGGATGGGGACATTGGAATAAGGGTGGTATAACATTGGTTTGTCTAAGGGTGGCAAACACTAGTTGTCTGGGTTTTTGGTACATGGACTTAGCTCGTCCCCTGTAGGTCATGGCTAGTGGGCATTTATAAGATCCATAGCATACGTATACACGGTATTGGTGAGTTTGACGATTCCATGAGTTGACTGGGTTATATTGTTGATGTTATTTGGTATCCATGAGTGGTCCGGTCTATTAACGTACTTAAATCGTGTCGTTATTTATTTAAGTTCAATGAAAAGGTAATTGTGGCAAGGTTTAGTTAACTGATATTAGTCATGATATTTACCTGGTGGATTGTTTGTTCTTGTCTTATACTTGTCTAGTTTACTTGGTTATTGTTGAAAAGAGACTAAGTTAAGGTAGAAATGCTAAGTGTTACATGATTGTTCTTGTTTACAAATTGTTGGTTATGTATTCATATTTATTAAGTTGAGTTGGCCGATGACCCTACTAGTACATAGTGGTTTTGTACTAATACTACCTATACTCTTCTTTTTGTTGAGTACTGAGCATATTCCAGTGATTTTGATGAGACCTCAGTTGTAGCCAGTGACCATTTCTGACTCAAGGGTGAGCTTCATCTTCTGAGCAGCCACGAGTTTTCACATGCTATGTTCCTGTCCACTTGTTTCAGACACAAACACTTTAGTTGTTCTAGTTTTTGGGTTGTACCCGTATATTTTCATGTTTAGATGTTTTGGTACAATGACTTTGAGTTTATGAGGGCATTTTAGGCATTTTATTTATTCTGCATTGTTTTAACTATTAGAATTATTCAAACGATTGGTCGATAATGGAATTGCTCATTTCATATATAAAAATTGTTAAGTATTGGTTTTGGGTATTTGGGGTGAGATGGTTTTCCTACCAGAGGGTTAGTGTAGGTGCCACTCTCGAGGGGTTTGAGTCGTGACAAAAGTTAGTATCAGAGCCCTTGGTTCATTGATCTCGTTCTACCAAAATGAGTCCAATAGTGTCTTGCAGAATGATAAGTAGACGTCTGTACTTTTCTTTAAGAGACTATAGGGCTTTAGAAAATCATCACTCTCTTTCTTCTTTCGTGCTATAACCTGATTCCAATTGATTTTTGGCGATCCAAATTAGTATCTGACCTCTTCACTATATTGTTTCACAGATGGTGAATATGAGAGCTAACAGTGCTAGAGCAGTAGCTCCCACACTAGTACTTCTAGTTGCAAATCTTGTTGCTAGATGCTGAAGACGGGGTAGGGAAAGAGGAAGAGGTAGGGCAACACCTGCCAGAGGTAGAGCCCGGACTGCAGCTAATCTAGCTTGATAGAAAGCTGACACCTCTCCCACCCAAGGATCATCATGATGTGGTTATGAATGAAGAGGTTTTGGAATAGGAGGAGGCAGTGCTAGTTCCTGGAGGTGCAACTCCTCTCCAAATATCATCTGAACTTATTCAGCAGGTACATGGTTTTCATAGTGGGGTGGCAGATACTGGAGCCACGCCTACATTGCCTGCTTACAAGTCTTTAGAGGTGTATCCTGCCACACTATTAGCTCCTAGGATGGATGAGTTTTAAGGGACGGAGGGTTTTAGGTCCTATTATGACCAGGACTAAGCATGATATGTTGACCATGTTTCTAAAGATGAAATCTCCTAGCTTTTATAGTTCTGAGACGGAGGATGCTTTTTAGTTTATTGTTGATTATTATGAGAGGCTACATAAGATATGCATTATGGAGCATCATGGTGTGGAATTTGTAAACTTCCAACTGTAGGGTGATGCTAAGTAGTGGTAGAGGGCTTATATGGAATATCGGTCTCCAGATTTACCTCCATTGATATGGACTCAATTCCATCATTCGGTCTTACAGAGGTATGTGCCACACACTCTTTGTGTCAAGAGGAATGATGAGTTTATGGCTCTTGAGCAGGAAATTATGTAAGTTGTAGCCTACGAGGCTAAATTTCATGCCTTTTCCAGATATGCAACTCAGTTGCTTGGTACTGAATAGGAGAGGATCCCCCTCTTTATGAAAGGTTCAAATACTGACTTGTAGGTTATGGATTTGAAGATGACTTCCCTTGGAAAGACTTTTAATGATGTTTATGACTTTTTAAAGAAAGTGAAAGCAATCAAGAAGGTTGGTCAAGTGAAGATGGTAGTGAAGAAAAAATGGAGTGCGGTCAACTTTAACGGATCTTACTCTAGGGGCTATGGTCATCAGGACTATCCAGCTCGTCCTATACAGTCAGCTCTGCCAGTAGCTACAGAGGGTCTATCAGGGACCACTATGCAGTCTTCCATTTGGAAAATCCAAGGGGTTTCATATTCTTCTGCTAGCTAGGATCAATGTTGTTTTACTTGTGGTGGTGTTGGGCACTGCAATCAGAATTGTCCTAATTGTAGGCAGGCTAGTTTTCAGGGTCATAAACAGTCCAAGCTTTGGTTTCGGCTGGTAGAGGTGGTAGTGGTAGTGGTAATAGTAGGGGTCATCCACATAGTGGGCATGGTAGTTATCAGGGTTCCATGGTGGAAATTGAGGTGGTGGTAATGTAGAGAGAGATGGTGCTCAGCTGGCTAGAGAGGCTGCTCAGATTGATGATAAAACTCATTGCTATGCCTTTCTAGGAAAATCTGAAGTGGAGGCTTTAAATGGAGTCATTATAGGTACTATTCTCATTTGTGACCGAATGGCTACGGTCTTGTTTGATTCGGGTTCCACTTATTCATATGTATCTATTAAATTTTCCTTAGGTTAGACATGGTTTGTGATATGCTTGACTCACCTGTGTATGATCTACCTTGGTTGGAGACACTAAGGTAGTGATTCAAGTGTATCATGCTTGCTCTATAATTTTTATAGGTTTTCAGACTTGGGTGGATTTGGTGATCCTGGATATGCTTGACTTTGATAATATCACGGGGATGACTTGGTTATCCCCGTATCATGCTGTTCTGAACTATAATGCTAAAACTGTGACCTTAGATATGCCTGGGATGGATAAGTTAGAACGGGAAGGTGTTTATAAGCCTAAACCTGTGAAAATAATTTCCTTCATTTGTTCTAAGAAGCTAGTTAGGAAAGGGTGTTCGGCCTTTTTGGAACATCTTTGGGATGTTAGTGCAGAAGTTTCCTCTGCTGAGTCAGTTCCCGTAGTGGCTGAATTTCAGAAGGTATTTCCCATCGACTTACCTGGTATGCCTCCGGATTATACATTGACTTTTGCATTGATTTGGAGATGGGCACTCGCCCATTCTGTATCACTATAGAATGGCTCTGGCTTAGTTGAGACGGTTCAAGACTCAGTTGCAGGAGTTAATTGATAAGGCATTCATTCATCCTAGTATTTTTCCTTGGGGTGCTCCATTGTTATTTGTTAAGATAAAGGATGAATGAGATTGTGTATACACTACCGACAGTTGAATAAGGTTACAATCAGGAATAAGTACCCTTTGCCTCGAATAAATGATTTATTTGACCAGTTGCAGGGTGCTTCAGTATTATCAAAGATTGATTTGAGGTCAGGGTATCACTAGTTAAAGATTGGGCCTGAGGATACACCCAAAATAGCTTTTGGGACTCGTTATGGACATTACAGATTCTTAGTGATGTCCTTTGGGTTGACAAATGCACTGGCAACAATCATGAGTTTGATGAATGGTATATTCAAATCCTTCTTGGATTTGTTTGTGATTATATTTATTGATGACATTTTGGTTTACTCTAAGAGTAAGGAGGAACATGCAATGCACTTACGCACAGTCTTGGGTATTTTAAAGGAGAAGCAACTTTATGCTAAATTCTCTAAATGTGAGTTTTGAATGTCTTTGGTATCCTATTTGGGGTATGTGGTTTATGAAAAAGGGGTGCTGGTAGATCCCCTGAAGATTGAGGCTGTTAAGAGTTGGGCTCAGCCTAATTCAGTGACAAAAATTTGGATCTTTGTAGGTCTGGCTAGCTATTGCCAGAGATTTGTCAAGAACTTTTCCTCCATTGCTACTCACTTACAATACTGACACATAAGGAGGTACAATTTGTTTGATCTGACCAGTGTGAAGAGAGTTTCCAAAAGCTTAAGTCTCTTTTGACCACAACTCCCATCCTTGCTTTGCTAATTGAGGGTATGTATTTTATTTTCTTTTGTGATGCTTCACGTTCAGTCTTTAGTGTTGTGTTGATGCCGGACATGAATGTGATCGCCTATGCTTGAAGGCAATTAAAGCCTCATGAGAGATATTATCCAACTCATGACTTGGAGTTGGCAGCGGTGGTTTTTGAACTTAAGATATGGAGACACTACCTTTATGGTGTCAAGTGTAAGGTATTCACAGACTATCATAGTTTACAACATGATTTCACTCAAAGGGACTTGAATTTAAGGAAGAGGTGGTGGATGGAGTTACTAAAAGATTATGATATGACCATCCAATATCATCCAGGGAAGGCTAACGTGGTGGCAAACCAATTGAGCCAACAACTGTAAGTGTGGACAGTTTGGATTGTTTGAGAGTGACGTGGTGACATTTGGCTAGAGAGATCCAAACTCTAGCAATGCAGTTTATGCAATTTAGAGTGTCTGAAAAGGGTGAAGTGTTGGCTAGTATGGAGGTAAGGTCAACATTCTTTGATAGAATCAAGGCTGAGCAATTTGAGGATGCAAAATTGTTGAACAAGATTCTAAACAAAGTGGCGTATAGTGAAGCTCAAGATGACACACTTGATGCGTCTGGTGTATTGAGGGTGAGAGGGAATGTGTATGTGCCTTGTATTGGTGATGTGATTTCATGTTTTATTGTAGAAGCTTATGGTTCTCGATACTCTAAACATCCTGGTGCAATAAAAATATTTTGTGACTTCAGACAACTCTATTGGTGGCCCTGAATGAAGAGAGATATAGTAGAGTATGTTGCCAATTGTCATAACTATCAGCAGGTGAAGTATGAATATCAAAGGCCTACAGGTTTACTTCTGAGGATGCCCATTCCCGAGTGGAAGTGGGAGAGGATTGGTATTGATTTTGTAGTGGGTCTTTCTAAGACCTTAGGGCAGCATGACTCCATTTGGGTCATAGTGGACAGGCTAAGAAAGTCCGCTCCTTTCCTTTAAGTTAAGGTGAATTACAACTCAGAGCAATTAATAAATATTTATGTCAAGGAAGTCCTGATATTGCTTGTGGTGCCAATATCAATCATTTCGATAGCAGTACGCAGTTTACCCCTAAAAGTTTGGCATAAGTTGCCTGAGGAGTTGGACACCAAGCTTGATCTTAGTACTTCTTTTCATCCTCAGACTGATGTGCAGTCTGATAGAGCCATTCAGGTACTTGAGGACATGCTACGAGCACGTGTGGCTGATTTTATGGCTTATTGGGATAAATTCCTACCATTGTGTGAGTTCTGATATTACAACAATTATCACTCTAGTATCGACATGGCCTCACTTGAAGCACTTTATGGGAGAAGGTATAGATCACCCACAAGTTTGTTCGAGGTGGGTGGTGTGAAGCCTTTGGGCACAGACCTAATGAAGAAAGCCCAAGAGAAAGTGAGGTTCATTATGGACAAGTTGTTGGCATTCCAAAGTAGACAAAATGAATACGCTAACCTCAAGGTAAGAGATATATTTTTCAAACCAGGTGAGCATGTGTTGATAAAGGTGTCTCCCATGAAGGGAATTATGCGATTTGGTAAGAAATGCAATCTTAGATCCTGGTACAATGGTCATTCGAGGTTTTCTATGAGGTGGGTCTAGTATCTTACAGGCTGGTATTTCCTCCAAGCCTATTAGGAGTCCATCCAGTGTTTTACGTTTCGATGCATAAGAAATACCATGGGGATGGCAACTATATGATTAAGTCAGACTCTGTTTTGCTTGACAACAACCTTTCTTATGAGGAGGAAACAATATGTATTCTTTACCGAGATGTTCAAAAGTTGAGGACTAAGGAGATTAGATCAGGGAAAGTCCAGTGGAAGCACCTTCTTGTTGAGGAGGCCACTTTGGAGACTGAGGCGGATATGCGCGATAAGTACCCTCACTTATTTGAGGATTCATGTACTTTTCTTGCTTCATTTTACTCATTTTATTGATTTATCATTTGAGGATTAATGATGGGTAAATTAGTATCTATTATAACGACCCTTTCTGTTGTTATGGTACAGTCTAGCATGCCAAAATTTGGAGTAAGATTCTCCCTGAAAAAAGTGTTAGCAATTTATATATAGGCTAGACTTGGATGAATTTCAAGTGTGGTATGGTCTAGATAAACCCAGTAATGGATAGGTCAGTGTTCACATGATTCTACACCATATTATGTTAGCTAGGAAGTTAAGAAGTTTGTAGAACTTTTGGAAGTAAATTCGGGTTAGTAGAACTCCGGATATCGCGTTTGACTTAAGGGAGTTAGTTTGGGATATCAATATCTTGTAGTGTGTTACAAAATTGGCAAAAATCTGGGATTGTCATACTTTTTACCTCGCCTAGGCCGCTATAGCGGGAGATAGGCTGCTACCACGGGCCTGCTATAGTGAGAATTTTTCCGCTATAGCAGAAGTCGGCTCTGGTCAATCTCGCCAAAGTGGGCAGATCTCGCTATAGCGATGCAACTATAGCCAGAATCAGGCCTCTATAGCTAGATACGGTTGTTAAATGCATTTTTAGACTTAAAACCTTATTTTCATTCCACTTTCGTTCCAGAGCTGAGAAGGGCAATTTAGGGTGAAAACCATCAGTTTCCACCCAAAATCCTTCATTGAGGTAAGTTAATCCACCCGTTTAACTAGTTTTTTTATGATTAATTCTTAGAATTACTATATTATGATTGTGGGAGAGGTCTTGACTTGATCTAGGCTGATTTATGGTATAACCTAGTGAAAACAAGGTGTAATTCTTGGGCTTTTGTCAAGAGTAGATAATTTATGGTTGCATGCTTAGAAATAATTCTTACAAACATGAATTTGGTAGAATTAAGGCAGAATGAATGTAGGAAAAATCCTAGAATAAGGGAATGTCTTTTGGCCTTGAGATTATGCAACACCCCGGAAACCGATCCAGTTTTTAAACTCAGAACTTGCAAAATTTTTTGAACTTCCAGGGATCACGGGTCAAGTCCACGAGCCATGGGTGGTTCCACGAGTCATGGAAGTGACTCGTGATTCTAGTCCTGAAGACCATCCTCAGGTCTGAGAACCACGATTCAGGTTCACGATTCATGGAAGTTTCCACGAGTCATGGAACCAACCCGTGGAACTCAGACAGAGAGTGGTCAGGTCACTTGATTCCCACGACTTGGTCCTACGACTCGTGGAAGTTTCCACGAGTCATCCTATTGAGTCGTAAGGAACTTTTAACAGCCTAAAATCTTGGGAAGTTTCCACGAGAAGGAATCATGAGTCGTGGTTAGGTCTACGAGTCGTATACTCCACCCGTGGAACCTAAAATTGAAATTTATATCAGCTTTTTCATAATTAAGTCCCAAGGGTATTTTAGTCATTACCCACCCGTTTAACTCATAAATGATGTCATTTTGACTATTTCAAGAAGGGTTTCCACCCTCATTAGCCTAAGTCCCTTCTCATTACCTCATTCATCTCCAAAAAAGGGAAAGAACTCTCCCAAACACAAGGTCTCAAGCTCCAAGTCCAAGCCTCCTATGTCTTTTCAAATAAAGTGGGTTAGGTCTAATCAAGGTATGTGGGTACTCAACAATGGGTTTCTTTCACTCTTGTTCCCAAAGCCCCCAATTCTTATGTAAAATCATCAGCTTGTGAAATTAGGGCTTTGGATCTAAATTGGGGAAAACTTATGAAATCAGTTTCTATGCTTAAATTCATGGTTTGTTATTGCTTAATTATGATTTGATTAGCATTCCTTCGTTGGTTTTAAATGCCCAAGCTCTAAATTTGATATCTAGCATGATTCCATTGAATTGCATGTTTACAAGAGAAAGTTGACATGATTAGATATCACGACCTCTGTATTTTATGAAATTGCATGCCAAATTCTTCAAGTATAAATATAGAAAGGAAATGCATGATTTGAATTATGGCTATGCTAAGTCTTTAGATGTATGATTTGAATTGCATGACATTCAGATATGTCTTATTGCTTTTCAACAATTTTGACATCAGATATGTCACCAGTTATGATCAATTTTGGCATCAGATATGCCCCAGTATTATAAGAGCTATAAGTATGTTTTGGGAGTAGTATTTAGCACCAAGTTGGATCGGGTTAGATTACCCTTAGTCCCAAAACTACGTGCCCCTATAAGTTTACAAGTCCACTCTGTTGGGCATCAGTTTTAGTGATCACGCCACAGTCATGCCTTTATACCATGGCAAGGTATATTAGGTCCTCTCGATGGGGCATATATATCAGATTCCATGTATCTCACATGGTCTATGTCGGTTAGAAAACCTCCCACAAAAACAATTTATGCTTTAAAAATGTACTTAACTCTTATTCAGATTTCAGACTCTTGTTTATGATCATGTTTTCAGCTTATGTTGTTTCATAGAGTCATTTGCATTCAGTTTTACTTTTAAAGTATGATTTCCATTGTTAAAGCATACTCAACAAGTTTTAAACTGTTTATCATGTTCATTCATCGCTCACATACTCGGTACATCCTATAGTACTGACGCATATCTTGCGTTGCATCCTTTGATGATGTAGATTCAGGAGTCCCTTCCCAGGCATATGGATAGAGCTTCCAGGCCACTGTATCTGTCAGCTGTTGGTGAGTCCTCTTAGGTCGAGGACTAGTTATGTTCTTTGCGTGTGTTAGATTTTATTTTTGTACTTCGAGTTAGCTAGGGTCTTCTCCTAGCAACTCTTTATGTTATGAGTAGAGGCTTTTCAGACATAGACAACATTTGAGTCTTCGTATGGATCTTGTATTCTTATTTGACTTGATTCTCTATTTATGTTATTCCAACTTTATCTATTATGCTTCCGCTTATCTTTTGTTATGCTTGAGAATGCTATGATCAACGGTTAGCTTGGGGAATTTGTGGTCCCAAGTCCCGTGTTACATCTAGGAGGTAACCTCGGGGCCTGACAAACTTGGTATCAGATCTTTAAGTTCAAGATTACTAGGATGTTCTAAAGTCGCATCGAGTAGAGTCTTATTCATGTGTGTGAAGCGCGCCATACATATTCAGGAGGTAGACCAGCCCAGCAGGGAGCATCTTCTAGTTCTGATGGTTAACGCTAGAACCATCTTTACGCTATGACCTCTCATCAGGATCGAGAGGGTTCCCCAGATGTTATTACTGGTATGTTGAAAGTCTTCTCTTTCGATGTGTATGCTTTGTTGGACCCTGGTGCTTCTTTATCTTTTGTGACCCCTTATGTAGCATGCAAATTCGAAGTATATCTTGAATTGATTTTAGAACCCTTTTGTGTTTCTACTCCTGTTAGTGAGTCAGTCTTAGCCAAGAGAATCTACCAAAATTGCCCTATCTCAGTCCTTCATAGAGTCACTTCAGTGGATCTAGTAGAGTTGGAGATGAGAGATTTGATGTAATTATTGGTATGGATTAGTTGTATGCATGTTATGCTTCTGTTGATTGTTGTACTCGGGTTGTCAGTTTCAAGTTTCCAAATGAACCCATTTTAGAATAGCAAGGTAGTACCCCTTCCTCGAAAGGTCATTTCATATCTTATCTTAAGGCTAGGAAGATGATTTCAAAGGGGTATGTTTATTACAAAGTGCAGGTTATGGACACGAAGTCTGAAACCCCATCACTTCAGTCTGTTCCTGTTGTGAATGAGTTTCCAGAAGTGTTTCCCGAGGATTTGCCCAGAGTCCCTCCCGAGTGGGAGATAGACTTTGGGATAGACCTTCTCCCAGATACGTATCCTATCTCTATTCCTTCCTATGGAATGGCTCCCACAGAACTTAAGGAATTAAAGGATCAGTTAAAGGATCTTCTCGATAAGGGTTTCATTACGCCTAGCATTTCTCCATGGGGTGCCCCAGTTTTATTTGTTCAAAAGAAAGATGGTTCTCTTAGAAAGTGTATTGACTACCGTCAGTTGAACAAGGTCACAATCAAGAATAAATATCCCATTCCTAGAAATGATGACTTATTCGATCAGCTTCAGGGTTCTAGTTTCTTCTCTAAAATCGACCTTAGATCCGATTATCATCAGCTTCGTGTTAGAGAGGGTGATATTCTGAAGACAGCCTTCAGAATTCGGTATGGTTATTATGAATTTGTTGTGATGTCTTTTGGTCTAACGAATGCTCCTGCAGCCTTTATGGATTTGATAAACCAGGTGTTCAAACAGTACCTGGATATGTTTGTGATTGTTTTCATTGATGATATCCTCATCTACTCTCGGAGTGAGGAGGCGCATGCATACCCTTTGAGAGTGTGCTCTGACCCTTTGATATGTTTGTGATTGTTTTCATGTGCTCTGACACCTCAACAATATTAAGCTCTCACGCTCACAAAGGAAATTCACATGCGACAAAAGGTTAACCATAAGCTTGCCTCTAGTGTGCTTGTTCTACTAATTCAAGATAGTTCATGTCTCAGATCAAGTAGGTCTTCATTTGGTTGTAATGTAGGGTAAGGGATGGGTAGAAATATTTTGGATAAAATAGTGACTAATCCTCCCTAGGCACTTTTATTACATCACTTCTTTTTCACACTTTAGCGCTTTTAACTTCTCTTAACTACTTCTTTCTCTCTTCTTTTGTTCAACCCTTTATTCTTCTTCCCTTTTAAATTGAGCTTCCTTAATACTTAGCACGAATTTTCTTTTTGTATTATACTTTTTCTTTTCTTTTTCTTATTTCCCATGCTACACTTTATCTTTTTGCTCACACATTAACTTCTTTTCTTTCTCAAGGTTCACAACTCACCACCTCTTTTATTCTCTTCTCTAACTTCCTTCAAGTGCTTAACACTAGATCAAGTTCCCTACGGGAGTTATTTAGATCAAATATGGGCTAAGAACAAAGGGTATTAGCTACATATGTGACTATCAAAGAAATTCAGCTAAAGGCTCAAAAAGGCTTACTATGGATAACATTCAAGGATAGGTAAAAGAGAGGATAAAAAGAATGGCTAATCAAAGAATCGCCTCTATCAATTCCATAACATGACTAACTTTATTTCACTTCACAAAATACACAAGGCAAGTTCTAGACACCAATTAAACACATAAAATGAAGTAATTCCTCGTATTATACATGGCACACATTCAACAAAAGTATACTATCACGTAGATTTTTAGTAGATAAACCACAAAAATTCACGTTAAGAACATGCATACAAGTCATGAAAATGTCACGACCCGATTTATCAGGTCATGATGGCACCTACAACCCCCCAGTAGGCGAGCCAATCCTCGTAACCCGGAACGGTTAGTAATGGGCTACTACCTAACCAAAATGCACAATAAGCTGAAATAGCGGAAAAAGAATGTAAAGGAAGACAAAGCAGAAGAAAAACTTGAATATATACATAAAGGAAACTACACCAGCCCCAAGACTTGGTATCGATAGTACGGAAGCTTCTAATAGAATAAAAGTGCTAGAAGTAACAAAATACAATATAATTTGTCTCCGAAAGTACAAGGAGTAACAATGCCAAAAGATGAGATATGGTCAAGCACCGACCACCAGGCACTCACCCTATTATCGAATATCCACAATTTGCACGAGTCTCCAACGCGATCAACGGCAAAAGATCAACTAATATCTGCACAGAAAGTGCAGAAGTTTAGTATGATCACCAAAACAATGGGTACTCAGTAGGTATCATCGGCTGACGGATAGCATATAAAATATAAAAATAGTAAGTAACAAATAGAAAGAAAGCAGTCACTGAAGCAATAAAGGAGGCACAAGGTGCTAGCACAGAGAGTAGACAACCATAAGTTACAAGTAAAACATGGTAGCACAGAAAATATAATCACACAGAATCACAAGTGAAGGAAAGGAGAACGCACCTGGAGTCCTTACACAACAATATAAGTAAGTAGAGAGAGAGAGTTGAGAAAATGGTGGTATACCGGTAACCTAAAGTAAAAGGAAAATATGAAAAGTAGTCTAATATACTCAAAATGGAATCAACAAGAATATGGAAATCATAACACCAATCCAATCACATGATAGTATAACCAGGGAATCACCTCACAAGTACAAACCTAGGATGAAATAACAAGACCACAATGACCGAGAGGTACCACTCAACTTCCAACAACAATAGAACCAGAATCTCACACTCTGCTCAAAAGGCCACACAAAAGTGCCTCAATAAGATAGGACTCCAATCCCTCTCAATAATCAGACATCTCACAACTGAATCCTAAATAGGTTAACCATCACTAATCCTTCGATAACCGAGTGCCAAGACAAGCTCTAAATAAAGACAGGAGTAAATATAGTCTACCTACAGTCCCAACAGCCGCCCATATAACCGAGGAACACATTCAAGTGTAAACAAACCCTCCGGTCGCCCATACAACCGGAGGGTACACTGAAGACACACCAAACAAGGGTGGAATCAATGCATGATATGATATGATGTGACAGTAACTGGTATGTTCCCCCTTTGGTACTCCGCAGGTTCGTATAGTGGCGGGACCCATGAAAGGCTCTTTCCCGTATACCTCTTCTCCGTCGTACAACCCCGCTCCTAGCATGCTGCATTGTCCTGTTTCCTGTGGCCTAGGAATGACAGGGGTCCATGGAGGTCTACCTCTCGACCAAATACAAAAACTCAATCTCAAAATGTGTCCTTCGAAATCATGTCCGGGTTCAAGCCAGTGGCTAAGTCACAAATTAGCTCAAAACTCAAAATCTCGTAGTACATGCCCGGCTTCGACCCAGGTCTAAAACAATAGTAGTAATCTCAAAAGACCCTCTAAAAGGGTGCCCAAAGTATACTCAGGTCTTAATCAGTGATCAAAGTCTCAGTAACCCTCTCAAAGGGTGCCTGGGGTGTGGCTGGGTCTAAAACTATAGTAAATCAAGTCTAGTGCTCCGCCCGATAGAGACTAGATTCAGTAATAAAATCAAGTCTGGTGCTCTGCACAACAGAGACCAATACCAGTAATATAATCAGTGCAAAAACATCCAAAAATCTCCTTTTCTATCATCAACAGTACCAAAAACGGGCCCCAAGGCCATGCAAGTTTAGGAAAACCATCTATAGTGGCTCACAGCCAAAACTGTAGTAAAACATAGAGGGGAAAACCTTTTTCATGGATGATATGCTCGCACCCAAATATAAAATTAGCCCAGCGTCTCACAACAATTCCTATCAGCCCTGCACAGGCCCAACAACTACTCAGCAGACATAACTAGCCTAAAGGGATAATCTCTATGTCCAGGAATCGCGAACATTCCCCAAATAACCCACCATCTAGGTTCCTTAGTCAATGTAAGGCCGCAGAGGACCGCAAGGGTAATATACCATACTACGCGAATACTATAAACCGCGCATGAAATAAATAGACAAACAAGGCGGACGAGGTCTGGGGTACCAACCTATAACAACCCACCCAAGGATGTTAATTAATGTAGTTATAGCCTATATACTCAGAGTCTAGGTAGGGAAAGCCATAAGCTACCTGTCGTCCAACGAATAGCTGTGAGGAAGGTGTCATCCAGGCTCGAACTACTCTGGGAAGCTCCAAATCGCGAAACCACTATCAACACAATAATCTACACGTCAAAACAAGACTAACAATACCCATATTGCTAATATTTTAGCCGGGTCAAAATCCGAGTCACAAACTAGCCTGTGGGCCCCATAACCCAAAACTGGAAATGAAAAACACACATGTGTTCCTTACCATCCCGGGAGAACATGCTCAAAAATTAAGCGGAAACGGACAACAATTGGGGTTCAAAACAGCCCGCTCAAGTCAAGAATTAAAGAAGGAATTTCAAGAAATAATTCCAGAATTTAAACAAAAGAAACTTACCACCACGAGAAGACGAGCTACGAGAGTGAGAACTCAGAATCCATGATCATGCAAAGTTCAATAGGGCATATTCTACAAGGAAGTTCCAAGTTTCAATAATTACAAAAATGGTGGTAGCAACAATGGAGAAGAACAAATTTTGGGGAAGAAAACCTTACCCAACAACGAGGAAACGAGATTTCCCAATAATTTGATGGATTCTCCAAGCTTTGGGACTGATGGGAGCAATTTGGTGGGAGAACTTGGAGTTTAGAGTTTGGAAACGTGTGAGAAATAAGCTGGAAAGATGAAGGCCAAAGAATTATATAGCTGCTATCGCTTGTCGGCGCTATCGCGCTGAAGGAAAAGTCCCAGACCAGCGCTATCGCGCTATAGGAGCACGATCGCGCTGAAGGAGAATTCACAGGCCAGCGCAATCGCGCTAAGGGAGCACGATCCCGTTGAAGGCCACCGGAACCAGAAAAAACCAGCAACAACAAAAACTTCTATGGGGTATTCCGGGTACGATCGGAACCTAATACTCAAAAAACAATAGTGTTATTAGAGTGGAAACGACGTTCCGAACTCAACGGAATCAACGGAACTTCCATACGAGGTCTTTTCAAAAGAATGTTGACCCAAGTCAACACTAGCTAATACCACCAAAATGAGCCCTTCTTATTTGGAACCCAAACCAGCCAACTAACTAACCCAAACTCGGCGTTCTGGAGCTAACAGTGCTGACGAAATTTCCATCTGAGGCTGTCTTCTCCGAATGTTGACCAAAGTCAACCAAACCAGCCCTACTGGCCTGAAAACACAGAATGAGAGAGAATTCCAAGCTGAAAAGCTCCCGGATCCCGACCAAAGGTCCCTCTAGACCAAAGTCCATGCTCCGGAGCTAACGAAACTGTCGAAATTTGATTCCGAGCACGTTCACCAAAAATGTTACCTGAAGTCAACAATTTCAAAAGTTAAAAGCTCTACAATAAGGAATAGTTGTTGGGTGTATGATCTTGTGTGGAGATGTAGAAATCGATGAATGAATATACCTAAATGTGAACAATTGAAGGCTTAAAGTTCCCGATGATAGACGAGGTAATGTCCTTCTTAAGGGAAGTCGTTAAGTTCTTCTTTTGGTTTTGAATTTTGTTAATGGATTCCAGGGAAGTCTGAGTACCTGGATAATTTTGTTGGGTCATATAATGCTTGGCCTTATTGGTTAAATTATTGGATTATTGGGTCATATAATGCTTGGCCCTATTGCTTAAATTATTGGATTATTGGTGTGGTGCTTTTGGCCAAGTGCATTACACATGTATTGTTTTGCGAATCACATTCTTAACACACAAGAAGACAAGGGGTTGAAAAATTCCATGTGTTTCCCTGTGCATTTCACATTACGAGTGCAGACCTCTACGTGTAAAATGCACAACCCACCGCACGAGGTTAAAAATTTCTGCCAGTTCACTATTTTGAAGGGAGAAGCATGGTTCGATTCACATTCTGGCTAGTGCAGTTTGCACCAGCTTTGCACCTCAGTGCAGAAATCCATATAAGTTTCTGGTAGCTCATGTAATGTCACGGGCAAAACGCACTATGTTTTGTGTGGTTCGCACGTGGTCCGCATGACCCATTAGTTACCTATTTTGTTTTTCTACTTCTTTGCACTCCATCTTTTTTGTTATTACCTTCTTTTAGACAGTATAAAGATACATGGTTCCTTCTTTTAACCTCAATATGTAGGAATATGCCTCCCAATAGGCATCACCAAAAGTGGCGAGCTACAAATCGCACTTCAACATCCATAAATGTGGGCTTGCCTTTACAAGATGAGGGTCCTACTGAGTCGGAAATCCAATTTGGACTTGAGGGGATAGAGGCATACTATCCGAAATTTTGGGGAAAGCGATCATTTTAAGAAGAAAAAGGGTTTGAGGTTGAAGCATTCGAAGCTGAGTTCCAAAACATACCCAGACAATTCCGTAAAAGAGCCTGTGAACACTTCGCTAAAACTCCAGGCCCTTATTTCCCTGAGTTGGTATGGGAGTTTTATGCATCATATCGGGCTATAAAAGACATTCTAAAATATAAGGTCCCACCAAACAAGATACCATGCCTTGATTCAGTTTTAGTGACAGGTAAGGAGATATATATCACCCAGAAGCCATCCATTTTGCCATATGGGATGATGAGCCAATTCTGGGGTCAAGATATATGGAGTATGTAGCTACAAATAAAGACCAATATGAGTGGGTTTCTAGTATCATCGCAGAAGGAACCCCTTTTTGGTCCATCTCAAAAGCACCCATCTACCGATCAGATCTTAAGTTTAAAGCTCGGATGTGGTTGCACTTTGTATGCATGCAACTTATCCCAACTAGTCATACCACCAAAGTGACGATAAAGGTGGCCATTCTCATTGCATACATCATGTCTAGCTTCTGACTGCATGAAGGGGAAATTATTGCTGAAAAACTCAAGCGGAGAGCTAGACACGAGACCACCTCTATGGCCTAGCAATATCCGAAACCTCCTGATTCACCTATGCCTGAATAAAGGCATCTACCTAGGCTAAGTTGGGCTGCACCGCCACTTTTTTTATCATGAATTAATGACCGTCGAGGACAGATGGTTCATGGATGAGCCTTTTGGTCCCCTTAAGATGCCATGGGACCCTACAATACCACCATTGGCATGTTTTCAAATTGACCCAGTGCATGCCTACATCCCACAACTGACATCATCACCATATCAGTCTGATAGGCCACCTAAGTGGGTTTACTTGAGGTGGCATCATCGCCACCATTAGCATCACCAGGGAGTTTTTGCACTCATTATTATCTGTATAACTTTTTGTGCATCGAGGGCTATGCATTTTTTATGTTTGGGGGCAGGCTGTAATTATTCGTGTAGCTTAATTTGCCTTTAGTCCATGTGCTTAATTGTACCCTCACTGAGCTTGATTTTAAATATTGATTATGTGTCGGGTTAGTCTTATAGGATTCCATTTTCTTACAACCCACGCTTTACAAATGCGCTAAAGGCCTACGCTGAGGCTTGTTTTTCAAATGATTCACGAGCGTGCAAATTTTGTAATCACCTTGTTAATAGTAGTTTAGAAAAAAACTCTAAGTGTTTTCTTAATACCACGATTCTTTCCCAAGGAGCAAATGTTTTTTTTCTTTTTCTTTTATTTTTATGTCAAACTGGTTTGGTGTTTTCCTATGATGGAATGACAGGCGACTTTCTTAAGGGAAAATGCCAAGGTTTAGTTTTAATTTTAGTCTGTGCTTTGCTTATCTCAAAATGGACCCACCAAAAAAATATTCTTGGCAAGAAGTTTTTGAAAAAGAAAGGAAAGAGGGAAAATGATTTTTTGAGGAACACATTCTCTTGTCATGACTTGCACACTTGCGGTTTGGCTTGATCGATTCACAAATGAGTGTGTAATGAACTCAGAATAGCTTGCCAAACGACTTCACTTGACATCAATCCTAGTGAACCCTTTTGAGATTGTGACCATTCTTTGGCACCTTGTTTGACACCTTGACCTTTTTGGAACCTCTATCTTGGCACTCGTCCTCCCTAACAGCTTGAAAGTGAAATGTAGGCTAAATGCCTATGTTTGGGAGGGAAATAATATGACAACATAGGCAAAAGTCTAAGTTTGGGGGTGTATATGATTAATGTGGAGAAGAAAAGTAATGCACTTTAAGTGCAAGGTAGCACCTTATGTTGAATTAAAAAATTATTCCAACAGATCAAATTCAATGAGAAAAATGAAAAGAAAAGAATTGGTGCTACCAAGTGAAGGTGTTACAAGGAGGTTGAATGATCAAGTTTGAAAGGGAAAAGCTTGGGATGTGTGAGGGAGAAATAAAGTAAAGTTAGAGTTCTAAAATGTTAGTGGTGTTCAAAATGATAAGAAAGAGCATTACAGAGGTTTAGTCACTTGAGCCAAATGCAACCCTTACCTTAACCCCATCCAACATCGTACCCCGCAAGTCCTTAGTGATTCCGAGCGTGGACACTCTACATTAGTGGTTATTTACATGAAGGTCAAGTCTATGGTTCGACATGTGTGCACTTGAACTTCCTAGAGAGAGTGAGAGTCTTTTTGGTTCTCTTCTAATCCCTTTTATTGTGAATTGCATGATTGTGAGTTGGATTCTCTCGTGTGGTGAGTGGTATCACATGCTTGAATTGAAACAAAAAGTCTTTATTTCAATTGAGAGAAATGAATGAGACAAGTTTTGTGGCAAATATCGAGGAAAACCTTGATGGTCCATACTAATTACTTGAGAAGCTTTATATCCTATTTTGAATGACGAATTCCCTTGATTTTGAATGAGAATTGAAGTGCTTTTGATAATGTTTTGAAATGATCAATTTCCTTGAGAATGTGGTAGTTCAAATTTAGATGAGCATTGTAGTTGAGTCTTTTGTTTGAGTCTTTTTGTTTATTATTTTCCTTAGTTTTTAGAATAGATTAATATTTTGTGCCTTGATTGAGTTTTAGAGCATAATTTATTCCTTACCTTATGAGTATCGTGCTTGAGGACAAGCAATAGTTCAAAGTTTGGGGTTTTGATAAGTCGAGAATCTACCAACGTATTGAGCCATTAATCATAAATTATTGTCATGTTTTGATACGATTTAGAGGTTATTATGGTCTTTATTGACATGAATGCAACTACTCTTGGTCAAAGATAGAAAACAAGGAATTGGATCAAAAAAAGATCAAAAGGAGTCAAAGTGTAAAGTGATCAAGTGAGATAAAGATTCTTCATTGAGGTGCAGACCTCGTGCGACACACATAACTCTTGATGCGGTCCGCACCTCCCTCCGCATTAATGTTCAGAAGTAAAGGAGAATATGTTAAGGGGGTGCGGTGCCCATGCATCACGCACAAGGCTTGGTGTGAATCGCACCCCACTTCGCATGAAGCTGCAAGTATGAGCCAAGCCTCTGGTCAACTGAAGCAGAGTTGTGCCATGCGCACAACAAGATGTTCAAACAGCACGTCGCGGCGCACAACTCTCGAGGGGTAATTTTGTCCACTTTTGTATGATGCTTTGGGAACATTCTAAAACCCAATTTGGGCATAGTTTTCAGAGTTTTGGATAGTTTTCAATTTTTGAAGAAAGTTTCTTTCCCAAATCAAATAAGAGGGTTTCAATCCATTCTCTCAATCTCCAAACTTGGACTTGTAAATTTGATCTTGGATATTGGATTCTTGCAATAATTAATTAAAAGGAATTTGAATTTCCCTATGGGTATACTTTGTTCTTCCTTTAGCATGAGTGGCTAAGTATCCTTGTCTAGGGATGTGTTGATGATGGGAACTTGAAAAAAGGGTATGGGTCTTGCTTATTTGTTTTTATAATTGCTAATAAGACATAAGTCTAGTGATTTCACCATATTTTAACTCTAAAATTGGTGGTTGAAAACATTGGTTTAATTTACTTGATTGTGTCCTTGCTTGAGAAAGGGCTTCATAATTTTTGATGTGAAATTGCTATTGGGTACTTGGGATTCCACTTAGATTGAGGTTAGAAAGAACTCAAGTCGCCGAAAACACCCATTTAAGGGTCTAAGCTAGAGATAGTGTGACCTCCCCAAGCCTATATTGGTTGGTTTATGCCTAAACAATGGTGCTTGAACAAAGACTGTTGGATACATGATTCTGAGATCAAAAGATTAACATTCATGCCTAAAACCTTGTAAGAATCTATGAGACTGCCTGAATTTATGCAATTGAGCAAGTACCTTGACCCGTGTTTGAGTCCCATGAGAAGCACATACCTAGTCTTAGTTTCTCTTGTTTACACCTTGTATTTACGTTATTGTTTAGTGTGGAATTGAATTGTGACAGATTCCCAATTCCCCCTTTTTTACATTATTTGTTGTTTGGACAATATACTCTCGTTGTGAGGTCCTTTCTACAATATCTTTTGCTAAGCTATGATTCTCTGTGGGATCGACCCCGACACTCATCGGATAATACAAATATTGTTTTGCTTAACAATCGTCGTTACCTCCATCTTGGAGAGTACATTTGACCGTTATTAGCAAGCTTTGCCCCTGGTATATTGGGCCATTAGATTCTTCAAATGATTGGTAGTGTTACTTATTTATAAGCCTTGCCTCTGATATTTATAGCTACGTATCCATTCTTCCATGTATCAATATTGAGGCAGTACATTCTGGATAAGTCACATGTATTGCAGTGTGATTCAGTGCAGTTGGATAAGAGTTTGACCTTTGTTGAGGAGTTGGTAACCGTTCTAGCCAAAGATATCCGAAGATTAAGGTCCAGTGAAATTCCTGTGGTTGAGGTTCAGTGGACGAATCATCCGATCAAGGAGGCTACTTGGGTGACCGAGAGAGAGATGCAGGCTCGGTATCCGTACTTGTTTGAGCCTTCAGGTACTCCCTTTCTTGACCTTTGCAGATGAAAGTCCTTTTTAGTAGTGGATGATGTAATGAACCTTCCGTTCATTGTCACATTTTTTCTTTCTTTGTACTGTTAGAGCTTGGCCCTAGCCTCCCCAAGTCATTTATGGCTTGCTAGGACTGGTGGTTAGGAGTCTTGGCCGTTCATTCAGTCATTATGACCATTTCCTTATTTTAAAGCTTTAAATTAGAAAATTATTGACTTTACTCAACATTTTTAGAAAGCATGCTAAGAATCAAATTCCATCAATTCTGTTAGCTCTGGAGCATGGATTTTGTTCTAATAGGACCTTTAGTCAATACCTGGGAGCTTTCAGTTTAGTTTTATCTCACTTTCTGTATTTTTTGGCCAGTTGAACTTGGAAGTTTGACTTTAGTCAACATTTGGAGAAGAAAACCTTGGATAGAAATTCCATCAACGCTGTTAACTCTGGAATGTTAACTTTGGGCTAGAGGGATCTTTGGTTTGGGTCCCGAGGTATCTAGACTCATTTTTGGCCTTTGGGTTTTGTTTTTGGAAAGTTGGCCATTTAGGTGTGGGGCCCATTTGTCATTAGATTGACCTCCTTTGGGAATTTCATCAATTTTGGTGAGTTGGGAATGCTATTTATAGTAGAGTAGCATAGTTTATTTGCATTCACGGAACCTTGGATGAATCCCAAGTGTCCCTCCAAGTTCATTCTTGTGGTTGCCTAAGTACTGGTTGCTAGTTGCTGGTGTGGCACCAGCCACGACATTGCCCATGCACAGGCGGCCATGTGCACGTAGAAGGCCAGTGGGCCCCTCCTTCATTGCCCATCGCCTATGTGGTAGGAAGGCAGCATGCGTGTGGCCCTACGCGCACTGGCCATCTCATGTGCACGCTAGCATGCCGCGTTGCATGGCCTTTGCCTGGTTGTATGTGCATTGCTGCGTGTACAGGGCCTGGTTGTGTGCGCGCTGCCCAGCTACTGACAGCCTATTTAAGGCCTTCTTATTCATTTTCATTTTAAACATCTCGCAACTTATTTTCTCCATTGATTCTTGAGCTCCAAAGCTCCATTCTATGTGTGGGATTATTCCAAATTGTTGGGGTTATTATTTTCCGATTAGTGATCATATTATTGACTCCAATTGGTTAGTTTAATTTTTTAATTCTGTTAATTCGTCACTTCAATTCCCTGTTTATTCTTGGCATTGCATGGGCTGTTTTGGCCCTTTTTCCTCCACAAATCTTTCTCAATTTTTGAACATGATGTTGGGAACATCGTGGCAGTTTTTGTTTTTGTTTTTTGGTTGCGGGGCCCATGACCCTACTTTTAACCCAGATTTTGACCCAGCTAAATCATTAGCAATATGGGTATCATTAGATTTGTTTTAACGCGTAGATTATATTCTTGATAGTGTGATTGCTATTTGGGCCTTCTTAGAGCAGTTCATGCTTGGGAATTGGCTTCCCAACAGCTTATCGTCAGACGCGAGATAGGTTATGACTTACCCACCTTAGACTTTGCTTGTATAGGATATAATGGTACTATTTAGCATCTTTAGGTTGGGTTTACTAGGTTAGTACCCCAAACTTTTTCCAATTTGTTTCTAACTGCCTTATTTTTCTATGTTTCTTTAGTATTTGAACTCTCTTTATAGTATTACCTCTGGTGAACGTGTATGGCCTTTTTATTTGCCTTTAGACCATAGATGTTGGGATAATTGGGAAATGTATGTGAGTTCCAAACATTGTTTTATAATTATGAGCTGGTTATATGTGTTGTAAAGCAGTTTGAGCATGTGCAGGGCTGGTAGGTTGATTGTGAGGCATTGGGCTATTGAATGTACTCGAGCATATCATTATTATCATGAAAAAAGGTTTTCGGTATTGATTTACTACTATTATGGCGGGGGGCGTGACTCACTTTTCTAAACCTTGCATGGCCTCGAGGCCCCATTTTTAGTTAAAAATGGTTTTAAATTGGCTTTTATGGATTTTTTTTGAGTAAAAGAGATTTGTGATGTTTTTTCACTCTGATTCTAGACTCGGCTGGGTGGGGGTGCTAGACCTGCTTTCTACTAATTTTATATGACACTAGGCTCAGCTGGCCTGGATCTAGATATGACTTTTACTGATTTTAGACCTGGATAGAGTTAGGGCATGCATAGTGATACCGAGAGTTTGTATGTGGTCTTCAAGACCTCCATAGACCTTGTCAATCCGGACTAAGGGCTACGGGACGAGAGTGCCGGAGGAGGGGGTTTACAGGGGAAGCCTTCCATGGGTCCTACCTGCCGGTCCTTCGAGTGCCGAAGGAGGTGCATACAGTACCACTGGCATTTCATAGCATATAATTCATTATGTGTGTGGTTCTACCCTTTTTTGTTGTTTGTTGAGTGTACGCTCTGGTAGTATGGGATGTCGGAGGTTTTTTTTTCATTTGTATGTATTCCTTGGGGGTATGGGCGCCCATTGGGACTGTAGGTAGATTAGCTTAATAGTTCTTATTATACTTAATTGTTAGTTTACCTTATGATCATCCTTACTGCTTGAGTTGTATTTTTATCATGATTATGTTTATAGTTGCCTTTACTTCCTTCCATTTTTATTTGAGGTTACCGGTATACCACCATGTTATTACATTTTTTATATATATTGTTTTTGCAAGGATACAGGTGTGTTATCTACTCTTTCACCTGTGTTCTGTGATATATATCTTCTGCGACTAGCATAGTACAAGCCTATGATTCCTACTAGGTACCCGTTGCTTCACAATTAGTGGTCATACTACACTTATTCATCTTCTAGTGCAGATCTTAGTGTGAGCTATCACTGCTGATCCCGCAGACTTGTGCAACTTTCAGACATCCGAGACATAGGGTGAGCTCTTGTCGATCGGGGATTGGCTTTTATCTCTTCTTTTGTACTATGTACTCTTTTACTATTCATAGACAGTTGTATATTCTTATTTTGTACCCTCTTGTACACTGTATGTGTAGTAGTGGCTTCTATACTATTATACCAGTTCGTGGGATTGTTTAGCTTCCGTATATATATATATATATATATATATATATATATATATATATATATATATATATTTCATGTTGTTTCCTCCTTTTATGTCTTCTTTATTTTCTTATGCTTATTACTCTATCTTGTACATGCTTTGCTTCATTAGTGGCCCATTACTAAATGTTTTGGGCTACAGGGATTGGTTCTGCTACAGAGGGGTTGCAGGTTCCATCATGACCTGAAAAATTGAGTCGTAAGACTATAGCAGGTTTGCTATAGAGGGAATTTTCCCTCTATAGCGGGACAACAACAACTTATAAGCTTATCTTGATGGGTTTCAGTCTATAAACTTCAAAATTTCATTCCTAAGCTCTAGAGAGGCGATTTTCTAATGGTTGGAGAGAAAATCCTTTGTTGAGGTAAGAATTTTACTCCCTTTAAACATCTATTAATCCGTTCTTCTTCTAGAATGATTAGAATGGGGAATTATGGTGAAATATTTATGGTTTAGAACCCTAGGTTCATGAAATTGTGGGAAAACCCATGAGTATGAGTATTTTCACATAGAACTGATTTTAGAATGTAAATGAACTCTTTCTAGTATGGAATTATGGTTCAAAAGCATGAACTTTGATATTTGGGGATCTTTAGTTCAATAAAGGTGAGACCTTTAGCTTCAAAACTCTATTAATGGAGTTGGGTTGAGTTTGATAGAACTAATTTGATGATTAATTTACCCTAGGGTAATTTTGTAGATCGTATATAAGGGTAGAACTAGTGGGTTTGAATTTCCAAATTATTTGTTTGAAAAGTAGTTCATTAATTTCTCTTATAATTATTGCTATTAGATGATTTAGCCTTCGAAAGTGTGAAAAAGAAGGAAGATCATCAATAGCATAGCTTATTTATTTCAACAGCTTGGCACCTAGGTAGGTTATGGTTTATGAGTGCTAGACTGTGGTTTGAATTTGTGCTCATAATATAGATTTGACAGGAGAAATCATGCATTAGGCCTCTAGGCGCGGAGATTGGATGGATAAAACATGTGATTGATGTAATAAGGTCCTACTTATGTGTTAATATGTTAATGTATGAATCCTTGATGGGTGTTTTGTATTTGTATGACTCCATGGTGGATTGTAATATTAATTATGTGAATATAGATGATAAGGAAATTATGTGAGCTAATAATCTAACGATTCAACCTAATTACCATAACAAGGGTGAACTTGGTATTATGTGTGTTTGGGATACGTGATACTCTTGCTTAAGGTTAGTGATGAGAACTAATTATTGTATGAGGAGGCGGTCACATAATTTAAGAGCCTAAGGTCAAGTTAGGCTAAGGGTTAAAAAGTAGAAGGTATAAAGGTGTATGACTTCAACTAGATTGTAAGTTGAATAGAGTTGAATGATTGGCTAATGGAGTAGGGGCTTGAACCAAGTAATGACTTGAATGTAAAGGTTGCAAGATAACAACAGAATTCTCGGTCTCGATATAAATAAGGAACGATGGGATTAGTGAATGAATTTATGCATGTGGAACTAGAGTTCAGACTCCATTAGGTTGAATGAGCACTCCTAAAATGAATAGTTGAAATTGATGAGTTGAATTAATGTGCTTAATTGAATGAGCCGGGGGTTAGTTTTCGGACAGGTCGTCAAGACTAGAACAATGAATCATATTTGTTTGTTGTAGGTGATAGTTACTTGTAACCCAAATGGAATTATGTGTGCATGATAACTGTCTCATTAGTATTACTTGCACAATACCTGTTCAAGAAAAAGAACGAATGTTAGTTTTACAAGTGTTGTATGCTCTCATTGTTGTTTTGATATATATATTGCATTAGTTGGCTCGGGTACCATGCCTGGTATAGATTTTGCATTAGTTTGCTCGGGTACCATGCATGGTACAATATCTATGATACATTGGTTGGCTCAGGTACCACGCCTGGTAAAGTATCTATGTTATATTGGTTGGCTCAGGTACCATGCCTGGTACAGTTCTATGATTCATTGGTTGGCTTGAGTACCATGTCTGGTGCAGTTTCTATCATTCATTAGTTGGCTCAGGTACCACACGTGGTATAATGTCTATGATTCTTTGGTTGACAGTTCCATGAGTAGATTGGGTTTATGATAACGGCTATTGTTGTTGTTTATATTGGTTCCATAAGTGGATCGGGTTTATGATAACTGTTATTATTGTTGTTTATATTGGTTCCATGAGTGAACGAGGTTATAATATGGCTATTTTTTAGGATTCTTGTGTGGTACCATTACTTGACATATATTGGAGATCCTTGAGTGGTCTGGACTAAGGATGTAAAGGAATGGTATATATTCTGTTATTGTCTACTTACTCGTGAATTTATATAAGGTATAAGTTATTATTTTAGAGTCATAGTTGTCGACTTAGTTAATGATTGGTAGTCAGGGTCTTGACTTGGTTTATTATCAATATTAATTACATTTGACTGAATTATCTTCTGATGGTTAATGAGGATAAGAATGGGAATACTCATAGGTAATATAAGGGATAAAGATAGCATAAGTAAATGAAAGTGATATGGATTAAATCATTATATAAGCTGGCATACTTTTTTTTTGTGATTTTTTTATTGTGTTTACGTGATATAACCCTGGTCGGCCAATGATACCTACCAGTACATGTTAGTTGTACTAATACTACTCTTACTAGACCCTTTTTGGGTATAGTCTTGTTGTAGAATTCAGTAGATGTTTCAGGCATGACTCGATAAAGATCTCCAGTAGCTTCTACTCATCTCTTTCCTATGGTAGGGGTTGTGTCTTATTTTTTTTGTACTTTTCTTAGAAGCTCTTGTACATGTTTAGACTAGTTCCTAGGGAAGTGTTTCCCTGCATTTTAAAAGGTTTCATTGTACTCAATGGTTTTGTAACTGGTTTTCATAATTAAAGGCAATTCTTATAGTTTCTTATTTACTTCTGCATGACTATTTTTTATGGGTGGTAAGGGTTCTCTTATCAAGGTTGGATTAGAGTAGGTGCCCACACAATCCTAGTAGTTGGGTTATGATAATTTGGTATCAGATCCTAGGCTACCGCTCTCCCAATAAAAGAGATAATGTCGAGTAGATTCCTGCAAATTAGTATGTTGACATCCACATCTAATCTTTGGGAAGTTATGAGGCATTCTAGGAAATTATTCCACTTCTTTCCTTCTTTCGTGTGGTCTGTTGCTTGCTTGTATGTATTGAGTCCAATTAGTATCTCTTGATTCCAATTGGTATTTTTCAATGAGGTAAATGGATGATGTTGACCCTTTCTGAAATGACACAATCAAGGAAAGTTAGAACTAGAAAGGTTCTAATTGGTATCTGACCATAATGGCTATGTAAATGCATGGATAATCGGGTAACGGTCATTTATAAGTCGAATAAAGTATAATAAAAAGGGTTTGTTCAGTGATGAAACTAGAGATTAATGCATATGTGTATTTGTATTACTTGAATGACTGCAAATATATGAAATATGATCGTTTGAATTACTATTGAATTCATGGTCAGGGAAAGGTCATAATGTTGTTATGTGTTGATGATTAAGGGAATTATTTGCTATGTTGTTTGAATAAAAAATTATGTGTTCAATGTTATGCATGGTCTTATCATGGGTACAATTATAGGGGGATGAAACTGGCTTACTACTGTGGGGAAACTCTGGTTTCAGGATAGTCAAATTTTAGTTTGGAACCATGGGAAAAAAAGCTACTATTGCATGATAGTTGAAATTATTGTTATGAATAGTTTGTTATTGTGATTCATAAATGGGTCGAGTAAAATGATGCTAAGTTTTTGTTTATGCATTGTTAGGTTCAGTATTGGGATTATGTTAAGGGCCATAGTGCCATTTTATGTGTTAGTGTTGAAAATAGGGAAGGGGTGAACGATTTTCTATTTGAGGTAGCTTATATTTTTGAGCATCCAACTTAATTTGACTTGAGTGGTTGAGGTATGTTGGGGTCCGTAATTTGACTAGTTATAAGCTGGTTGTGAGGCTAAATAAGTATAGCTTGTCCCTGAGTGACAACTAAAAAGCTTGTTGTTCATAATGATTGATTTTTGAGGGCCAAATAGACTAATGTGACTCATGGGAGAGAATATATGTGTTAATAAAACTAATAGTAATGTGTTGGTTGATGGTTGTACTCTAGATGGTCTACTCTTATGCATTGATCATGGAGGTATGAAAAGAGAGTCTTAAAGTAGGTTTCTTGGGGGTAAAACATGATGTAGTATTTGGTGATATTATGTTTGTTATATCTTTGTTTATAGGGTAATATCCAAGGCAGAGTTTTCCTAGGATGAGAGTTGATAAAACCTCAGGCTAGGGTGAGTTCAAACAAAAATCTAGTTTTGTATTGTTTAAAGATAATTGGTGTCTCGAGGAGTAGTGTTTGATTAAATTAAGGTGATATCATGATATGTGAGGGGCATAGTATCCCATAGAAACTTTTTGAATAGAGTTTAGGTTAATAAAACTCTGGATATAGTGTTTGACGCAAAGGGGTTAGTTTGGGATGTCAAACCATGAGATTGTATTGTAAAATTGACCAATAGTAGGACTGATCGTAGTCACTGCCCTACCTACACTTCTATAGTGAGATGTATTTCACTATAACAGTGCCTCTATAGTAGGAATTTCTCTACTATAGTGAGGCTACTATGGTGGTAATTTGGTCTCTATAGCGAGCCCGGCATAATAATGTTTTTGTTTCTCTGTGTTTAGATATTATTTCATCATGAACTCTCAAGGTTTTGTTCTTATACTATTATGAAAGAAATGACTAATTCATGTGTGATGGTTTGGCTCTGCATCTTCTCATTTTGAAAAGCCTCGATAGAGAGGCAGGGTATAAAATATGGTTTAATTGATATACATGTTGGTTCGTTGAGTTGAAATGGGATTAACTATTTAATTGACGTACATGTTGGTTCTTTGAGTTGAACTGGGCTTAATTGTTTACTTGATGTACATGTTGGTTGCTTTAGTTGAACCGGGCTTAATTGTTTACTTGATGTACTTGTTGGTTCCTTGAGTTGAATCGGGCTTAACAGTTTAATTGATGTACATGTTGGTTCCTTTAGTTGAACCAGGCTTAATAGTTTACTTGATGTACATGTTAGTTCCTTGAGTTGAACGGGGCTTAACTGTTTAGTTGATGTACATGTTGGTTCTTTGAGTTAAATCGGGCTTAATAGTTTAATTGATGTACATATTGGTTTCGTAAGTTGAACCGGGCTTAATTGTTTACCTGATGTACATACTAGTTCCTTGAGTTGAATCGGGCTTAACTGTTTAATTGATGTACATGTTGGTTCCTTGAGTTGAACCAGGCTTAATTGTTTACTTGATGTACATGTTGGTTCCTTGAGTTGAATCGGGCTTAATTATTTAATTGATGTACATGTTGGTTCCTTGAGTTTAACCGGGCTTAATTATTTACTTGATGTACATGTTGATTCCTTGAGTTGAACTAGGCTTAAAAGTTTAATTAATGTACATTTTGGTTCCTTGAGTTGATCCGGGATTAATTTTTTACTTGATGTACATTTTGATTCCTTGAGTTTAACTGGGCTTAACTGTTTAATTGATGTATATGTTGGTTCCATGAGTTTAACTGGGCTGAATAGTTTAATTTATATACATGTTGGTTCCTTGAGTTTCACAAGGCTTAATTATTTACTTGATGTACATGTTGGTTCCTTGAGTTGAATCGGGCTTAACTGTTTAATTGATGTAAATGTTAGTTCCTTGAGTTGAATCGGGCTTAACAGTTTAATTGATGTACATGTTGGTTCCTTTAGTTGAACCAGGCTTAATAGTTTACTTGATGTACATGTTAGTTCCTTGAGTTGAACTGGGCTTAACTGTTTAGTTGATATACATGTTGGTTCTTTGAGTTGAACTGGGCTTAATTGTTTACTTGATGTACATGTTGGTTGCTTTAGTTGAACCGGGCTTAATTGTTTACTTGATGTACTTTTTGGTTCCTTGAGTTGAATCGGGCTTAACAGTTTAATTGATGTACATGTTGGTTCCTTTAGTTGAACTAGGCTTAATAGTTTACTTGATGTACATGTTAGTTCCTTGAGTTGAACGGGGCTTAACTGTTTAGTTGATGTACATGTTGGTTCTTTGAGTTGAATCGGGCTTAATAGTTTAATTGATGTACATATTGGTTCCGTAAGTTGAACCGGGCTTAATTGTTTACCTGATGTACATACTAGTTCCTTGAGTTGAATCGGGCTTAACTGTTTAATTGATGTACATGTTGGTTCCTTGAGTTGAACCAGGCTTAATTGTTTACTTGATGTACATGTTGGTTCCTTGAGTTGAATCGGGCTTAATTGTTTAATTGATGTACATGTTGGTTCCTTGAGTTTAACCAGGCTTAATTATTTACTTGATGTTCATGTTGATTCCTTGAGTTGAACTAGGCTTAAAAGTTTAATTAATGTACATTTTGGTTCCTTGAGTTGAACCGGGATTAATTTTTTACTTGATGTACATTTTGATTCCTTGAGTTTAACTGGGCTTAACTGTTTAATTGATGTATATGTTGGTTCCATGAGTTCAACTGGGCTGAACAATTTAATTTATATACATGTTGGTTCCTTGAGTTTAACAAGGCTTAATTATTTACTTGATGTACATGTTGGTTCCTTGAGTTGAATCGGGCTTAACTGTTTAATTGATGTAAATGTTAGTTCCTTGAGTTAAACTGGGCTTAATTGTTTACTTGATGTATATGTTGGTTCCTTGAGTTGAACCGGGCTTAACTGTTTAATTGATGTACATGTTTGTTCCTTGAGTTGAACCGGACTTAATTGTTTACTTGATGTATATTGGTTCCTTGAGTTGAACCGGGCTTAACTGTTTAATTGGTGTACATGTTGGTTCCATGAGTTGAACCAGGCTTAGCCGTTGCTTGATATTTCACATATATTAGTTCCTTGTGTGAACCAGGCTTGACTGTTCACCTAATTATATGCTTAATTTATAAGGGAATTTCTCGAGTGAAAGATGGGGAAACTGGCGAGAAACTCATTTCTCAGCTCGGAAAAATGTTGGTTGCCGCCATAGTGTCACGACCTGATTTCTCGGTCAATATGACACCTACAACCCCCCAGTAGGTGAATAAATTCCCGTAGTTTGTAACAATTAGTAATGGGCTATTATCTAACAAGCAAGCAGATGAAGCATAATATAAGCGGAAGAAAGGGAAATACGATAAAGAAATAAGCAACAAGAATGCATAAACGAAAGTTTAATCAACCAAAAACCTGGTATCATAGTATAAGAGTTAGAACTACATCAACAGAGTACAAAAGGCTCCAAAACAATATATACATATGTCTCAGAATAGTAAGAGAATACATGATACAAAAGACAAACTAAAATCTAAGCTCCGGTCGCCAAGAGCTCACCCTCATTCTCGAATGGTCCAAAAGTCAGCCCGCACGAGTTTCCAAGTGATCAATGGCCATTGGCCCACACTAGGGTCTTCACCAGGAGGATGCAGAGTGCAGTATGAGCACTAATTTCTAAGCAACGGGTACCCAGTAGGTATTATAGGCCGTATGGGCGCATATAAGATATAAGAGCAGTAATATAGCAAAAGAGAAGCAAGTAGTCATAGAAAACAATGAATAAGTACATGGAAGCTAGCACAGAAGGATACAAGAAGAAAACAACGTACTTGGCTAGCTACTAGAATATATATCACAAAGACACAAGTGAAAGAAAGGAATAATGCACATGGGATCCTCGCAATAACAATATATAGATAGAGTTTTAGAAATAGGCGGTATACCAGTAACCTCAAGTAACATAAAGGGAAGGAGGGAAGAAGAATAACGATAGCATGCTCGAAAACAACATTAATAACTAAGCCATGTGTGAAGACCCTTCCGGTAAAGCCAAAACTGGTGCTAAAGTCAATAAGGCCTTAAGTCTCTGGAAGCTATCCTCGCACTGATCCAACCACTGAAATGGAACATCCTTCCTAGCCAGCATAGTCAAAGGTGATGCTATGGAAGAAAATCCGTCAACAAACCGTCTGTAGTACCCGGCCAACCTAATAAAGCTACGGACCTCAATAGGAGTAGTAGGTCTAGGACAATTACGAACCGCAGAAATCCTACTCGGATCAACTCTAATCCCATCCTTAGACACCACGTGTCCTAGGAATAAAACTGACTCAACCCAAAACTCACACTTTGAGAACTTGGAATAAAGCCTATGATCTCTCAAAGTCTGAAGTATAGTCCTCAAATGCTGCTCATGCTTGTCCCTACTCCTCGAGTATATCAGAATGTCATCAATGAAGACTATCACAAACATATCCAGGTACGGGCTAAGCACCCTATGCATCAAATCCATAAAGGTTGCGGGGGCATTAGTCAACCCAAAAGACATCACCAAGAACTCATAGTGGCCATAACGTGTCCTGGATGCTGTCTTAGGGATGTCCTCCACCCTAATCCTCAACTGATGGTAGCTGGAACTCAAATCAATCTCTGAAAACATGGTTGAACCCTGAAGCTGATCAAATAAGTCATCAATCATGGGCATTGGATACCTATTCTTTACTGTCACCTTATTCAGCTGCCGATAGTCAATACACATCTGCATCGACCCATCCTTCTTTTTCACGAAGAGAACAGGATCATCCCAAAGAGACACACTCGTTCTAATAAACCCCTTAGCTAACAAATCTTGGAGCTACTCCTTAAGCTCTCTCAACTCAGCAAGAGCCATATGGTAGGGAGGAATAGAAATGGTCTTGGTGCCCAGCTCTAACTCAATGGAAAAATCAACATCTCTCTCAGGTGGAAGGCCTGGAAGGTCAGTAGGAAACACATCTAGGAAGTCTCTAACTATAGGAACGGACTCAGGAGACGTAGGGTCAGCACTAACATCTCAGACATATTCTAGATAAGCTAAACACCCACGGGAAATCATCTTCCTAGCTCAAAGACAAGAGATGATCCCAGATGGTGCGTGGTTGACAGAACCCTTCCACACAACCGGGGATACACTGGGCATGGCTATGGTAACAGTCTTGGCATAACAATCCAAAACCACACGATTAGGGGATAACCAGTCTATGCCTAGTATCACATCAAAATCTATCATATCAAGTATCATCAAATCACCCCAGTCTCTAAATCACCAACCGATATCACACATGATCTCATAATTTGATCCACTACTAAAGAATATCCTACTGGGGTCAAAACAGAAACAACAACAGATAATGGCTCACTAGCCAACCCCAAACAAGGCAGAAAGTAGGTAGATACATAAGAACAAGTGGATCCAGGATCAAACAATACATAAGCTAGTTGATGACATACAAAAATCATACCTGTGATCACGACATCTGAGGACTCTGCCTCTTGTCTCCCAAGGACCGCATAGAACTTATGACGACCTCCACCTACCTGATCCTCATACCTACCACCTGCTCTGCCGTGTGGAGCACCACTTTTACCCTGACCACCACCTCCTCGAGTCGGTGGCTGAATGGAGCGAATAGGCTGAACTGTACCCCACTTGGGGCAATCTCTAGCAAAATTGTCACCAACCCTGCACTCATAACAAGTTATACCCCACTGGGGGCAATCTCTAGCAAAATACCCACTGACTCCACACTCATAGCACGGCCCTGATGGCCCACCCTGTCGAGACAAACCCGCTGAACTTGTTTGGACACCTAGGCCTGATGGCCCGGAAGTAGTACCCCTTGTAGACTTACTATTATGACCATGCTGACTGCTCTGACCCTGCTCAAACTGAGAACCCAAAGCCTGAAGTGAAGCCTGAACTAGTCAAATGGTCTGACCCTGATGCTGTTGTGGCTGATAACCTAGACCCTACTAGCCTAAATCTCCACCACCATACCTGGAACCACTGTAGCCACCCTGATGTCGAGGCCTCTTATCTCTGGCCCTGGTGTCATTACGACGTGAATCCTCAACAATATGGCCATAGTCTGCAATGGCCTGGAATGACCAAACACTAGTAACCAATATCTCTCTAGGCTCTCTAAACTCTCTCTGTAACCCCTAAACAAATCTACGGACCCTGTCAGCCTCAGTAGGCATAATCATGGCCACAAAAGGAGCAAGCTAATGGAAATGGGTCTCATACTCTGAGACAGTTATAGAATCCTGAGAGATTCTAGTGAACTCCTCCCTTCGGCGCTCTCTGTCGCTCTGTGGCAAGAACTTGGCCATAAAGTCCTCATAAAACTCGGACCAGGTCAAGGGAGGTGATGTAGAAGGCGTGCAAGCAACATATGCCCTCCACCATAACTTCGCTGGACCCTCCAACTGATAGGAAGTATAGACAACCCTGTGAGTATCTAATAGCCCCAAATGATGCAACATCTCCTCACAGGTGGTAATGAAATCATGTGGGTCCTGACCCTATGTACCAGCGAATCTCGGTAGTGCCAATCTCAGAAACCTACCCAGGGCCTTCTGCTCCATCTCTATCATAGTACGATGAGGAGAAAGAGGTTGGGCAACCGATGCGACTGGAAAAACCTCAGCACAGAGAGCTACAGTAGTAGGCACTGAACTCAGAACACCCAGGGCTACACTCTGAGCGGATGTCTGGGGTGTCTCAAATTGACGCTCCCCAATCATACCCAAAAGTTAAACAAGTAAACCCCGAATATCCCAAGACTGAGTTGTGGCTGAAGCTGGCACTGAACATGATGCTGCAGATATTACTGGGGAAGATGGTACCTGGGCTGTCCTCGGGTCCACATATTGTTGCTCTAGAGCGATCTCTGTCTCGTAATCATACTCTGGCTCTACCTCAACGCTAGAAGCTCTAGTAGGTGCCACTGCTCTGGGGCATCCTCAACCCCTACATCTACCCCGGCGACTACCCCAGCCCCTAGCTGGAGTCGGAGGTGTAGGGGAAGGAGGCTCTCCACCGACATAAGCTGAAGATCTCGTATGAACCATTTGCAGAAGAGTGAACTAGAATAAGTGAGACTTCCAGCAACTTTCTAGGATACTACGCACGAGAGAGAAACAAGAAAAATCCATTTTCCTATGATGTCGCTATAGCCTCCTGAAGATTGAGTACGGATGTCTTCCCCTCAATCCACAATATTCTACTAGACATTGGCTCTTATACTGATGACACCGGTGAACCTAGGGTTCTGATACCAAGATGTCACGACCCGATTTATTGTCATGATGGAACTGACAACCCCCAGTAGGCAAACCTATCCCCGTTTCCTAGAACGGTTAGTAATAGGCTACTTTCTAACAGTGTAAGCGGAAGAACAAATAAATAAGAGGAAGCAAGGGAACAAGAAGAATAAACTGGATAACAAGAGTAATGTAAATACAAAGTGGAAGCTAAACCAAACCCAAAACCTAGTATCATAGCGTATAAGAGCCCGATCTACATAGGGAGCACAAAGGTCCAAAAGTAATATATACAAGTTGTCTCCGAGTAGTAATAGAGTACAAAATATACAAGATAAACTAAACCTAAGCTCCGATCGATAACAGCTCACCCTCAGTCCAGAGTATCACCATATTAGCACCTCGCACGAGTCTCCCACGAGCTAATGGCGATGGCCCACACTAGGATCTGCACCAGAAGATGCAGTGTGTAGGGTGAGCACCAAATGCGAAGCATAAGGTACCCAGTAGGTATCATAGGCCGATTGGGCACATATAAGATAAAA
Source organism: Jaltomata sinuosa (assembly GCA_003996215.1). NCBI lineage: Eukaryota > Viridiplantae > Streptophyta > Magnoliopsida > Solanales > Solanaceae > Jaltomata > Jaltomata sinuosa. The sequence goes on from QJPP01001105.1 coordinate 1,003,496, forward strand.
GAATAGTAGCGGACAGAATAGAAGTAAACAGTCACAAAAATAAATGAAAAGTACACAGGAACTATCCCAAAGGAAAGACAATGGAACAACATACAAGGCTGGCAAGTAGGATATATAAACACAGGAATAGGTGAAAGTAAAAAAAAGGCGCACCTGGGATCCTTGCAACAACAATATATACTCAATGATTTCAAGAAATTGATGGTATATCGGTAACCTCAAGTATAAGAAAAAGGATAGAGGGATAAATGTAGACATGCTTGTAATCAGAAGCCGAGAATTGAACTAGTCATATCAATCTCAAATCCAGAAAATAACAACTAGCAGTATCCAGTTCCAATACTCATAACTGTAATAAAATAACAAGAGTATACCTATGGTTCCCCGGCCGCCAATACAACTGAGGAACAATAACAAGAGAAAACAAACCCTCTGGCATACCATACTATCAGAGCGTTCAATCAACAAACCGCAAACAAGGGTGGTACCTCAAATAATGGATGATATGATGCCATGCTAAAACAAGAGTGATAGTAGTACCGTATGTCACCTAAATTCGGCCACCTATAAGTCCCAGAAGACAGGATCCATATAAGGTCGCACCCGTATACCCCTACTACGTCGTATACCCTCCCTTCGGCACGCACAACTTACAGTTTCTGGTCCGGAATGGCAAGGTCCATGGAGGCCCCCCACCAACATACTGTATGCCCCGCAATCTCAAAAAAACCCTCAAGTAAAGTTGCCTAGAGGGTATCCAGGTCTAAAATAGTAAGCCTAATAGCTCTAGCACTCGGCCCCGCCTAATCCAACAACACCCAAGATGCTGTAGTAAATAAGTCTAGCCCTCGACCCCGTCAAGCCCAGTGTAAGTGGAACTAGTGATAAAATATCCTTTACAACTTCCTTACCCCAAGAAGATCCATTAAAATGGTACCAAATCTCTTTTAAATGATTTTAACCAAAACAGGCCCCCGAGCCATACAAGGTTTAGAAAAACAGTCCCAGAAGGCTCGAAGCCAAAACCACAGTAAAACATGGGTAAAACCTCTTTATATGCATGGACATGATATGATCAAACACATATAGCCGCCCCGCACCTCCTAATCAACCTACGGCCCTGCTAAGTCTCCGAAGCTACTCAGCAAGCATAACCTGCCTAGAATGATATCTCTATGTCTGGGACTCACGGACATTCCCAACAATCCTACCATCTATGATCCAGAGTCAACAAGGCCTCACAAGACTATAAGGGTGATAATAACAACTACTAAGAATACTACATACAACGGAGGAAAAAAATAGGCGAATCATGGAAAAGCGGTCAAGGTCTGTGGTACCAACCTAATAATCCCAACCCAAGGATGCCAGCTAGTACAATTTTATCTGATATATGCTAAGTCTAAGAGTTAGACCATAACCTACCTGTCGTCCGACGATAAGCTATAAGAACGACGATATCTGGGGATGAGCTGCTCTGAGAAGCTCCAACGAGGGTCAGACTATCAATAATGCGAAAAACACATTAAAATGAGTCTAACGATACCTATAGTGCTACAATTGTAGCCGGGTCAATATACGGGTTAAAAGCGGGTCCTCGAGGCCCACAACCCGAAACCAAAAATGGAAAGAAGCACAATGACCCCAACAATGCCAAGAAGCTATGCTCCTAAATTGAGCACAATTTGCCAAGAGAAGGGTGCCAAAATAGCCCGCTCATGTTGAGGTTTGAAGGTAAAATTTTAAGAACTAAAAACTCAAATTACGGAAGAATTACTTACCAAAAAGACAGAATTTCAGCCAAACACGGATAATTCACCACACCCACGAACATGCACCAGCTACAAGGCAGCCACTACAATAATTTCCAAGCTTGGGATGAGCATCAATGGTGGATTTAAAACCAAAGAATGAAAGTGAGGAAGAAGCTTACCAAGAGATGAGGAACAACAGATAATCGACGAACAAATTATTCCCCAAGGTTTAGAATTGATATGGAGCAATTTGGGAGAGTATTTACTGTTTTATAGTAAAATATTTGAGGGAAAATAGCTAGAAAAATGAAGAAGAAGGTTTAAATAGTTGTTGGTCGCTAATCAGCACCGTGGGCGCTAAACCAGCGCCATCGCGCCTTAAGGGAACTATCGCGCAGGTCAGCTACAGGCACTGAGGCGCTATCGCACTGGCCATGGCGCGATTGCGCTGAAGGCCTGGCCACAGGCTAGCGCAATCGCGCTGCTTGGGAACCATTGGCGCTGAAGGCCTGTGACCTGCAATAAAACCATCTGCACTAAAATTCCCCATGGGGTGTTTCGAGCACAATCAGACAGCTATATTCAAAACCTAATAATGCTAATAGAGTGGACATGATGTTCTGGACTCGACAAAATCGATGAAACCTCCATACGAGGTCGTCTCATAGAAATGTTGACCCAAGTCAACACTAGCTAAAAGTAACTCAAACGCTCGACATGAGTCTTGCTCACCCGAAACCCGAACCAACAACCTTCCTAACCCAAACTCATCGATCGAAGCTGATGGAATTGTCAGATTTTGAATTCGACACTCCGATCATTGAAAGTCACCCAAAGATACACTTTGAACTCCAAATGGCCTAAAAACAGAGAAAGCAACACGAATCCCACACTAAAAGTTCTCAGGCCTTAAGTAAAGGTCTAACTAGACAAAACTCAATGCTCCGGAGCTAAGGGAACTGTCAAAATTCAATTCTAAGAACGTTAGCTAAGAATGTTGACTAAAGTCAATTATATTCTATGTTAAAGCTCTAAAACAGGAAAAAGAGCAAAACAACTAAACTAACGACCAAGGCACCAAACTATCAGTCCTAGCAAGCCATAAATGACTTAGGGCTACTACAAGAAAGCTCTAACAGTTTAATGAATGCGTAAATTCAAAGATACTTGGAAGGGTCATCATGATATGATGTATAGCCAACCCCGTTAGTCTCTAATAGCCCCAAATAATGCAACATCTCCTCACAGGTGGTAATGAAATTATGTGGGTTCTGACCCGATGTACCAACAAATCTCATCAGTGCCAATCTAAGAAACCTACCCAAGGCCTTCTGCTCCATTTCTGTCATAGTAAGGCGACGAGAAAGAGGCTGGGTGTAAAACCCCAGAAATCAAACCAGCTATCTAATTTAAAAACCTCAGAAAATTCCATGTTTTAGGAATGACGGGTCCAAACTATGGACCGTGGTTTGAACCATGGGTCATGGAATGGAATTGTGGTTCTTGTCTATTTGGTTCAACCTCTGGTCTGGAAACATGAGTGGGTTCTATGGACCATGGTCCAAAATACGAGTTTGTCCTATCCATGCGTGGAACACAGATCAGAGGGATGGCAAGTCCCCCAGATTCTATGACTGGGTTCGACGACCCGTCATTTGAATGATAACCCGTCGTCATGAGTTGTGGTTTGACCGGAGGTAAACTGATTCCCCAGGAATGACGAGCCCAGTTGATGACCCATCATTCAAATGACGGATCCATCCTATCGAGTCGAAGACCACTTTCTGGAGACTGTCTAGTCGACCAGGTTCCACAATTTGGAACCACGAGCTGTTGTTCAAATGACGACCCGTGGAACCAACCCGTAGAACCTGAAGCCGACCCATTTATATAGATGGTTCTAAATTAAATCTCGGGGGTATTTTAGTAATTACCTATCCTTTTAACTCATAAGTGAGGTCGTTTTGACTATTTCAAGAAGGGTTTTCACCTTTATCATCCTAAGTCCCTTCTAAATCTTTCATTCACCTCCCAAAAAGGAAAATAATTTCCCCAATCTCAAGGTCTCAAGATTCAAGTTCAAGTCTCCTAAGTATTTCCAATTAAAGTGGGTTAGCTCCAATCAAGGTATGTGGGTATTCAACAATGGGTTCCTTTCACCCTTGTGCCCAAAACCCCCAATTCTTACTTTGAATTATGAACTTGTGAAATTAGGGTTTTGATTATAATTGGGGAAAACTTATGGAACCACTTTCTATGCATGAATTCATGGTTTCTTATGGTTTATCTATGATTTTATGAAGATTCCTTAATTGGTTTCAAAATCCCATGTATTAAAGTTGAATTCTAGCATGATTCCATTGAATTGCATGATTTTAAGTGAAAGTTTACATGTTTAGATAACATGTACTTATGTATTTTATTATATTGCATGCCCAACTATTCAAGTATGAATTTAGAAAGGAAAAGTATATTCTAAGTTGTGGCTATGCACATTCTTTAGATGTATGATTTTGAATTGCATGACATCGGATACGTCCTATTGGTTTTCAAACAGTTTTGACATCAGATATGTCACCAGTTATGAACAGTTTTGACATTAGATATGTCACCTGTTATGAACAGTTTTGACATCAGATATTTCACCAGTTATGAACAGTTTTTACATCAGATATGTCACCAGTTATGATCAGTTTTGGCATCAGATATGCCCCAGTATTATATGAGCTATATGTATATGTTTTGGGAGTAGTATTTAGCACCGAGTTGGATTGAGTGAGAGTACCCTATGTCCCAGAACTACGTGCCCCTATAGGTTTGCAAGTCATCTTTGTTGGGCATCAATTTTTAGTGATCACGCCACATTCATGCCTTTATACCCTGGCAAGGTATATTGGGTCCACTTAATGGGGCGTATACATTAGATTCCATGTAGCTCACATAGTCTATGTCAGGTAGAGAACCTCCCACATAAATAGGTTATGCTTTAAAAGTGTACTTGACTTTTATTCAGATTTCAGACTCTTGTTTATGATCGTGTTTTCAACTTATGGTGTTTCATAGAGTCATTTGCATCCAGTTTTACTTTTAAGGTATGATTTTGATAGCTAAAGAATACTCAACATGTTTTAAACTATTTATCATGTTCATACATTGCTTACATACAAGGTACATCCTATAGTACTAATGCATATCTTGCGCAGCATCCTTTGATGATGAAGATTCAGGTGTACCTCCTCAGATTCGTTGCTAGAGTTTCCCGGCCACTCTTAGACAGTTGTTGGTGAGTCCTCTTAGGTATAGGACTAGTTATGTTTCTAGCTTTATTACCTTTTCATTTATGTACTTCGAGTTAGCTAGGGTCTTCTCCTAACAACTCTTTATGTCATTAGTAGAGGCATTTTAGACATAGATAATATTTGAGTCCTCTTACGGATCTTATATTCCTATTTGACTTGATTCTACATGTATGTTCTTTCGACTTTATCTATTATGCATCCGCTTATATTTTCTTATGCTTGAGAATTTTATGACCAAGGGTTAGGTTGGGATCTTTGTGGTCCTAAATCCCATGTTATGTCTAGGGGGTAACCTTGGAGTATGACACTGGGAAACCGATGGGACTGGAACAACTTCAGCACGGGGATCCGCAGTAGCGGGTTGCGCTCCTAAAGTCGAAACACCCAGGGCTTCCCTCTGAGCGGATGTCTAGGCTGTCTCAGAAGGACGCTCCCCAATCATACCCATAAGCTGAACAAGTAAACCCCTAATATCCGAAGACTGAGCCGGGGCTGAAGCTGGCACAAAAACTGATGCTGGAGCTAGTACTAGGACTGATGGTACCTGGGCTATCCTCGAGTCCATATGGTGCTGCTCTGGAGTGGGCTATCCTCGAGTCCATATGGTGCTGCTCTGGAGTGATCTCTGGCTCATAATCTACTCTGGCTCTACCTCAATGCTAGCAGCTCTAGCAGGTGCCGCTGATCTGTGGCGTCCTCGACCCCTACCTCTACCCCGGTGACCACCCCGGCCCCTAGCTAGAGTTGGAGGTGCAAGGGTAGGAGTCTCTCCACCGCCAGAAGCTGCAGATCTCATATGAACCATCTATGGAAGAGTGAACAAGAATAAGTGAGACTTCCACAAACTTTCAAGGATACTACGCAAGAGAGAGAAACAAGGAAAGTCCATTTTACTATGATGTCGCTATAGCCTACTGAAGATTGAGGAAGGATGTCTTCCCCCCGATCCGCAGTACTCTACTAGACATTGGCTCCTATACTGATGACACCGGTGAACCTAGAGCTCTTATACCAATATAGAGGGTCAAACAAAGTTATGGTGGAGGGCACAAGATGCTTGAAGGACTTCTACATCCCCCCCTCTTGACCTAGTCCGAGTTTTATGAGGCCTTTATGGTTAAGTTATTGCCACAGAGTGACATAGAGCTCTATGACTTCCTCATAGTACGAAACCCATTTCCATCAGCTTGCTCCTTTTGGGGCCATGATTATGCCTACTGAGGTTGACAGGGTCTATAGATTTGTTTGAGGGTTACTGAGAGAGTTTAGAGATTCTACAGAGATGTTGGTTGCTAGCAATCGATCATTCCAGGCTATTGCGGACAATGGTCGTACAATTGAGGATTCATATTTTCATGACACCGGGGCCAGAGATAAGACGCCTCAACATCAGGGTGGCTATAGTGGTTCCAGACATGGTGATAAAGGTTCAGGCCAGTGGGGTCGAGGTTATAAGCCACATCATATCAGGGTCATACCAGTAGATCGGTTCAGGCTTCACTTCAAGCTTTGGGGTCTCAGTACTCAGTTTATGGTTCGCATTTGGTGCTCACCCTACACACTGCATCTTTTAGTGCAGATCCTAGTATGGGCCATCACCATTAGCTCGTGGAAGACTCGTGCGAGGTGTTATTTTGGTGATACTCTGGACTGAGGGTGACCTTTTGTTGACCGGAGCTTAGATTTAGTTTATCTTGTATATTTTGTACTCTATTACTACTTGGAGACTGCTTGTATATATTACTTTTGTACCTTTGTGCTCCCTATGTAGATCAGGCTCTTATAAGCTATGATACCAGGTTTTGGGTTTGGTTTAGCTTCCGCTTTGTATTTATATTACTATTGTTATTCAGTTTATTCTTCTTGTTCCCTTGCTTCCGCTTATTTATTTGCTCTTCTGCTTACACTATTAGAAGGTAGCCAATTACTAACCATTTTGGGATACAGGGATTGGTTCGCCTACTGGAGGGTTGTAGGTGCCATCATGACCGAGAAATTGGGTCGTGACACCATGCCAATAAATACTACTCTCAAGTCAGAAAAAAATCAACCGGGAAGCCAATTATAGTTTAACAAGTGAACCAAATATATATAATACAACCCTCCATATCCAATCACAATAAGAATCTGTAACTCAATAGAGTAACAATAAGTCTACCTACTGTCCCAACGGGCACCCATATACCCAAGGAACACAAACAAGTGAAGGCAAACCCTATAGCATCCCATACTACTGGAGCGTATACTCAACAAACAACAGACAAGGGCAAATTCTCACACAAATTAATGATATGATATAATAGTGAAAACATGTTGAACAGTAACCCCGTATGTACCTCCTCCGACGCATATGGTCCCAGTAGGTAGGATACATGGAAGGACATGATACGTATACCTCAACTACAGTGTATACCCCTCATCTGGCACACTCAGCACGTATCCCATGGTCTGGATCGACAAGGTCCAAGGTGGTACTCGACCATATACTAACTATAGTAATCTCAATGTAACAATCCGGAGTGAATCCTGATTAAAACTAGTAATCAAATCTTGATAATGCATGCCCGGAGTCCATCTAGGTCTTAATCAGTGAAATAAGTCTCAAAAGCCCCTACAAGGGTGCCTGGACATAACTTGGTCTAAAATAGTAGTAAAACAAGTCTGAGGCTCGGCCTAATCGAGTCTAGTATCATCTTCAATCAATAGTAAAACATGTCTAGCACTCCGCCCCACCGAGTCTAGTAGTAGTCTAAAAACAGTGATAAAATCAACCTATTAACTTTCTTACCTCAAGAAGATCCATGAAAATTAGTTCCAAACCTTTTATAACCATTTTACCAAAAAATGGGCCCTTGGGGACATGCAAGGTTTAGAAAACCATCAATAGCAGGCTTAAAGCCAAAACCGTGGTAAAACATTCAAAAAACCTCTTTATATTCATGATAATGGCATGCTCAATAAAAAACAGTAGCCCAATGGCTCACAATCAACCTATCGGACCTATACAGGCTCCAATCGCTCTACAATACAAATAACCAGTCTAAGATCGCAATTTTGATATCCAGGACTCACTCACATTCCCAAATAACCCACCATCTATGGTACAGAGTCAAACATAAGGCCCCACTGGACCATAAGGGTGATATAACCAACTACAATGAATTCTACAATCAAACGAGTGAAATAATACGAACATTAAAGAATGGGCAAGGTCTGGGGTACATTGCTAATAAACACAACTCAAGGATGCTAATTAGTACATTTATATCCTATATATAAAAAGTCTGAATATCACGCCCTGAGGCTACACCTTGGATGCAACACGGTGCTTAATGTCACAAGTAACCTCAAGCTAACCCATGACATGGCATATCTATGTAAAGTTAGTTTAAAGATATGTATTGTGTGGAAAACTGAAGCAGTTTAATATCTTAAAGAAAGATGAGAGCCCAATAAATCTGAAAAGGCCATAATATAGAAAATTAGTCTAGTGCTGACTGAAACAACACTAACAACTGCTGAGTCTAGTCTATGTCTTAAAGTTATCTAACTGAATAGGAGTTGCTGGGACATGCCCCCAGCTAACTCTAACAAATCTGAAACTGAAAGTAAATTCTGAAATGAAGCATGTCTATCGTCCTCGAACTAATGAGGACTCACCACTGAACTGCTGAATATGAACTGGGGAACGGAACTAAACGCGGTCTGGATGATGAGTGCCTGAGCCTACATCATAAAATGATGTAGCACCAGAGTATGCATCAGTACTTGGAATGTACTGAGCATGCAGGATATACACATATACAAAGCTGGGCAACATAAAGCTGATCATGAAATTACATACTGCCAAAAATCTGAAAGCTGAAATTAATGCAATGACCAAGTATAAATCATGAGATATCATGCTGAGCTGAATACTGATAATATATGTACTGGATACAAGGTCACTGCAAATAAGAGTCTGACTGTGGGAGACACTACTAACCGGCATACCCCAAGCTGAGCCAACTATGGGGCCAACCTATAACCCTTGATGGGAGGGTGTTCAAACCTTGCCAAGGGTACAAATAAGTCTAACGTGGATCCACTAATGATGTACACAAGGGAAAAGGAGATGCAGCCTAGTCTGACAGCTAACTCCTTAAGCCAACGGTGGCACCATAGTTCTGGGACTTGAGGACTGTTACTAAAGGTCTTAGCCTAAACTGACAGCTAAGCCTTCATCCTCTCGTCCGCTCGGTACTAAGTGTACTCCCAACTGAATCTGAATAATAATATACTGAAATGATGGATAGCTCAAAATACTGAAAATCAACTGAGAACGCAACATAAATATACTGGGAGATATGGCATTCGAATCCTGGTGCATGAACATATAATTAGCATGTCTAGTGAACTTAATTCATGAAATACTGGAAGTACACAACTAGGTTCTCTGAACCTTATACATGGAACTACACTAATTCTCCAAGAACATGTAGTCAATACCATAGAAATTATGGATATTGAATTACAATAAATCTCTAGGTTCTTGGAACCCTAGGTTTGATAATTCATGTTGAAGACTAGTTTGAATCTAGGGACCTAATGGGTGAAAGGAACCCACTAGTGAAATCCCACATACCTGGTGAAGAAATCCACGGTGAAATACTTGGATTTTTAGGGCTAAACTTTGGTGAAGGCCTCTGCTGGTTCTTGAGAGAAACTACACCTCTATTGATTCCTTTTTGTCTAAGTCCGATGATTTTTAGGAGAATGAGGGTTTAGTTTGTTTTAGGCTACTTAATCAGGCTTAGACGACATAAAACAATGTAGTGTAGGCATTAAATTATGTAGGAAATGTCTGGAATGCCCCTGGATTTTAATTTAGAAAAGCTGCTAAAAGTCGCGACCCAGGGATCACGACTGGGTTCTACGACTCATGGAACCCTATTGTGGTTTCCTGGTATTGAAAACTGGCCACTGGAATGAACCCTACGAGTTGGGTTCATGAATCATGGAAACTTCCATGGGTCGTGGAACCCACTCATGGTTCCTGCACGAAATTCCTGGTCCTCTGAACTTTTGTTCCACGACTTGGGTTCACAACTCGTGGAAGCTCCCATGGGTCATGGAATCCACTCTTGGTTCCTGAGGATATAATCATAGGCTACTTGAACTGGTTCTACGACTTGGGTTCACAACTCGTGGAAACTACCACGGGTCATGGAACCCAATCGTGGTTCCTGAAGGCCGTCTGTTACAAGGATTCCACAGACAAGTTCTACGGTCCATGGAAATGTCTACCGTTCATAGACTTGAGTGATGAGAGGGACTTCAGAGGAGCAGTCCTCTATTCTGATTTCCATGACTCGTGGACTATTCCATGACTTGTGGAAGTGACTCGTTGTTCCTAACACTTGAAATTTTTTATTTCTCCTGGTTTCTGAACTAAGTCTAGTCTTAGAAGTTCTGGGGTGTTACAATATCTCCATTTTGGAATCATTCGTCCTCGAATGAAGACTAAAAAAGTTGATTTTTGAGGGAAAGAGCTGAATCCCTACCAACTGACTATTGGAAACTGATATCTACTGAACTGAGTTCCATAAACATGCAAGTATTCTGAAATGCAAGGATAACTAATGGAACAATGATACTGAGACTTAATTGCACAACAATAAATTGAGATATTGGAGAGGAACTAATTACCTCAAGAAAAAACTAAATCGGAGGGAAAGAGGTGGGGTTACTTGGACATCATGGCTGCTTCTGCTTCCCAAGTAGCTCCCTCTACGGACTGATTCCTCCACAAAACTTTAAGTGATGCGACTTCCTTATTCCTCAACCTACGAACTTGACGGTCAAGAATTTCAACTAGAACCTCCTCATAGGTGAGGTCATCCTTCACAGCCACACTCTCTAAGGGTACTATCGAAGTCGGATCACCCAGACAGTTCATCAAAAGAGAAATATGGAAGACAGGATAAACTGATGCTAGGTCGGATGGCAACTCTAACTCGTAAGACATATTACCAACCCATTTCTAAATTCTGTAAGGACCTACACACCTGGGACTGAGCTTCCCTTTCTTGATGAATCTCATCACCACTATCATGGGTGACACCTTAAGGAAAACCCAATCATCGATCTCAAAACCTAAGTATCTTCTCCTCACGTCTGTATATGACTTATGACGACTCTGAGCTGTTTTTTGCTTCTCTCTGATGAGTTGAAGTTTCTCCATAGCCTCATGTACTGAATTTGGCCCAATCAAAGCTGCTTCACCTACTTCGAACCAACCAATAGGTGACCTACATCTATGCCCATAGACGGCCTCATATGGGGCCATCTGAGTGCTGGAATGGAAGCTGTTATTGTAGGCAAACTCTATTAGAGGTAGGTGATTATCCCAACTACCCTTGAAATAGATCACTCAAGATCTCAACATATCCTCCAAAGTATGAATGGTAAGATCAACCTGACCATCCATCTGTGGATGAAAAGTGGTACTGAGGTTCACCTGAGTACCAAGACCTTTGTGGAAGGATCTCCAGAAATGAGATATAAACTGAGGACCTCTATCTAAAATGATATATAAGGGAACCCCATGCAATCTGACTATCTCATTGATATAGAGCTTGGCATAATCCTCCGCTGAATCTGTAGTCTTGACTACCACGATGTGGGCTAACTTAGTGACTCTGTCCACTATCACTGATATGGAATCATGATGCCTGCCAGTACGTGGTAAGCCCGTAATGAAATCCATGCTGACCACTTCCCACTTCTAGGTAGGAATTCTAATCTCCTGAGTCACACCTCCTGGTTTCTGATCTTCTACCTTTACCTGCTGACAGTTGGGGCATTTAGCCATAAAATCAGCGATGTCTCTCTTCATGTCGTTCCACTAATAGATTTCCCGTAGATCACGGTATATCTTAGCTGCACCTGGATGAATGGAATATCTGTAATTATGGGCTTATGAGAGGATCTACTGCCTCAACTCACCCACCTTCGGAACACATAAGCGCCCCTAATAATGGAGTACACCATCTCCCCCTTGGGATAAAACCTCTACTCTTTGCTGATGAACTGCACCCTTCAGTTGAAGTAGTATGGGATCACTATCCTGCTTCTCCTTAACTTCAGCTACCAAAGAAGATTTTGACCCAATCTGAACTATCACACCACCATCTGTCATGCCCATAAGGCAAACTCCTAGGCGAACAAGCCGATGAAAATCTCTGACCAGTTCTCTCTTCTCTTCCTCAACATGAGACACGCTACCCATAGACAGTCTACTGAGAGGATCCACCACTACATTGTCCTTACCTGGATGGTAGAGCACATTCATATCATAATACTTGAGAAACTCAAGACATCTCCTCTGACGAAGATTCAACTCTTTCTGGGTGAACACATACTGAAGGATCTTGTGATCTGTGAACACATCAACATGAACACCATATAGATAGTGCCTCCAAATTTTTAGGGCAAACACAACCGCTGCAAGCTAGAGGTCATGAGTCAAATATTTCTTCTCATGGGCCTTAATTTTTGTGGAATCATAAGCTATGACCTTACCCTGCAACATCAAAACACAACCCAAGATGACTCTGGACGTATCACTGTAAACCACGTAACTGTCTGAACCATCTGATAGAGTCAAAATAGGAGCTGTAGTCAACCTGGTTTTCAGTTCTAAGAAACTTTTCTCACACTCCTCTTACCACTGAAACTTGACCTTTTTCTTAGTAAACTTGGTCAATGGTGCAACTATGGATGAAAATCCTTCTACGAACCTCCTGTAATAACCAGCCAAACCCAAAAAAATTCTGATGTCTATCAGAGATATGGGTCTGGGCTAGTCCTTTAGTGCCTCAATTTTCGGGGAATCAACACGTATCCCTTCTCTGGATACAACATGACCAAGGAAAGTGATAGACTATAACAAGAATTCACACTTGCTAAACATAGCGAATAGCTAGAGATCCTTAAGGGTATGGAGCACAACCCTCAAATGAGTGGCATGCTCCTCCTCGTTTTGAGAATAAACGAGTATATCATCAATGAAGACAATGACGAACAAGTCCAAATTATCTGAACACCCTGTTCATTAAGTCCATGAAAGCTGTAGGATCATTGGTTAGGCCAAAAGACATAACAACAAATTCATAGTGACCATACCAAGTCCTGAAGGCTGTCTTTGGGATGTCACTATCTCAGACTCTGAGCGAATGATAGCCGGATCTGAGGTCTATATTATTGAAATAACTAGCACTATGAGGCTGGTCGAACAAGTCATCAATCTTGGAGATGGGATATTTATTCTTGATTGTGACCTTGTTCAGTTGTCGGTACTCAATGCACATTCTGAGGGAACCGTCCTTTTTATGCACGAACATCACTGGAGCACCCCATGGAGAGATGCTGGGTCTGATGAAGCCCTTATCTAGCAGGTCCTTCAGCTTCTCTTTCAATTCCATAAGTTCAGCTGGAGCCATTCTTTAGGGAGGAATCGAAATGGGCTGGGTATCTGGAATGAGATCAATTTCAAAGTCGATTTCCCTTTTGGGATGAACTCGGAGGAGATCTTCTGGGAACACTTCTGGAAACTCGTTCACCACTGGAACTAACTCTAGAGTTGGGGTCTCAGAGGTTGAATCCTTAACCCAAACAATGTGATAGATATACCCCTTGGAGATCTTTTTTTTGGCCTGAAGGTAGGAGAAAAAATTACCTACAGGTACTGAGTTACTACCCTTTTACTCTAGGACTGGCTCATTAGGAAACTGAAACCGAACGATCCTAGTTCTATAATCGACTGAGTCATAACAGGAATGTAACCAATCCTTTCCTAGAATGATATCAAAGTCTACCATTTCTAAATCTACAAGATCTGGTGAGGTGACTTTATTGGAAACTATGAGTGGGAAATTTCTGTATACCCATCTAGCTATGACTGGGTCACCAACTGGAGTAGATACTGAGAAGGGTTCTAGGAGGGTTTCTAGACTAACATCAAAATTTACTGTTATTTATGGAATTATAAAGGAAAGTGTAGCCCCTGGGTTTAACAATGCATAAACATCAGTATTAAAGACTCATAATGTACCCGTGACTACATCTGGAGAGTCCTCCTGATCCTATCGAGCATGAAGAGCATACTAACTATTATGGCATTGACCGCCACCTGTACTAGATGAGGCACCCTGCTGAGTGGGGTGACCTGTTATGGCTGCTGTAGAACCAGTCTGAGTCTGCAGGCGGACATCCTTACCCTTCTGAGAAGCTGTGGGACAATCCCTCATCATGTGTCCTGACTTTCTACACCCAATACAATTGCCACTACCTGTTAGGCACTCACCTTGGTGGTTCCTTCCACACTTTTTGCATATTGGGTTAGTGTGCCCACTAGTAACTGTACCGTGGGACTTAGAGCCAGATACTCTATCCCATCTATCCTTCTTGAACTTGGGCACTGGGACACTAGAAAAAGATTGAGTTGGAGCTGAGTTTTTCTGGTGATAATAAGAGCGGTTGCAACCCTCTGACCTATGATGAGAGTGGCCATACTCACCTGGCCTAGCCCTCTTAGCATCACCTCCCCTTTCCTTGATCTTTTCCTCCTCTATCTGTTGAGAATAAGTAACCAACCTGGAGAAGTCCATTTCCTTCACGAGCATTACAGTCTTGCATTCCTTGACCACATCATCATACACACCAAACACGAACTTGCTCATATGAGCTCTAGGGTTAGCTATTATTTTCGGGGCATACTTAGACAACTGAGTGAACTTCAGAGCATAGTCATTCACGCTCATGTCATCCTGCCTCAGATTGATGAACTCTTGAACCTCTGCTTTCTTGAGCCCTAGTGGGAAAAATCGGTCCAGAAATGCAGTCTTGAAAAGATCCCATGTCACTGACCCTGCATTGGCACAACGAGATTCCTTCCACTACTGGTACCAAGTATAAGCTACCCATTTCAGCTGATAGGTAGCTAAGTCTACACTCTCCACTGGGTGACACCCATAACATCTGTCACCTTCTGAATATCTTCTAGAAACTCTTGGGGATCTTTCTCTGACTTGGAACCATGAAATTCTGGAGGGTTCATCCGAGTGAAGTCTCAGATTCTGGCTGCAGCGGTATTGACCTGAGGCGGTGCTGGATCCGCAGTGTGTTGGTTGACCTAGGCGGTCATAGCCTGAGCAAGTACTTGAAAAGCAACCTTGAATTCAGCATGCGTAACCTGCTCATTCAATGGGTCTGCTGGAGCTGCTGGTGCTGGCTGATTCCTAGCGTTTGCTCTTTTGGGAGGCATTTTTTTGAAATGCGAAGAGCATGAGTTAGAATATAGGAGAATTTAAGTAGAGTTTATACTCTATAGAACGTACTGGAAAAGAAAGAAGAGAAGTTATTTCAAATGATGCCTCATCGTTTCTCCCCTATAAGTGTGGCGCGCTTCATACCCATGAAGAAGACTCTACTTGACACAACTTTCAGACATCCTAGGACACTTGAACTTGATGCTCTGATACCAAGTTTGTTACACCCCGAGGCTACACCTTGGATGCAACACGGTGCTTAATGTCACAAGTAACCTCAAGCTAACCAATGGCATATCATATCTATGTAAAGTAAGTTTAAAGACATGTACTGTTCGGAAAACTAAAGCAGTTTAATATCTTAAAGCAAGATGAGAGCCCAATAAATTTGGAAAGGCCATATTATAGAAATATAGTCTAGTGTTGACTGAAACAACACTAACAACTGCTGAGTCTAGTCTATATCTCAAAGCCATCTAACTGAATAGGAGTTGTTGGGAAATGCCCCCAGCCAACTCTAACAAAGCTGAAACTGAAAGTAAATTTTGAAATGAAGCATGTCTATCTTCCTCAAACTAATGAGGACTCACCACTGAACTACTGAGTATGAACTGGAGAACCGAACTAAGCGCAGTCTGGATGTTGAGTGCCTGAGCCTATATCATAAAATGATATAGCACAAGAGTATGCATCAGTACTTAGAATGTACTGAGCATGTAGGATATACACATATACAAAGATGGGAAACATAAAGCTGATCATGAAATAACATACTGCCAATAAGCTTAAAGCTGAACTGAATGCAATGACCAAGTATAAATCATGAGATGACATGCTGAGATGAATACTGATAATATATGTACTGGATACAAGTTCACTGCAAATAAGAGTCTGAGTGTTGTAGACACTACTAACCGACATACCCAAAGCTGAGCCAACTATGGGGCCAACTTGTTACCCTGGATGGGAGGGTGTTCATACCTTGCCAAGGGTATAAACAAGTATGACGTGGATCTACTACTGATGTCCAAAAGGGAAAAGGAGATGCAACCTAGTCGGACAGCGGACTCCTTAAGCCTACAGTGGCTCCATAGTTCTGGGACTTGAGGACTGTTACTAAAGGTCTTAGCCTAAACTGACAGCTACGCCTTCATCCACTCGTCCGCTCGATACTAAGTCTGCTCTCAACTGAATGTGAACAATAATATACTGAAATGATAGATAGCTCAAAATACTGAGAATGCAACATAAATATACTGGGAGATATGGAATTCGAATCTTGTTGCATGAACATATAATTAGCATGTCTAGTGAACTTAATTCATGAAATACAGGAAGTACACAACTAGGTTCTATGAACCTTATACATGGAACTACACTAATTCTCCAAGAATATGTAGTCAATACCATAGAAATTGTGGAAACTTAATTATGATAAATCTCTAGGTTCTAGGAACCCTAGGTTTGATAATTCATACTGAAGACTAGTTTGAATCTAGGGACCTAATGGGTGAAAGGAACCCACTAGTGAAATCCCACATACTTGGTGAAGAAATCCTTGGTTTTTTGGGGTTGAACTTTGGTGAAGGCCTCTGCTGGTTCTTGAGAGAAACTACGCCTCTGTTGATTCCTTTTTGTCTAAGTCCGATGATTTTTAGGAGAATGAGGGTTTAGTTAGTTTTAGGTTACTTAATCAGTCTTAGACGACATAAAATGATGTAGTTTAGGCATTAAATTAGGTAGGAAATGTCTAGAATGCCCCTGGAATTTAATTTTAAAATGATGATGAAAATCACAACCCAGGGATCACGACTAGTTCTACGACTCGTGGAAAGTTTCACGGGTCGTGGAACCCTATCTTGGTTTCTGGTCCTTAAAACTGGCCACTAGAATGAACCCTACGAGTTAGGTTCATGACTCGTGGAAACTTCCACGGGTCATGAAACCCACTCGTGGTTCCTGTAAGAAATTCCTGGTCCTCTGAACTTTTGTTCCATGACTTGGGTTCAAGACTCGTGAAAGCTCCCATGGGTCATGGAACCCACTCGTGGTTCCTGAGGACCTAAGCATAGGCTACTGTAATTAGTTCTATGACTTGGGTTCACGACTCGTGAAAACTACCACAGGTCGTGGAACCCAATCGTTGTTCCTGAAGGCCGTCTATTACAAGGATTCCATGGAAAAGTTCTACGGTCCGTGGAAATGTCTATTGTTTGTAGACTTGAGTCCTGAGAGGGATTTCAGAGAAGCAGTCCTCTATTTTGAGTTCCACGAGTCCAATCCATGACTCGTGTACTATTGCATGACTCGTGGAAGTGACTCGTGGTTCCTGACACTTAAATTTTTTTATTTTTCCTGGTTTTATGAGCTAAGTCTGGGCATAAAAGTTCTGGGGTGTTACAATATCTCCCCCTTGGGATCATTCATCCTCGAATGAAGACTAAACACGCTGAATTTGGAGGGAAAGAGCTGAATCCCTACCAACTGGGTACTGGAAACTGATATCTACTTAACTGAGTTCCATAAACATGCAAATATGCTGTAATGCAAGGATAAGTGATGGAACAATAGTACTGAGACTGAATTACACAAGAGTAAACTGAGATATTGGAGAGGAACTAATTACCTCAAGCTGAAACTGAATCAGAGGGAAAGAGGTGGGGGTACTTGGACATTATTGCTGCTTCTGTTTCCCAAGTAGCTCCCTCTACGGACTGATTCCTCCACAAAACTATAACTCATGCGACTTTCTTATTTCTCAACCTACGAACCTGATGGTCAAGAATTTCAACTGGAACCTCCTCGTAGGTGAGGCCATCCTTCATAGCCACAGTCTCTAAGGGTACTATCGAAGTCGGATCACCCACACACTTCTTCAAAAGAGAAATATGGAAGACTGGATGAACTTGTGCTAGCTCTAATGACAACTCTAACTCGTAATCCACATTACCAACCCTTTTTAGGATTCTGTAAGGACCTACATACCTGGGACTGAGCTTTCCTTTCTTGCCGAATCTCATCACCCCTTTCATGGGTCACACCTTAAGGAAAACCCAATCATCAATCTCAAACTCTTAGTCTCTTCTCCTCACGTCTGTATAGGATTTTTTATGACTCTAAGCTATTTTTTCCCTCTCTCTGATGAGTTGAACTTTCTCTATAACCTCATGTACAAAATCTGGCCCAATCAAAGTTGCTTCACCTACTTTGAACCAACCAATAGGTGACCTATATCTACGCCCATAGAGGGCCTTATATGGGGCCATCTGAATGCTGGAATGGAAGTTGTTATTGTAGGCAAACTATATGATAGGTAGATGATCATCCTAAATACCCTTGAAATCGAGCACACAAGCTCTCAACATGACTTGGACCCATGAAATTCAATAGGGTTCATCCGAGTGAAGTCCTGGATTTTGGCTGCAGCAGTATTGACCTGAGGCGGTGCTGGAGCCGTAGCTTGCTGGTTGACCTAGGAGGTTATGGCCTGAGCAAGTACTTGAAAAGCAGCCCTGAATTCGACATGCGTAACCTACTCATTCAATGGGTCTGCTGGAGCTGCCGGTGCTGGCTGATTCCTAGCGTTTGCTCTTCTGGGAGGCATTTTTTTGAAATGCGAAGAGCATGAGTTAGAGTAAAGGAGAATTTAAATAGATTTTAAACTCTATAGCACGAACTGGAAAAGAAAGAAGGGAAGTTATTCCTAATGACGCCTCATAGTTTCTCCCTCATAAGTGTGGCACGCTTCACACCCATGAAGAAGACTCTACTTGACGTGGATTTCATACATCCTAGGACACTTGAACCTGATGCTTTGATACCAAGTTTATCACGCCCCGAGGATACCCCCTAGACGCAACACGGTGCTTAATGTCACAAGTAACCTCAAGCTAACCCATGGCATGGCATATCTATGTAAAGTCAGTTTAAAGATATGTACTGTGCGGAAAACTGAAGCAGTTTAATATCTTAAAGCAAGATGAGAGCCCAATAAATCTGAAAAGGCCATAATATAGAAATATAGTGTAGTGCTGACTTAAACAACACTAACAACTGATGAGTCTAGTCCATGTCTGAAAGCTATCTAACTAAATAGGAGTTGCTGGGACATGCCGCCAGCTAACTCTAATAAATCTGAAACTGAAAGTAAATTCTGAAATGAAGCATGTCTATCATCCTCGAACTAATGAGGACTCACCACTGAACTGTTGAGTACGAACTGGGGAACTGAACTAAGCGCGATCTGGATGCTGAGTGCCTGAGCCTACATCATAAAACGATGTAGCACAAGAGTATGCGTCAGTACTTGGAATATACTGAGAATGCAGGACATACACATATACAAAGTTGGGCAACATAAAGCTGATCATGAAATAACATACTGCCAATAAGCTAAAAGCTGAACTGAATGCAATGACCAAGTATAAATCATGAGATAACATGTTGAGCTGAATACTGATAATATATGTACTGGATACAAGGTCACTGGAAATAAGATTCTGACTGTGGGAGACACGACTAACCGACATACCCCAAGCTTAGCCAACTATGAGGCCAACCTATAACCCTGGATGGAAGGGTGTTCATACCTTGCCAAGGGTACCAATAAGTCTGACGTGGATCCACTACTGATGTCCACAAGGGACAAGGATATGCAACCTAGTCTGTCAGCTGACTCATTAAGCCTATGGTGGCGCCGTAATTTCGGGACTTGAGGATTGTTACTAAAGGTCTTAGCCTAAACTGACGGCTAAGCCTTCAGCCTCTCGTCCGCTCGGTACTAAGTCTATTCCCAACTGAATGTGAACAACAATATACTGAAATGATGGATAGCTCAAAATACTAAAAATCAACTGAGAATGCAACATAAATATACTGGGAGATGTGGAATTTGAATCCTTGTGCATAAACATATAAATAGCATGTCTAGTGAACTTAATTCATGAAATACTAGAAGTACACAACTAGGTTCTCTGAACCTTATACATAAAACTATACTAATTCTCCAAGAACATGTAGTTAATACCATAGAAATTGTAGAAACTGAATTACGATAAATCTCTAGGTTCTAGGAACCCTATGTTTGACAATTCATGGAGGAAACTGAAGACTAGTTGGAATCTAGGGATCTAATGGGTGAAAGGAACCCACTAGTGAAATCCCACATAGCTGGTGAAGAAATCAATGGAGCAATTCTTGAATTTTTGGGGCTGAACTTTGGTGAAGGCCTCTGCTGGTTCTTGAGAGAAACTACGCCTCTATTGATTCCTTTTTGTCTAAGTCTGATGATTTTTTAGAGAATGAGGGTTTAGTTAGTTTGAGGATACTTAATCAGGCTTAGATGACATAAAACTACGTAATGTAGGTATTAAATTAGGTAGGAAATATCTGGAATGCCCGTGGAATTTAATTTAGAAAAGCTGCTGAAAATCGCGACCCAGGGATCACGACTGGGTTCTACGACTTATGGAAAGTTCCACGGGTCGTGGAACCCTATCATGGTTTCCTGGTCCTAAAAACCAGCCACTGGAATGAACACTACGAGTTAGGTTTACGACTCGTGGAAACTTCCACGGTCGTGGAACCCATTCGTGATTTCCTGGTCCTCTGAAGTTTGGTTCCATGACTTGAGTTCACGACTAGTGGAAGCTCCCACGGGTCGTGGAACCCACTCGTGGTTCCTGAGGACATAAGCATAGGCTATTGGAACTGGTTCCATGACTTGGGTTCACGAATCGTGGAAACTACCACGGGTCGTGGAACCCAATCGTGGTTCCTGAAGGCCATCTGTTAAAAGGATTCCACGAACAAGTTCTACAGTCTAAGAAAATGTCTACGGTTCGTAGACTTGAGTCGTGAGAGGGACTTCAGAGTAGCAGTCCTCTATTCTGAGTTCCACGAGTCCAATCCATGACTCGTGGAAGTGACTCGTGGTTCCTGAAAGTTGATTTTTTTTATTTCTCCTGGTTTTCTGAGTTATGTCTGGGCTTGGAAGTTCTAGGGTGTTACACTGAAGGAGTTAAACTGTAACCTACCTGTCGTCCGATGACAAGGTTATGGAATGACAATGTCCAAGCCCGAACCACTCTGAGAAGCTCCGAATGGAAATCAAATTATCAAGAACATGAACTATATGTCAAAATGAATCTAACAATACCCATAATTTTATAGCAATATCCTAGTCGATATCCGGGTCAAAAGCGGGCCTACGGGGACCAATACCCAAAATCAGAAGCAAAAAGTCGCACGATGAACACACTACTCCCATGAGCGCATGCTCCAAATTTGAGCGAATTTGGCCAAGAAAATGGGCACAAAACAGCCTGCTCAATTAACAAATTAAGAAGGAAATTTCAAGAATGGAACCGGAAATTAAAGCAAGAAATACTTACCCCGATGAGAAAAGCAAGCCAATGGACTAAAATCCCTGCAATTACGAACAATCAAGCCTACAGGAGCAGCTACAAACCAAGAAACTCAATCTTTAAGACCACATAACAATGGAGGTATTTGTACTTTAAGGAGAAGAACTTGGGGGAGATAGAGACTTACCAAATGACGAGGAAGCAAGATTACCCGACCAATTGTAGGATTCCCCGAGCTTAGAACTGATAGGAGCAATTTGGTTGAGATAATTATGAGTTTGTAGTTGGGAATTTTAACAAATGGAAGTTGAAAAATGAAGAAGAGGGGTTTTATAAGGGCTGGACACAGGCCATGCCATCAGCGCTAGAGGAGCGCTGGAGAAGGCTAGGCGCTGAGGCTCCATCGCGCTGAAGAAATAGGCGGTCGGGCGCTAAGGCTCCATCGTACAGACGGACGAGCAGGCGAATGGGCGCTATAGCGCTGGCCTTGGCAGGATCACACTGCAGGCAGGCAGCATGGCTAGCGTAATCATGCTGCCTGGGCATAATTGCACTGAAGGCCAACAGTTGCAGCAACAAGCTGAGCTAAAAACTTCCACGGGGCATTTCAGGTACAATCGAAACCTGATACTCAGAAACTAATAATTGTATTAGAGTGGAAACGACATTTTGGACTCAATAGAATCAACAAAACTTCCATATAAGGTAGTTTTGGAGGAATATTATCCCAAGTCAACACAAACAAAAATCAACCAAACAGCCAAAATGAGCCCAGCTCATGCCTGACCCAAACCAACCACCTACTTAACTGAAACTCAACATTCTAGAGCCGATGGAATCATAGGGATTTCTAATCGGACACTCCAATAATCAAAAGTTGACCCAAGTAACACTTCCAACTTCAAATGACCTGAAAACACAAAAAGCAACGCAAAACTCACACTAGAAGTTCTCAGGCCTCGACTAAAGGTCCATCTAGACCAAACTCCATGCTCTGAGCTAACGAAACAATAAGAATTTGATTTCGAGCATGTTAGCTATTAATATTGACTAAATTAAATGAATTCCTAAGTTAAAGATCTAAAATAGGAAAACGACCATAACGATCAAACGAATGGCCAGGGCACTGAACCAGCGGTCTCAGCAAGCCATAAATGACTTGGGGCCGCTACATGTAAGATTTAACAGTACAAGAAAAGCATAAATGCGGGAATAATCGAAAGTGTCATTATATCATTCACTACTAAAAAGGACTTTCATCCTCGAAAGTCAAGGACAAAGAAGTACCTAAAGGCTCAAACAACTACGGATACTGATCCTGCATCTCTCTCTCGGTCTCCCAGGTAGCCTCCTCAATTGGACGGTTCCTCTACTGAACTTTCACAATCGGAATCTCCCTAAATCTCAACCTACTGACATCTCTGGCCAAAATAGCTACGGCTCCTCAACAAAGTCTAAGCTCTCATCCAACTAAACCTTGTCCCACTAAAACACATGATACTCATCTAAGACATACCGTCGCAACATTGATACAAAAAAAATTAGGTGCATAGCAGAAAACATCAGAGGGCAAAGCTAACTGATAGGAAACACTACCAACTCTCTGAACAATCTCAAATGACCCAATGTACCTAGGGCTAAGCTTGCTCCGCCTACCAAATCTCATCGCACCCTTCATAGGCGATACACGGAGGAATACCAAGTCACCACGCTAAACTCTAAGGAATAAAGTCTACGATCAGCATAGCGCTTATGCCTGCTCTGCCCTGTCCAAAGTCAGTATTGAATCACTCTGACTATGTCTAGTGAATCACGAAGCAGATCTTTATTCTGTGGCCTAGACTCTAACCCATCAAACTAAACAATCGGTGATCTGCAACGCCTACCATACAAATCCTTAAAAAGTGCCATGCCAATGCTCGAATGGAAACTATTATTATAAGCAAATTCGGCCAAAGGCACAAACTGATCCCAAGAACCTTCAAAGTCAAGAACATATGCACGAAGTATGTCCTCCAGGACCTGAATAGTCCTCTCAGACTGGCCATCTTTCTGAGGGTGGAATGCGGTATTAAATTGAACCTCTGTACCCAAATATCACTGTATAGCCCTCCAGAACTGAGATGTGAACTGAGTGCCATCGTCTGAAATGATAAAAGCTGGGAGCCCGTGCAACCAAACAATATCTTGAAGGTAAATTTGAGCTAACCACTCTGCACTGTAAGTAGTCTGAGCTGGTAAGAAGTGCGCTGACTTAGTCAGCCGGTCAATAATCACCCAAATAGAATTGAAACCCCTAGAAGTACGTGGCAATCCTACTATGAAGTGTATAGTAATCCCTTCCCACTTCCACTCATTAATGGGAAGCCACTGCATCAATCCACCAGGTCTCATGTGCTCAAACTTCACCAGCTGACAGTTCAAGCACTGAGATACAAACACTGCCACATCCTGCTTCATACCACTCCACCAATAAAGCTATCTCAAATCTCTGTACATCATGGCTGTTCCACGATGGATGGAATATCTAAAATAATGTGCCTCCCAAAGAATCAACTAGATCAAATCCCTAACTCTCAAAGCACCAAGATGACTTTCGAATCTTAGAATATCATCAGAACCCAAAGTAGCCCGGCTGGCCTCACCTTGAACACCATGATCACAAAGGTCACACAACTTCTGATCCTCATAATGATGGCTCTGAATCTGATCTACCAAGGTAGAACGAACCTCGATACTGGCGAGAACTCTGCTGGGATCTTACAAGTCAAGCCTAACTAAATGGTTAGCCAAGGACTGGATGTCTAAGGTCAATGGTCGCTCTAAAACTAAAAGTGAAGATAGGCAACCCATACACACTGCCTTTTGACTCAAGGCATCTGCTACAACATTTGCCTTGCCCGGATAATTTAGAATGGTGAAGTCATAGTCCTTTAGTAGCTCGATTAATCTTCTCTACCTCACGTTGACTCATGATCTACTGAAGACTATGGTGATCGGTGAATATCTCAGAGTGAACCCCATATAATTAGTGCCTCCAAATCCTGAGCGCGATGACTACCACCGCAAACTCTATGTCATGAGTGGGGTAATTGCACTCGTGAACCTTCAGCTGCCTTAACGCGTATGCTATCACATGACCCTGCTATATTAATACCAACCAAGACCAACCCCTAAAGCATCACAATATACCGAGAAACTCTGACCCTCAACTGGAAAAGTTAACACATAAGCTGAAGTCAACAAGGCCTTAAGCCTCTGAAAGCTATCCTCACACTGAACTGACCACTGAAATGGGACATCCTTCCTAGTCAGCCTAGTCAAAAATATAGCTATGGAAGAAAACCCATCGATGAACCATCTATAGTGCCTACTAAGCCAACAAAGTTGTGAACCTCGATAGGTATAGTAGGCCTCGGCCAATCATGAACTACTGAAATCTGACGCGGGTCCACTCTAATCCCATTTTTAGACACCACGTGTCCTAGGAATGCAACTGACTCAAGCCAAAACTCGCACTTTGAGAACTTGGCATAAAGCCGATTATCTCTCAGAGTCTGGAATATAATCATCAAGTACTGCCCATGCTCATCTCTACTCCGCGAGTATATCAAGATGTTATCTATGAAAACTATCACAAATGAGTCCAATTGTGGGATAAGCACCCTGTGCATCAAGTCCATGAAAGTTGTGGGGGCATAGTCAACCCAAAAGACATCACCAGGAACTTATAGTGGCCATAATGTGTCCTAAATGTCATCACAGGGATATCCCTCGCCCTAATCCTCAACTGGTGGTAGCCTGGACTCAAATCTATCTTTAAAAACAAGGCTGAACCCTGAAGCTGATCAAATAAGTCATCAATTCGCGACATTGGATACCTATTTTTCACAATCACCATATTCAACTGCATTTAATCAATACATATCTTGATCGACCCATATTTAATATTCATAAACAGAACATGAGCACTTCAAGGTGAACACACTCGGCCTAATAAATCATACAAGACCTCACAATCTGATCCACTACTAAAGAATCT
The DNA here is from genome assembly GCA_003996215.1 of Jaltomata sinuosa. Classification (NCBI taxonomy): domain Eukaryota; kingdom Viridiplantae; phylum Streptophyta; class Magnoliopsida; order Solanales; family Solanaceae; genus Jaltomata; species Jaltomata sinuosa. The sequence continues at coordinate 1,029,266 of QJPP01001105.1, forward strand.
CCTACTGGGGTCGAAATAGATACAGGCACAGATAATGGCTCACTAGCCAACCCCAAAAAAGGCAAATAATCGGCAAAAACATACAAGCAAGTAGATTCAGAATAAAAAAAAGCAAAAGCTAGTCAATGACATATAGAAATTGTACTTGTGATCACGACACTTGAGACCTCTGCCTCCGCTCTCCCAGACACCGCATAAAACTTACAATGACCGCCACCTGGCTGACTTCTATCCCTACCACCTGTCCTACCTCATGGGGCACCACCCTTAGCCTAACTACTACCATCTCTAGTCAGTGGCTGAACTGCACGAATGGGCTGAGCCGGCTGAACTGTACCCCGCTGAGGGCAATCTCTAGCATAATGACCACTAACCCCACACTTATAGCAAGTTGTACCTCACTTGGGGCATTCTTTGGCATAATGACCACTAATGCCGCACTCATAAAAAGGCCTTGACGGCCCATCCTATTGATATGGACTAGCTGAACCTATGTGGTGACCACAACCCAATGCCTCAGAAGCTGCACCCCTCAAAGACTTACCATGGTAACCATGCTGGCTACGCTGACCCTGCTCAAGCTGAGAGTTACCAGAATCCTGTAGCGAAGCCAAAACTGGTCGAGTAGATTGACCCTGGTGCTACTATGGCTGATAACCTTGACCCTACTGACCTAAACCTCTACCGTTGCGATGGGAACCACTGTAGCTATCCTGATGTCGAGGCAACTTATCTCTGGTCCCCGGATCATGACGATGCAAATCTTTTATTGTACGGGAATAGTCTACAATAGCCTAGAATAACTGACCACTAGCAACTAATATCTCCACTGGCTCACTAAACTCTGTCTGCAATCCTAAAAAAACCTATGGACTCTATTTGGCTCGATAGGAATGATCATAGCCATAAATGGAGCAAGCTGGTTAACAATTCTCATACTCAGATACAGTCATGGATCCCTACATCTCTCTAGTGAACTTTTCCATACGATGCTCTCTGTCGCTCTATGGCAAGAACTTGGCCATGAAGGTCTCATAGAACTCTGACCAAGACAATGTGGGTGACAAAAAGGGTCTACAAGCAACTTGGGCACTCCACCATAACTTAGTTGGTCCCTCCACCTGATAGGTAGTGTATCTAACACTGTGATTCTCCACTAAACCCAAGTGGTGAAGCATCTCCTCAAAAGTATTGATAAAGTCATGCAGATCCTGACCAGGTGTACCAACAAACCTAGGTCGAGATAATCTCAAAAATCTTCCCAGAGCCTTCTGCTCCATCTCTATCATCACCAGACAGGGAGCAAGAGGTTGTGCAATGGATGGTACCAAAAAAACCTCAGCATGGGAAGCTGCAGTAGCAGGCTGCGCTCTTGAACTCTATGCACCCAGGGCTGCCCCCTGAGTGGGTGTCTGTGCCACCTCAGTAGGCTGATCCCCGATCATAACCAATAACTGTAGAAGTAAACCCTAAATACTTGAAGATTGAGCTAAGCCTGAAGCTGGCACAGAAACTTGTGCTGGCACTAGTGGTACTTGGGTTGTCCCCTGGTCCACATGCTACTTCTTGGGAAAAAACTTGGTCTCATACTCGGGCTCAACCTCGACCCTAGGAGATCTAACTAGTGCCACTGCTCTGGCACGCCCTCTAGCTCTGTCTTTACAACCTCCCCGACCCCTAGCTGGGGTCGGAGGTGCAGGGGTCAAAAGCTCTCCTCATCCTAATGTTGACGATCTCGTACGAACCATCTAAGGAAGGCTAAACTAGAACAAATGAGATTTAAGAAACTTCCAAGGATAGGCATGACATAGATGAAAGAAAAGGTCCATGTTTCCTAAGATGCCACTGTAGCCCCCCGAAGATTAATTACAGATATCTCTGCCCTGTTTTGCATGACCCTACTAGACATTGGCTCCTATACCGATGACACCGGTGAACCTAGGCTCTGATACCAAGCTGTCATGACCCAATTTCTCAGTCATGATAGCACCTACACCCCCAGTAGGCGAACCAATTTCCATAGCTTGAAACAGTTAGTAATGGGCTATTATCTAACAAGAAAGCAGGAGAAGCGTAATATAAGCAGAAGCAAGGGAAACAAGATAAATAAATAAGCAACAAGAATGCATAAATTGAAGCTAAACCAACCCAAAACCAGGTATCATTGTATAAGAGTCAAAACTACATAAACAGAGAACAAAAGGATAAAAATCAATATATACATATGTCTCCGAATAGTAAGAGAATACATGATACAAAAGATCAACTAAAGGCTAAGATTCAATAGCAAAAAGCTCACCCTTAGTCTCGAATGGTCCAAAAGTTAGCTCGCACGAGTCTCTTATGGATCAACGATGATGGCCCACACTAGGATCTGCACCAGGAAGATATAGAGTATAGTATGAGCACCAATTGAAAAGCAATAGGTACCCAATAGGTATCATAGGCCGACTGGGCGCATATAAGACATATGAGCAGTAATATAGAAGAAGAGAAGCAAGTAGTCACAAAAAATAATTAATAAGTACACAGAAGCTAGCACAGAAGGATAAAGAAGAAAACAACATACTTGGCTAGATGCTAGAATATATATCACATAGACATACGTTAAAGAAAGGGGTAATGCACCTGGGATCCTCGCAATAAAAATTTATATTGAGAGTTTAGAAATAGGCAGTATACCGTTAAACTTAAGTAAAAAAAAGGGAAGGGGGGAAGAAGAATAATGATAACATGCTCGAAAACAAGATTGATAACCAATCCATGACAATAAATACTACTCTCAAGTCAGAAAAGAATCATTCTGGAGCCCAATTACAGTTTAACAAATGAACCAAATGTATATAATACAACCCTCCATATCAAATCACAATAAGAATCAGTATCTCGATAGAGTAATAATAAGTCTAACTACAGTCCTAACAGGCGCCCATACACTTGAGGAACACAATCAAGTGAAGGCAAACCCTCCTTCATCCCATACTACTAGAGCGTACACTCAACAAATAACAAACAAAGGTGAATTCTCAAACAAATGAATGATATGATGTAATAGTGAAAACAAGGTGGAACAATAACCCTGTATCTACCTAATCTGATGCCTATGGGCCCATTAGGTAGGATCCATGGAAGGACACGACCCGTATACCTCAACTAAACTGTATACCCTTTATCAAGCACACTAAGCACGTAGCCCCTGGTCTGTATCAACAAGGTCCATGGAGGTCGTTTACCACATACTAACTCTCATAATGTCAATGTTATAGTCCGCAGTGAATCCAGATTCAAACTAATAATCAAAACTCAAAATTGCATGCCAGGAGTCCATCCAGGTCTAAGCCAATGAAATAATCCCAAAAGCCCCTACAAGGGTGCCTCGACATAACCTAGTCTAAAATAGTAGTAAAATAAGATTGAGGCTCGGCCTAACCGAGTCTAGTATCATCTCTAATCAATAGTAAAACATGTCTAGCACTCCGGCCCTACTGAGTCTAGTAGTAGTCTGAAAATAGTGATAAAATCAACCTATTAACTTTCTTACCCCAAGAAGATCCATGAAAATCAGTTCCAAACCTTTTATAACCATTTTACCGATTATTGGCCCTCAGGGTCTGCAAGGTTTAGAAAACCATCAATAGTAGGCCCGAAGCCAAAACCAGAGTACAACATGTGAAAAACCTATTTATATGAATGATAATAGCATGCTCAATCACAAACAGTAGCCCAATGGCTCATAATTAACCTATCGGCCCTGCATAGGCTCCAATCACTCTACAACATAATTAACCAGTCTAAGATCATAATTTCAATGTTCGGGACTCACGGACATTCCCAAATAACCCACCATCTATTGTCCAGAGTCAAATACAAAGCCCTACAGGACCACAAGGGTGATATAAGCAACTACAATTAATTCTACAATCGAACAAGTGAAATAATACGGATATGAAAGAATGGGCAAGGTCTGGGGTACCAGGCTAATAAACCCAACCCAAGGATGCTAATTAGTACAATTATATCCTATATATGCTAAGTCTAAAGTAGTTAAACCATGACCTACCTGTCGTCCTATGACAAGCTGCTGGAATAACAATGTCCAAGCTCGAACTGCTCCGAGAAGCGCCGAATGGAAATCAAACTATCAAGAATCTGAACTACACATCAAAATGATTCTAATAATACCCATAATGCTATAGTTATAGCTAGGTCAAAATCCAGGTCAAAAGCAGGCCTATGAGGCCCACAACCCAAAATCAGAAGGTGGAGAGTTGCATGATGAACACACTACTCCTGTAAGCGCATGCTCCAAATTTGAGCAAATTTGGCCATGAAAAGGGGCACAAAATAGCCTGCTCAATTAACAAATTAATGAAGAAAATTCAAGAATGGAAATGGAACTAAAGCAAGAAATATTTACCATGATTAAATTACCAAGCTAACAGACTGAAATCCCTGCAATTACGAACAATCAAGCAAACAAGAGCAGCTACAAACCAAGAAACTCAAGCTTTAAGACCACACAACAATGGAGGTCTTTGGACTTTAAGGAGAAGAACTTGGCAGAGATAGAGACTTACCAAACGACAAGGAAGCAAGATTACCCGACCAATTAAAGGATTCCCCAAGCATATAACTGATGGGAACAATTTGGTTTGGAGAATTATGAGTTTGGAGTTTGGAATTTTAAGAAATAGAAGTTGAAAACGTAGAAGAGAGGTTTTATAGGGGTTGGACGCAGGAAAGTGCCAACAACGTTGGAGGAGCACTATAGCACTGGAAGAGGCCAGGAGCTGAGGCGCCATCGCTCTGAGGAAATAAGTGGCTGGATGCTAAGGTGCCATCATGCAGATGAGCGAAGAGGCGCTTGGGCGCTATTGTGGTGGCCTTGGCACGATCGTTCTGCAAGCAGGTAGAATTGCTAGCGCCATCGCCCTGCCTGGGTGCCATTGCATTGAAGGCTAACAACTGCAGTAACTAGTTGAGCTAAAAAATTTCATAGGGAATTTCGAGCACAATTAGAACCTAATACTCAGAAACTAATAATGCTATTAGAGTGAAAACGACATTCCAGACTCAATAGAATTGACAAAACATCCATATGAGGTCATTTTGGAGGAATGTTGACCCAAGTCAACACTAACTAAAATCAACGAAACACTCGAAATAAGCTCCGCTCACCCAAAACCCGAACCAACCACCTACCTAACTCAAACTCAATATTCCAGAGCTGATGAAATCACTGGATTTAGAATCTAACATGCCGATCATCAAAAGTGACTCAAGTTACACTTCTAACTCCAAATGGCCTGAAAATAGTAAAAGCAACATAAAATTCACACCGAAAGTTCTCAGGCCTCGACTAAAGGTCCATATAGACCAAACTCTATTCTTCAGAGCTAATGGAACTCTCAGAATCTGATTCTGAGCACATTAGCTAGAATGTTGACTAAATTCAAAGAATTCCAAAGTTAAAGCTCTAAAATAAGAAAATAGCCATAACGAACGGCCAGGGCACCGAATAAGCAATAAATGACATTAGGCCACTACAGGTAAGCTATAACAGTACAAAAAAATCATTAATGCAGGAATAACCAAAAGGGTCATTACACTTAGCGACCGATAGACCGCTATAGTAGGACCCTGTCCCTTGTAGCACCAAAAATAAGTTGTCTGTTATGATTGAAATCTTTTTGTTCTGGTATATTATGATGTCTCAGATTTATTGGGTGCTAAGGGAAGGGTTTCTCTAATAAGACTAGTACAGTTCATTCCATGATGGTGATCATTCGGAGATGAACAATGGGTAAATTGGTATGTATTGTAATGACATGTTCCATCGCTATTGAAAATATTTGTTGTAAGGGTATACAAATCTCATTCATCATATGCGTTAGTATTAATTACTTGGTATGTGAGTGCATTAGTTATGAATTAAAGTCATACAATGCCCCGAGAACAAAGTTATGTTGAAAGTGCCCTTACCGATTTAGTTTTGAGCTAAGTTTAAACTAAGGTCAACTTCGAACGAATACTTATCCTAGAATATAAGGAGTTATAGGGCCTAATACCCACAAAATTAAATATCTATGAGTATTCTTTTTAATGTCATTGACTGTTCATTAATCCACTTCCCGAGTAAGAAGTTATGACCATTTTACTGAGGACTATCCATGCTGAAAAATCAGATGCCGGCGTAGCGGGTTTAGGTCGCTAAGAGGGAATTTTCTCTCTATAGAAGCCAAAAACAGTTTATAAGCTTATCTTAATGGGTGTCAATCTATTAGCTTCAAAATTTTATTCCTAAGCTCTAGAGAGGTAATTTGCTCATGGTTGGAGTGAAAATCCTTCGTTAAGGTAAGATTTTTACTCCCTTTAAACATCGATTAATTCATTCTTATTATAGAATGATTAGAATGGGGAATTATGGGGAATGTTTGTGGTTTAGAACCCTAGGTTCATGAAATTATGTGAAAGCCCCATGAGTATGAGTATTTTGACATATAACTGATTTTACATTGTAAATTAACTCTTCCTAGTATGGAATTGTGGTTCAAAAGCATGAACTTTGATAGTTAGGGATCTTGAGTTCAATAAAGGTGGAACCTTTAGCTTTAAATCTCTATTAATGGAGTTGGATTGAGTTTGATAAAACTAATTTGATGATTAATTGACCCTTGAGTAATTTTGTAGATCGTAAATAAGGGTTGAACTAGTGGGTATGAATTTCCAAAGTATTTGTTTGAAGATTAGTTTGTTAATTACTCTTATAATTATTGCTATTTGATGATTTAGCCTTCAGAAATATGAAGAACAAGAAAGATCGTCAGTGTAATAGCTTACTTGTTGCAGTAGCTTGGAGCCCAGGTAGGTTATGGTTTATGAGTAGTAGACTTTGGTTAGAAATCGTGCTCATAATGTAGATTTGATGGGAGAAATCATGCATTAGGCCTCTGGGCATGGATTTTGGATGAATAAAACATGTGATTAATGTAATAAGGACCTAATTATGTGTTGCTATTATGATGACCCTTTCAGTCATCTTCGCGTTTACGCATTGATTGTACTATTAGAGCCTTCTTGTAGCGGCCCCAAGTCATTTATGGCTTGCTGGGACCGGTAGTTTGGTGCCCTGGTTGTTCGTTTGGTTGTTTTGCCCTTTTTCCTGTTTTAGAGCTTTAACTTAGAATATCATTGACTTTAGTCAACATTATTAGCTAACATGCTCGGAATTGAATTCTGACAGTTTTTTTAGATTCGTAGCATTGAGTTTGGTCTAGTTGAACCTTTAGTTGAGGCCTGAGAACTTTCGGTATGGGTTTTGTGGGGTTTCCTCTATTTTTAGGCCAATTGGAGTTAAAAGTGTAACCTTTGGTGACTTTCAATGATCGGAGTGTCAGATTTGAAATATGACGATTCCATAAGCTCCAGAATGATGAGTTTGGGTTGGAAAGGTGGTTGTTCGGGTTTCGGATGAGCCAGACTCATTTCGAGCCTTTGGGTTCCTTTTCGTTAGTGTTTACTTGGGTCAACATTTTTCGAAAATGACCTTGTATGAAAAGATTTCATCAATTCCATTGAGTCTGGAATGTCGTTTCCACTCTGTTAGTTGGTTTTTAAATATCGGCTTTTGATTGTGCCAAAAATGCCCCGTTGAATTTTGGAAAGTTGCAAACTTTTTCCTGTTGCAGGTGCAGGCATCAAGCATCTATCGGGATCGTGAGACCCTTCCTTCACGATAGCGATGAAGCACCTGACACCTTGTTCTTCGCAACCACGTGGCTAGAATTCACAACCGTGATGGTCTAGCCAGCGTGGTCCTCGCGACCGCGAGGGGTCCCATCGCGATCGCGATAAAGGACCCCTGGCAGTATATAAACTTCTCTCTTCATTTTTCCAGCACTTTGCTCAACTCTTCCCAACTCTAACCACTTAAGATCCTTTCCAAGTTGCTCCATATCAGTTCTAAACCTTGGGGAATCGTTGTTCGCTGATTTTCCGTAGTTTTTCGCCTATTGGTAAGCTTTCTTTCTCACTTGAATTCACTTGTTCTTTCTCTAAATTCTACCATTGTTGCTCATCCCAAGTTTGGATTTTTGCGGTACATTCTGCCCCTAAACTCATGCATGTTCGTGGGTGTGGAGCTTTATCCACCTTGGCTTAAATTCCATCTTTGTGGTAAGTAATTCTTACCTAATTTCTGATTTTATTCTTGAAATTCAATCTTTAAGACCCCAACTTGAGCGGGCTATTTCGGCACCCTTCTCTTTGCCAATTGTGTTCAATTTTTGAGCATGCCTTTCTTGGCATCGTGATGATCATCGTGCCCTTTTTTATTTTTGGTTTTGGGTTGTGGGCCTCGCGGGCACGCTTTTTGCCTGGATTTTGACCCGGCTACAATTGTAGTGATATGGGTATTGTTACTCATTTTAACATGTTATTCATGTTTTTGATAGTTTGATCATCGTTCGGGGATTCTTAGAGCGATTCGAGCTTGGATTTCATTATCCCAGCAGCTATCATCAAACGATAGGTAGGTTACGATCTAAACTCCCTAGACTTAGAATATATCGGATAAAATTATACTAGCTGACATCCTTGGGTTGGGTTATTAGGTTGGTACCACAGACCTTGACCGCTTTTCCATGATTTGTCCATTTCCTTCCTCCATTTTTTGTAGTATTCTTGGTAGTTGATATTATCACCCTTGTGGTCCTGTGAGGCCTTGTTCACTCTGGAACATAGAAGGTGGGTTATTGGGAATGTCCGTAAGTCCCGAGCATAGAAATATCCTTCTAGGCTGGTTATGCTTGATGAGTAGCTTTGGAGCCTATGCAGGGCCGTTAGGTTGATTGTGAGCTGTTGGGCGGCTATTTGTGTTGGTCATTCATTTCTATGCCTATAAAGAGGATTTATCCATGTTTTACTACTATTTTGGCTTCGGGCCTACTGGATTTGTTTTCTAAACCTTGCATGGCCCCAGGGGCCTGTTTTTGATAGAAATGATTCGTAAATGGTCTGACTTACCTTGTGGATATTCTTGGGATAAAAGAAAGTTAAATTATAATTTCTATCACCAGTTTTACTATTAACGCTAGACTCGGCAGGGCTGGGGTGCTAGTTGAGTTTTCTTACAACTTTGAGATGATTTTAGCCTCGGTCGGACCGAGCACCTGGGGTGACTTCCTACTATTTAGACTCGGTTATGCCCGTACACCCTTGGAGGGGTTTTTGAGACATTTTCTACTACTTTAGTTCTGGACCGGGTCTGGGCGTGCATATTCGAGACTGGGTCTCTATCTTGAACCTAGACTTTCTTCCAGATGACATGTTTTGATACTAAGTTTTTGTATGGGGTCCGGGACCTCCATGGACCTTGCCGCTTTGGGCCTGGGGCTTTGGGATGCGTGTGTCAGAGGGAGGGTATACGGCACAATAAAGGTATACGGGAAGTGTCCTTCTATGGAACCCACCTGCTGGGCCCGATCGACATCGGAGAGGGTACATACAGAGATACCATTTCACCTGAGATTTTCATGCATCATATCATTCATTGTTTTAGGGATTTCCAGGAAAAAATCATCCCATATTCCTCCGATTCCTTATAGAGGAAATGGGCGTCAAGCCTATAAGTCAAGTACGCAAGAAGAGTTTATAGGCAAATACACTCTTAGTCAAAGGTAGGGCAGTCTTCCTAGCCTTAGGGTCAATCCAATAGATAAAAGATCTAGCTCTTCAATCAGAGAGAATGGGGCACGAGTTCGTGACCTAATAGAATAGTGTTTTGTGATCCCGGGGAAAGCTATCATAGTGATTCCACTAGACTTGAAAGCAAATGAAACAAACCAGGATAAAGCTTTAACCAAGCGTAGTTGGCGGAGTTTGACCTCTTGATTTGAAGTTTTCAGGATTTCGTTAGAACTGACCTAAACCCCTTAGATATATGCTCAATTCTGGACAAATTTCGTAGGTATTTCGAGACAATTCAAGAAGAATAAGATAAGCTAACACAAAGAACTTGAACATTGACAATAGAAAGTTGAATACTACCATTTTCACCCTTGTTTGTTGTTTGTTGATTGTATGGTCCGATAGTATGGGATGCTGGAGGGTTTGTTTTCACTTGTTCTTTTTTATTTACTTTCACATACCTGTTTTTAATGGGTGGTAAGAGTTCTCCTATCTCGGTGGATTAGAACAGATGCTCACACGATCCGAGTAGTTGAGTCGTGATATGGATTAGGCCCTAATAGACCCCTTCATCATGAACGTAGATGGCCCTTCGCAAATGCGATGGTCAATTTTTTAGACCTTTATAAGCACAAAGACCTTCTCGCTAATTCAAAGAAGAACAAGAGGCTGCAAACCAACAAATCATCAAGTAAAAAAATGACTTCGAATGGACCCTCGGGATTCGTTTGAAATCTCTTGAACATACACTAAATATTATATCCAATTGGAAATGACATTCTGGACTCAATGGAAATATCAAACTAAACAATTGAGTTTGTCTAGATGAAATTTTGACTATAGTCAACACTTTTCCAATATTACATAAAATCATCCAAGTGCCCAAAAATGAGTCTGAAAGCCTCGCGACCCAAACCAAAGGTCCCACTAGCTCAAAATCATTTTTTGAAGCTAACACCACTGATAGAATTCTCATCCGAGTCTATTTACTAAGAATATTGACCTAAGTCAGAATTCTCAACTCTTAAAGCTCCAAGAAAAGGAATCCCCTCTCAAACTCGATCGAATACCTTGATAACCACACTACCAATCCCCGCAGGTCACAAATACAATGTAGAATCTATGAAAGGGTCAAAATGGTAGAAATGCATGAAAAATACAAAAATTACCAAGAGGGTCATTATAGTAGACTTCTCATCTAGATTTATGGTAGCTTCATGATTGTTATGTTATGAATTTGATTTGATTTATTAAGATATTTATTATAGTGTTATAACTCATTTGGTTTCTTACTTTTGTTTGTGCTTAATTATTTGTTTTCTTATTCAATATTTTAAATCTATCTATGGTGCATGGATTGACTAGGAATAGATAGTTTATGTACGCAATAAGAGGAGGTAGAGATTGGTCTTAGAACTCTAATGGGGGGAACAATTTACTAGCATGGATAGAAATATAACTGTTAGAATTGCTTAGTTCATAAAAAATATTAATCATATGCACTTCACTATTGATCAATGATCATAGAAATATAGTCATTAGGAGTAGTCGAGCAGGCATAGAGTTTGTTTGGAATGACTCTCGACATCGCAAATATCAATCCACAACTAGTAACCCGATGAATAATCAAAATCAGTTCAAGTGATTACTAAACATGATTGATAGCAAATCCATAGTCCTAGATCGATTTTATCTTATGGATTATGTAAGAATTTGCTCATCATTTGGTCAATTATTTATTAGTTAGCTTATCTATATCCTTAGTTTAGTTAATCCATAAATTTATCTTAGGTTTTATCGCTTGAATAAATAATTAACATTAGTTTGATTTAGTAAATTGTTAATTGATAAGTCTCTGTGGGTAGGATATCTGGACTTACAATCCTATATTACTTGTATGATCGTGTACACTTCCATGTGCATTGGATCAGAACAATGATACTAATATCAAGATCAGAAGTTTCAGGGTTAGTTTCACTCTCTTCATCTTGAGTAAGACTTAGTTTAATATCTTAATGATTATAACTTATTCAAACCAAATAAGTGGATAAATTTTAATTTAAATAAATGCACTTAATGGCCTAAAGTCTAAACCATTCAGATTTAGACCTTTTTTAAGTGCAAACAAATAAGGCCTAAGATTGTCTAATGCGACAAAAAACAAATGATCCATCCAATCCATCTGGAATTTTATGGATTAGGCTCACAATAATATTATTTCATTTAAGTGTGACCTATTTTTAAAAAATTATCATCTTAGTCCAGTTTAATCACCAACCTCAACCCACTTCCTCTCTTCGCCAAATCACAAATATTTTTTTCTTTGCTTATAATTCTTTTCTTGCAAAAGATGAGATTTTTTTATTCCATAATTAAGTTAATAACAAATGTTTATGAAACTAAATATCATAGTTTAGTATTTTTATAAAACAGAACAAAAATATTTTACAAAATATCTGGTTAAAAACATGAAATGTCAAGCATTATACAATGTTTAAACTTTTATTCATAGTTATGATATAAAATTTATAGTACAACACATGATAATTTTATGATTAACTAAATATATAACAATGATTTTTGTATTACAAGGCAGTGGATAAGTCTTGATTTATCTTTAAAAAAATAAAAAAGTGAAGTGGAAAGAATTAGTAGAAATAAAAATGAAAAAAGTGAAGTGGAAAGAATTAGAAGAAATAAAGGTATTTATAAGAAACTAAAAAGGGTTGTGGTACGACGTAATCCTTCATCCTTAACTAGAAGTCTTGGGTTTGAGTCCCCCCCCCCCTCCCCCCGGGTATGGAGTTGCATTTGTTAGGGAGTGCTTTACCCCAAATGTGAGTCTTCTCTTTGAAAATTAAAATTTAGTCAGTCCCCAATGTGAGTACTGCAGACCAGGTGAGAAACTAAAAAAAGGTATTCATAAGCTAAAATGAAGTTATACATAAAGGATTATGAGTATTAATTAAGCGGATCAAATTAGATGTGTCATGACTCAATTCAATTTTTAGTATATTTTAGTCAAGCCCATTTTAACCCCAAGTAAATTGGAGGAGTCTTGCCCCAACTCGATTTTTAGTTCAACCCACTTTAATTTCTAATATTATTATCTAATATATTTGGATTTAATATTTAAGTCTAATAAATATAAATTCAATTGAACTTCAATTTCATTGGGCTAGTCCATTTATTTGGTCTTCAAATGATGAACACAATTTGCTAAGCCCAAGATGTAGTCTCATCCTAGAGGCCCAATTTGGTGCCACTTGTTAGATGATATGGTATGTCAAGTCTAGTAAAAGAGCCATTAGGATCATGCCACATGTAAAAATGACACAACATGGCTAGTCAAATGAAACACTAATGAAAATGTGCCATGTGTACATAATGACATATTTTGACCAATCAAATATCGTCATGTTAACTTTAACTTGATTGGTCAAAAGATTTTATCCCCATCAAAACTCTTCTATTCTAGAATTATAAATAGGGGTCTCGTAATTAAAAAATAGGAACCAGAATTCTATTAAGATGCTAGAGAGAACTCGTGAATCAAATTGCACAGATTTCTCTACAAGCTACAAATTTAAAAACTCAAGCAATCAAGTTCAAGTACAAGACAACATCATGACAATCAAGATTAAGCTTCAGGACCATAAATTCAAGTACAATTCAAAATCAAGTTCATCAAATTCAAGATCAAGCTTCAAGTCCTTGAATTTTTAAATAAGTTAAGATCAAGTTCACAAGATTCAAGATCAAGCTTCAAGCCTTTGAATTCAAAAATAAGTCAAGATCATATTTACCAAGATTCAATACATAACTTAAAAGCCCTTGAATATACTTTCAAAAGGATGAATTATAGGATTCATAGAGATTATAGTACTCATTCTATTGAAATCAAACATTATGATTTGTAACACCCCGTCCGTTCAAATATTTAAATTAACTCATATTTTTGGAATAAGTTTAAGAATTCTTAATATGTAGGAATGATTTTTTATGAGGTATTTTAATTGCATAATGTTCGTAAGTTAATTTTTGAAGCCAAGCAAGTTACAAGATAAAACTCGAAAAAAGTTATTGTAAATTTCTTTAATAAATTCTCAGAAAGTTTTGATCAAATTTCTCGATGCTTTTCTACTAATATATAAAGATTTAGTGAGCCCCTAACCTACTGAATCTAAAGTCTACGAGTCTAGTTTCCAAATCACTAAACTGTTTATTCATACAACTAAAAAATAAAGAGATATTTGTATTTTTGTGAGACTGTACAAGCAGGAACGTCAACATGGGCCCCCTAGCCCTAATTTGGTTTAGCTTTATAAAAGATGATTCTCCTTTGTTTTAATTCATAAAATAGACCAAAAAACTATAGAAAATCAGAGGGAAAGCCTCAAAATCCTCCATGGACTTTGATGCTTTCAATTCTGTAGTTTAACGAAACTTATTTTATATTGCGAGCTCATCATCGTGGTATAGTTTTTTCATCGATTTTGACTCCGTTTCTTTCTAATGAAAAGAGGCATTTTGTGGAGTGTATATTTCTCAAGTGTTATCATCTAAATATTAGAAGGTAAGAATTCTAAATCCTCAACTCATTCTTAATTTGAGCTTTAACATTAATTTCGAGGAGGAACGTATTGTTATCAACATATTTATCATATTTTCTTGGCGTATATTGTTACAACATATGGGGGGTTCTTCTAACAACATTTTTATCTTGGGATTGCAAAGATTTTTGTTGATTAATCTTCTTCCTATGACCCTCCTTCACAATTTCATATTTTAGTATCATTTTATAAGCTTTTAGCCATGAAGTGGTGTGCTGGTTACCGTAACTCCGGGCAGCCCTTTTGTTTTATTGATTTGGGTTATTATTATTGTATATTGATATGCTATGGTGTTGGATGGATCGGGGGTATGTGATTCTTATCAGAGTCACGTATGATAGTTGTTGAATTGAACAGCGTAAAGTACATCTTAAAATAGTGCCTCAGGCGCTCGTCACTCCTTCAATTTATGGTTAGCATATTATTATTTGATTTAGGTGCAATTTATTATTTTTATTGGACTCATTTTACTATTTCGAGTAGGCTGGTCACGAGTGTGATATTAACGCCTTATCAATTATATATGTCTTGCTTTCACAACCTTATTGATTCTATCAATTATCTTGTTACGATAGGTTGGTCAAACTTCAAAGAGACACCTTTGAGGCTTTGGTTGAAAAGTATGTTAAGCATTCCGTTTCACTTTCTAGCATGAACTAAAGTCTTAAGCTTGTATAGCATTGTTATTTGACTGTATCCTTGTACCATTGAGTTTTCTACTACAACATGATATAGTGATTAGCAGCAACACTCTATTCCTTACTTAGTAGTATATAAAAGCATGTTATGATTGTATTGAGGTCTTTTTTGATCATTTGCTATTGTTGTGCTATTTTTATCGTCTAGATGCCTCCTATAAGATTGTTTTAGCCTCAACAGTGTAATGAACCTTCCGGTCAATTATGCATTTTTGCCTTTCTTGCACTGTTAGAGCTTGCCTGTAGCGACCCCAAGTCATTTATGGCTTGCTGTGATTGCTAGTTCGGTGCCCGTGTCATTTGTTTGGTCTTTTGGCCGTTCCTTATTTCAGAGCTTTAAGCTTTTGAAATTGTTGACTTCAGTCAACATTCTTGGTGAATGTGCTCGAAATCAAATTCTGACAGTTTTGTTAGCTCCGAAGCGTAGACTTTGGTCTAGAGGGACCTTTGATCGGAATCCGAGAGCTTTTCAGCTTAGAATTCTCTCTTATCATGTGTTTTCAGGCCAGTTGGGCTTATTTGGTTAACTTTGGTCCACATTCAGAGAAGACAACCTCAGATGGAAATTTCATTAGCATTGTTAGCTCCGGAATGCAGAGTTTGTGTTAGGTAGTTTGTTTGTTTGGGTCCCAGGTGATCCAGGCTTATTTCGAGTGTTTGGTTGGCATTAGTAAGTGTTGACTTGGGTTAACATTCTTCTGAAACAACCTCATATGGGAGTTTCATCAATACCGTTGAGTCCGTAACATCGTTTCCACTCTAATAGAACTATTGGTTTTTGAGTATCGGGTTCCCATTGTGCCAAGAATGCCCCGTGGAGTTTTAGAAAAATTGTAGATTTTTAGTGCAGGCCAGCCAGGCCTTCAGCGCAATGACGCCGAGGCCAGTGCGATGGTGCCTCAGCTCCTGCAGCCGGCCAGCGTAATGGCGCCCTCCGGGCGCGATGGCACCTTGCTCCCTTGTGCGCGATGGCGCTGGTTTAACGCCAATGGCACTGACCAGTGACCAACAACAATTTAAATCCTCTTCTTTTTTTTCCATCCATTTTCTCTTAACTTTTCTCACTCTAAAAGATTTATACTAGCCACCAAATTGCTCCATACCAGTTCTAACCTTGGGGAAATTGTTGCTCATCATAAATACGTGTCTCTTCGTCAATTGAGGGTCTCTAAAGCTTGGAAATTCTTGTATATTCTTCCCTTTTTGTGAGTGCATGATCGTGGGTTCGTGAGACTCATTATGCGGGTGAAATTCCTAGCTTTGTGGTAAGCTTCCTTGCTTAATTTCCGATGGTTTATCCTTAAAATTCCTTCTTTAATTCAAGACTTGAGCGGGCTGTTTTGACCCTAAATTGTTGTCTGTTTCTGCTCAAATTTTGAGCATGTGCTCCCGGGATGGTAAGGAACACATGTGTATTTTTTGTTTATGGTTTTGAGTTGCGAGGCCCACGGGCCTGTTTGTTACCCTGATTTTGACATGGTTATGCTTACGGCATTATGGGTATCATTAGTCTTGTTTTGATGTGTAGACTGCAATTTTGATATTAGTTTTGTGAATTGGAGCTTCTCAGAGCAGTTCCAGCCTGGACGACACCGTCCCTACAGTTATTCATCGGACGACAGGTAGGTTATGGCTTTCCCTACCTAGACTCTGCGTATACAGGAAATAACTGCATAAATTAGTATCCTTTGGTGGGTTGTTATAGGTTGGTGCCCCAGACCTTGTCCCCCTTTTCTGTCTGTTTATTTCATACGTTGATTATAGTATTCATGTAGTATTGTATATTACCCTTTTGGTCCTGTGTGGCATTGTATTGACTCTGGAACATAGATGGTGGGTGATTTGGGAATGTCTGTGAGACCTGGACATAGAGATATCCTTTTAGGCTGGTTATGTCTGCTGAGTAGCGGTGGAGTCTCTGCAGAGCCGGTAGGAATGTTTGTGAGCCATTGGGCTAATTTATATTTGTGTGCAAGCATATCATCTATGAAAGAAGTTTTCCCTGCATGTTTTACTCCGGTATTGGCTGTGAGCCACTACTGATGGTTTTTCTAAACATGCATAGCCCTGGGGGCCCATTTCTGGTATAATCTAACGATGACATGAGATTTTGGATGATTTTGCACTAATTTCCTACTGATACTAGGCTTTGCTGGGCAGATCACTACACTTGACTTCCTACTAATATTAGGCTCTACTGGGCAGAGACTAGCCCTGATTTTTTACTGACACTAGGCCCTGCTGGGCAGAGCACTAGACATGATTTTAGACCCGGATACGCTCTGGGCACCCTTTGAGAGGGTTATTGAGACTTTTATCACTCATTTTGACCCGAGTTTACTTCGGGCACCCTTTGAGAGGGTCTTTTGAGATTACTACTACTGTTTTAGACCCGATTCAATTATGGACATGTACTTCGAGGCACTAATCCTCTGAGATTTCATGTTCATTACTATAAGTAGTCAAGGACTTCCATGGGCCCTCCGTTCTAGGACCTGGGGCTTCGGGATACGTGTGGCAGAGGAGGGGTATATGGTGTAGGATGAGGTATTACGGGCATGAACCACCATGGGTCCTCCTACCAAAGTGCCGGGGGGAGGTGCATACAAGGTTACTATTACCAATTCTATCATTATCATCATCATTCATATTTTACTCAAATTCCACCCTTGTTTGCTGTGTTTTTAGTGTACGCTCCGATTGTATGGGAGGCAGGAGGGTTTGTTTTTTCACTTGACTGCGTTCCTCGGTTGTATGGGCGGCCGTTGGGACTATATGTAGTTTAGATTACTTCTGTTGCTTTATAGAACTTGTTATGGTCCTTATTTCTTGGTGATTTAGCAATTATTAGCCTATTGAGGCTTCGGTTGTGGGATTTTTATTATTGAGAGGGCTAGGGAGTCCTATCTTATTGAGGGAATTTTGTGTGGCCTTCTGAGCAGATTAGGAGTTTCTGGTTCAATTCTTGTCAGGACTTGAGTGGTATTTCTCGGTTATTGTGGGTTAGTTATTCCATCCTAGGATTGTACTTGTGAGGTGGATTCATGTTTATGCTATCTTGAAGTTGGATTGGTGTTATGATTTCCTTATGCTTGTTGATTCCATCTTGATCATGTTAGACTGCTTTCCTTCTATTCCTTTTACTTGAGGTTACCGTTATACCGATATTTTTCTCAGCTCCCTCCCTTTATTTACTTATATTTTTGTTGCAAGGATTCCAGGTGCATTCAACTTTTTTACACTTGTGTTTCTGTGTTATGTATATGTTTGTGCTAGCATGTATACTTGTAGATCTTAGTTGATTGCTCCTTGTGGTAGTTCCTTGTGCTTATTCCTTGCTTTCGTGACTTTTTTTTATTTTATGCTTATTACTATTTTTATATCTTAAATTTCCTCAGTCGACTGATGATGCCTACTGAGTACCCGTTGTCTTGGTGCTCATACTACACTTCTGCATCTTTCTGGTGCAGATATTAGCTGAGCTTTCACCGTTGATCGCGTTGGGGACTCATTCAGATTTCGAGATATTTTAGACTAGGGTGAGAACCTGACGATCGAGGCTTGTCTACATATCATCTTTTGTACTGATACTCTTTATATATTTAGAGATATTTGTACTTATCTTTTGTTACTTCTAGTACTTGTACTCTATTAGAAGCTTTTGTACTGTCGATACCAAGTCTTGGGGTTTGTGTAGTATCATTCGTATATATATTTCAAGTTGTTGCTTCTGCGTTGTCTTATCTTTATATTTGGCTTCCGCTTATTTCGGTTCATTGTGCATATTAGTTAGGTAGTAGCAAATTACTAACCATTCTGGGGTATGGGGATTGGTTCGCCTACTAGAGGGTTGTAGGTGCCATCATGACCTGAGAAATCGGGTCATGAGAGCTTGGTATCAGAGCTCTATGTTCACCAGTGTCGTGGTAAAGAATCAACTGTCTACGTAGAGTCTCGCGGATTGGTACAATGATGTTTGTATCCTATCTGTGGGAGGCTACAGGGCATTGTTAGGAAAAGATTCATCTTCTTTCCTCCTTATCATGCACTCTTGGCTCTATTGATTCCTAAACTTCGGTTGTTTTATTCCTTCTCAGATGCCTAAGATGAGTTCCACAGTGATTGGTTTCGAGGCTTTTGTTCCTATTACTTCAGTGCTTCCATCAGCGCCAGGACTTTAGAGTGAGAGTTTACTGTACCAGATAGGGGGTGTGGGGTTAGCCCAGCCTCCGGTTAGATTTACAGCTACCCCAATTCTTCAGGACACCATGGCTAGGTCCCCAATTCTTTTAGTACCCGGTTCTATGAACAGTGCTTCATCTAGGGTTGAGCTACTAGTCCTTCAACAGGATTGTCTGTCGGTATTGGAGTATGAGATAAGATTTCATGAGATGGTTAGGAGTACTGCTAGGATTGTGCCTTCAGAGTTTTATAGGGTTCAGAGCTTTGTTAGAGGATTGATTTCAGCGCTCCATTTGGCTACCGAGCACTTGGTTACAGTTGGACTACTTTCCTTCAGGTAGTGGATTATGGTTGGGCTATCGAGGATTTATGCCATGAGGCTTATGGAGGTAGTTCTTGGAAATGTCATTTACAGGATAGTCCTCGAGGTTACCAGACTCGAGGTAGGGGATTCTCCACTAGAAATAGGTTCCATTGCTTCTTGTCTACCAAGCCGATTTCACCTGCTCCACGGGTTCCAGATAGTGGTTGTGTAGGGCATGTTGAGAAGGGTAGGCAGGGTCCGGATCATATTCTCCAGGACTTGCCTTCAAAGCGTGCAGGCCGTGGTGGCCGGTCAGGTCTAGTAGGATCATCCTGTCAGACTCCACTTGGTAAGCTTTGTTATTGGTGCAGGGAGTGTGGGCACTTGGTTAGGTATTTTCCTGCGATTCTTCCTTCCAGTTAGTAGGGTTTATAGTTATTATCTCCCAGGGCTTCAGTGCCACCGGCCAGAGGTGGAGTATACGGTATTATGGGTGGTCCCCAGGAAATTAGAGGTAGTGTATAGGGTTTCGGGGGTAGTCCCTGGTTGGTTAGAGGTAGTTTTTAGCCAGGTGGTTCAGGTATCCATCTAGAGTCGACAGGAACCGTGCGTCGGATTAGAGCTTCTTTGGGTCATTATAGTTGTGGAGTGATGGGACATTATGTTAGAGAATGTCCCCATCGAAGGATGATAGATCCTTCAGCTTTGACTACTCCGACCAGTGTCAGACCCTGTCAAGTTGATGCCCCTCTTTTTGGGCTCGAGGTAGAGGTTCCTGATATTGTTGCTCCCAGTTAGGCTTTTGCTACCTTTGACTTGTGATAGTCCTGCTCGTGTTGCAATTCTATCCCTCCTATTATTTATTTGCTTATATGCTTACATGCTCCTTGTTTAGTTGTTGGCTACTTGAATTATAGTATCTATGCATTAATTTCTTGGTAGTTTATTCTTTTGTAGTGGATGGGGTAAGATTTCCTTGAGAGGTGTTTTCTCAAGGTTGTAGCTTGTGGGTAGGCTCTGTAGAGCTCGCTTCCTGGTTGTTATGATTCTAGGCTTGATTTGGGTCTTCCTTCCTGGAGGTCCTAAATGGTTGTTGCCTAGGCTGTTATCTAGCGTGGCTAGAGATCCGTGTGTTGGTTCGGTGTGATATCAATGGTAGTGCAAGAGTTTGAGTCCCTACCTTGATTTGGGTAGTGTTGGTTATGCTAGTGTGCATAGATTAGTTGTATTTTTTGGGTGATTAGAATCGACCCTCTTTGTTTGGCAGGTATATGGGTTGTTCCCATAGTCTCCCTTAGTTTCTTACACATTGGGTTGTCTTATTGTTTCCCCGATCACAGTTAGGATGATCTTGATCATAGTTCTTTGGTTGAGCTTTTGAGTAATACATGGTGGTTGACTTACGACAGTAGAATCTTGGCTAAGTATTGGCTATAGTGATCGTGGTTGAGCTATGATCATAGTATTTTGATTGAGTTAGGCATTCGGTCTATCCTTTCATGCCCTATTGGGTATAACCTATTCAGGTGTGAGAGCTACGGGGATAGCTTCCAGTTTCAGCTGAGGAAGATCTTATTAGGTTCAGTGTGTCTTCAAAAAAGGTTTTCATTGGGTTTGTAAAAGAGGGAAATTGGATCTTTTCCCATGGTTATGTGTTCTAGTAGTTGACTGAGGTGGCGACTTAAAGGTTAGTATCTGTGGATTTGGTCAACTTATGCATTCAAAGCCGAGTTGCCTTCGGTTCCTAACGGTTTATTGGCAGCATATGGGTTTTAAAGAGGCTCTGGTTGACAATTTTAAAGTTGGGTTTCAGGATCATGGGCTAGCAAACTACTCTGAATGGTTCGTGGTTGTTTCTTCTCGGTTGTAGCTTCTTGGGATGGAAGGAATTAAGTTTGGGCGACTTAGTTGTTTGAGTTTAAGCAGCGGTGTATGCTATATGTGATCAGGTTGTGCGGGTTGAGGCTACTTTTGAGTTCTATTGATACTTAGAAACTGCTGGTAACCATTCATTTACCGAGAGTTTGAAAGCTTGTTAGTTGATCCTTCCAGGGTTGGCTTTTATTTGGGGTTCCAGTGTTTGTTATACTCGCTCATTGTGTACTGGAAGTTTGGTGTGTTATATGCTTCAAATATGGTGTTTTTGTGTGGGCTGATATGGTAGAGCGGTTGATTCGAACTAAAAAGGTAAGTTCAAGGTATATGTAGAGATTCTATGTCTAAATGGAGACTTTGAACCCCAGGCATCTCTTCTTTCCCTTCAAGGTATTCTGACTTGATATTCGTGGTATGGTAGACTCCTTCCTGAGTTTAGAATTGGAAAGCAATTTCAAATCCGAAAGGTGTTTGAGTATTTGGAGTAGCAACAGTGTTTCTTGGAGTTTGGAGCTTAGTGATGGTTACGGGCTTCGTGGTAGGCTTACTGTAGCCCTTGCAGAGGCTTGGTTTTGGTTAGGGTCTGTTGGGCAGATTGCTTTAGTTCATTCACTTCTAGTTAATTCAGACTTGACACGGTGCAACGAAGTTGGGTTCGTTCTACAGTTTGGAAGTTTCTCCGTCAACACAGGGTATTCATACATGCTTTTCCTAACCTTGATGTGAAAAATTCAGTTGGATTCAAATGGGTTATTCAGTCGGGTTCAGATATCAAGTTTGATGTTAGCAAAAGTATCCGTTCATTGGTTGATGGTCAGTCGGGACAGGTAACTCCAGTTTTCAAGGGTGCGCTTTAAGTTGTTAACTTGGATGGAAAATTCTAGTGAATTATTGTTTGACTTGAAAGGAATTTGAGCAAAAAGAGGTGACTTCGTGCGTGGTAGAGTATAAGCGGATATTGTGGATCTCCAGTGTGTCAGTTGATGCCTCGATGGTAGTCTAGTGTTCGACTTGTATGCACCTTCTTTTTTGTGGTGCGAGAGGATTCAGTTCGGAACAAAAGGGTTTTATGGGTCAGCTGGCTCATGAGTTAGTGTTTTGATTGTTGGCTTTTCTGGCAAATTTGGTTGTGGTTTTAAAGGTTCAAGTTTTGTGTGATTGATTGCCTTGCTTCCCTGCTTTTAGTGTTGTGTCGGTGCTTTTTGGTTGAGATTCTCGAGGCTCAATTTGGGTTGACATACACTTAGAATTTTGGAGTTTTAGTTTGGAATCTAGCTTGGCTAGTATGAAGTGTAGGCTTGGTTGCCTTTCGTGATTTATTTGTCTTGGGTGTCATCTTGTCGGGGAGGCTACCCGGGTTATCCGAGAGAGTAGTGCGGTTGTGCATCTGCTATTCTTAAATCTCTTGTCTTTCCCTCTTTCCTGACTATCGGGGATGAAAGTCTTTTTAGTAGTGGATGATGTAATGATCCTTCCAGTCATTTACGCATTTTCGCCTTTCCTGTACTGTTAGAGATTGCATGTAGCGACCCTAAGTCATTTATTGCTTACTTGGACCGGTAGTTCGGTTCTCGTGCCATTTGTTTGGTGTTTTGGCCGTTCCTTGTTTCAGAGCTTTAAGCTTTTGAAATCGTTGACTTTAGTCTACATTATTGGTGAATATGCTCGGAATCAAATTCCAACAGTTCTGTTAGCTCCGAAGCATAGACTTTTGTCTAGAGGGACCCTTGGTCGGGATACGGGAGCTTTTCATCTTGGAATTCTCTCACATTTTGTGTTTTCAGGCCTGTTGGGCTTGTTTGGTTGAGTTTGGTCAACATTCAGAGAAGATGACCTCGGATGGAAATTCTATCAGTGTTGTTAGCTCCAAAATGTTGATTTTGTGTTAGGTAGTTGGTTGGTTCGGGTCCCGGGTAATCCGAGCTTATTTTGGGGATTTGGTTGGCATTAGTAAGTGTTGACTTGGGTCAACATTCTTCCAAAATGGCCTCGTATAGGAGTTTCATCAATTATGTTGAGTTCGTAATGTCATTTCTATTCTAATAGCACTATTAGTTTTTGAGTATCGGGTTCCGATTGTGCACAGAATGCCCCATGGAGTTTTAGAAAAATTACAGATTTTTAGTGCAGGCCAGGCCTTCAGTGCAATCGCGCTGAGGCCAGCGCGATTGCGCCTGCAGCAGGCCAGTGCGATGGCGCCCTCTAGGCGCGATGACGCCTTGGCGCCTGGCTCCCTTGTGTGCGATGACGCTAGTTTAGCGCCAATGGCACTAACCAACAACCAACAACTATTTAAGTCCTCTTCTTCCTTTTTCCAGCCATTTTCTCTTAACTTTTCTCACTCTAAAACATTTATATTCTCAACCAAATTGCTCCATACAAGTTCTAACCTTGGGGAAATTGTTGTTCATAATAAATTTGTCTCTTCGTCAATTGGTAAGTATTCTTCCCCTACATGTTCTTGTCTTATTTTCTAAAGAAACCACCATTGTTGGGGGTCTCTAAAGCTTGGAAATTCTTGTAGATTCTGCCCCTTTTGTGAGTGCATGATCATGGGTTCGTGAAACTCGTTGTTCGGGTGAAATACCTTGCTTTGTGGTAAGCTTCCTTGCTCAATTTCCGATGGTTTATCCTTAAAATTCCTTCTTTAATTCTTGACTTGAGAGGGCTGTTTTGAGCCCCAATTGTTGTTCATTTCTGTTCAAATATTGAGCATGTGCTCCCGAGATGGTAAGGAATACATGCGTGTTTTTCATTTCCAGTTGGGTTGCTGGGCCCACAGGATTATTTGTGACCCAGATTTCGACACGGTTATGCTTGCGGCATTATGGGTATCGTTATTATTGTTTTGATGTGTAGTCTACTATTTTTATATTAGTTTTGCGAATAGAGCTTACCAGAGCAGTTCAAGAAAGGACGACGTCGTCCCCGCAGCTATTCATCGGACGAAAGGTAGGTTATGGCTTTCCCTACCTAGACTCTGCGTATATAGGCTATAACTGCATTAATTAGTATCCTTGGGTGGGTTGTTATAGGTTGGTACCCCAGACCTTGTCCGCCTTTTCTGTCCGTTTATTTCATACACTGATTGTAGTATTCGTGTAGTATTGTATATCACCCTTGTGGTCCTGTGTGGACTTGTATTGACTCTGGAACATAAACGGTGGGTGATTTGGGAATATCCACGAGTCCCAAACATAGAGATATCCCTTTAGGCTGGTTATGTCTGCTGAGTAGCTGTGGAGCCTGTGCAGGGCTGGTAAGAATGTTTGTGAGCCGTTGGGCTAATTTATATTTGTGTGCGAGCATATCATCCATGAAAGAGGTTTTCCCTGTATGTTTTACTCTGGTTTTGGCTGCGAGTCACTATGGATGGTTTTTCCTAAACTTGCATGGCCTGAGGGCCCATTTTTTGTATAATCTAATGATAACATGAGATTTTGGATGATTTCACACTGATTTCCTACTAATACTAGGCTTTGCTGGGCAGAGCACTACACTTGACTTCCTATTGATATTAGGCTCTGCTGGGCAGAGTACTAGCCCAGATTTTCTTCTTATACTAGGCCCTGCTGGGCAGAGCACTAGACATGATTTCAGACTGATTTAGACCCGGATATGCTCTGGGCACCCTTTAAGAGGGTTATTGAGACTTTTATCACTGATTTAGACCCAAGTATACTTCAGGCACCCTTTGAGAGGGTATTTTGAGAGTACTACTACTGTTTTAGATCCGGTTTAATTCTGGGCATGTATTTTGAGGCTCTTATCTTCTGAGATTTTGCATTTGTTACTGTATGTGGTCAGGGACCTCCATGGTCCCTCCGTTCTAGGACCTGGGGCTTCGGGCTGCGTGTGCTGGAGAAGGGTATATGGTGTAAGATGAGGTATAGAGGGCATGTCCCACCATGGGTTCTCCTATCGATTTGCCGGGGGGAGGTGCATACAGGGTTACTATTACCGATTCCATCATTATCATCATCATGAATATTTCACTCGGATACCACGCCTGTTTGCTGTGTGTTCAGTGTACGCTCCGATTGTATGGGCGGTTAGAGGGGTTGTTTTCACTTAATGCGTTCCTCGGTTGTATCGGCGGCCATTGGGAATGTAGGTATTTTAGGTTACTCTTGTCGCTTTATAGAGTTGTTTATGGTCCTTATTTCTTTGTGATTTAGCAATTATTAACCTGTTGAGGCTTCGGTTGTGGGATTTTGATTATTGAGAGGGCTAGGGAGTCCTATCTTATTGAGGCACTTTTGTGTGGCCTTCTGTGCACATTGTGAGTTTCTGGTTGCATTCTTGTCAGGACTTGAGTAGTATTTCTCGGTTATTGTGGGTTATTTATTCCATCCTAGGATTGTACTTGTGAGGTGGATTCCTGTTTATGTTATCTTGAAGTTGGATTGGTGTTATGATTTCCTTATGCTTGTTGATTCTATCTTGAGCATGTTAGACTTCTTTCCTTCTTTTCCTTTTACTTGAGGTTACCAGTATACCGCTATTTTTCTCAGCTATCTCCCTTTATTTACTTATATTATTATTGCAAGGATTCCAGGTGCGTTCTTCTTCCTAACACATGTGTTTCTATGATATATATATGTTTGTGCTAGCATGTATACTTGTAGCTATTGATTGGTTGCTCCTTGTGCTAGTTCCTTGTTCTTCTTCCTTGCTTCCGTGATTGCTTTCTTATTTTCTGCTTATTATTATTTTATATGTTATATGTGCCCAGTCGACTGATGATGCCTACTGAGTACCCATTTTCTAGGTGCTCATACTACACTTCTGCATCTTTCTTGTACATATATTAGTTGAGCTTTTGCCGTTTATCGCGTTGGGGACTCGTGCATATATCAAGATATCCGAGACTAGGATAAGCGCCTTACGGTTGGGGCTTGTCTACATCTCATCTTTTGTACTGATACTCTCTGTATATACAGAGACAGTTGTTGTCTTTTGTTACTTCTAGCACTTGTACTCTATTAGAGCTTGTGCACTGTCGATACCAAGTCTTGGGGTTGGTGTAGTATCATTTGTATATATATTTTGAGTTGTTGCTTCTGCGTTGTCTTATCTTTATATTTGGTTTTTGCTTATTTTGGTTCATTATGCGTATTGGTTAGGTAGTATCCCATTACTAACCGTGCTGGGCTACGGGGATTGGTTCACCTCCTAGGGAGTTGTAGGTGCCATCATGACCTGAGAAATTGGGTCGTGACAAGCAGACACTGAAACTGTAGGATTTTGGAGCCTATATTCTTATTG
Source organism: Jaltomata sinuosa (assembly GCA_003996215.1). NCBI lineage: Eukaryota > Viridiplantae > Streptophyta > Magnoliopsida > Solanales > Solanaceae > Jaltomata > Jaltomata sinuosa. The sequence continues at coordinate 1,055,893 of QJPP01001105.1, forward strand.
TTATACTATGCCTTCAAGCCGGGAAGACTGTGCCTACATGACGGGTAAATCGTACCTATGGGATGGGCAGGCTTTACCTATGGGATAATAGTTACATTATATTACCATGCCTTCGATCCTGAAAGACTATGCCTATAGCTCAGGAAGACCGTGCCTATAGGCTGGGTAGACCATACTTATGGTATGGGCAGGCCGTACCTATGGGGCAACACTTATATTGTACCATAGAGCCTCAAAGTTGTATTGATTCATAACACATGTACATTCAGATAGTTCAGGTTAGATTATCACTGGGGTCCAGGAAAGGGGTTCAGTATGGGTATTTAGCGATTATTTGTACTCTTTTGGACTTATAGTGATTATGTGTTGTTTGTACCTGTCGAGCATGCAGGGGCTAAGTAAGGTTATTGTTTGCTACGTGTTTGAATGTTAGATTATTGCAGGAAGGTATGTATTGTACTTTTGTTTTACTTTTTCCCTTCTTGTTCAGTCCTTCCTGTAATAAATCTACAGGTTATTTCTCAATTTTCATGAGGTTTTAGCATTTTCAATCTTTACATCTCATATTGCATATCATGACACATTATTGCATCCCTTATTTTTCCCATCATATTGATTGCTAGTTAGTGTTGTGTATTTCCTGTGTCCTCTAAACTTATGGGGGTCCAGTTGGATTCTTTGGTTGTTGAGTGTACCTCAGAGGCTTATGAGGGGTACGATTGGGTTTAATTATTGCCTTTCGTATTTTCCCAAGCTATGTATTTTATGTTATCTCCTTGTTATTTAGTTAGATAGATTCTTTATATCTCCTGTTTAGTTATTCTCGCGTAGACATCGTAAATTGTATAGCTTTGGTAGGTTGACCTATTTCCTGACCTTTCATTTCTTACCTTTAGTATATTCACATTTATTTATACTTATATGTTATTTGAGCTCAGTCGGCCTATGATGTCTACTAGGTACCGTTTGATTTTGATAGTCATACTACACTTATGCATCTTTTTCCTGATGCAAATCTTAGTGTGGGTTATCATTGTTGATGCTATCCTCGAGCGGTGTTGTTGATTGGAGATACAAGGTGAGCTCTTGGTGATCGGAGTTGATCAATCTCATTCTAATTTTGCACTAGTCTTCTTTTGTCCTTTCGGGGACTATTATGTAAATATTATGTCTATCTAGTACATCTAGGTTTTAGCAGTTCTTGTACTGACTGATACTAGGTCTTGGAGGAAATCTTGTATATTTTTTTGTTCTCTTGCCATCCCTATTTATTCATTACTTGATCAGTTACCTTCTATTTTTTATTGTTGTGTATCTGCTTTTGGTTTCGTTCTCGTGTTAGCCCATTACTTGCAGTTTTGGGCTAAGGGTTGGCTTACCTACTGGTGGGATATAGTAGGTTCCATCATGAATAGAGAAATTAGGTCATAACATAGTTGTATCAAAGCTCTAGGTTCACCAGTGTCATTGATTCCTTATCGTGCGTTCTTGACCCTATCAACTTTTAAACTTCATTTGTTCCATTTCTTCTCAAATGATTCGGACAAGTATGGCGGCAAGTGACAATGAGGCTTATGTTCTTATTGATATATTACTTCTTCTAGAGCCAGGGTTTCAGATTGCGAGTTTACCACATCAGCTAGGGTTTTTTTGGCTAGCCTAGCCTCTGATAGGTTGCATGGCCACCTCAGTTCTTCAAAACACTATAGCTCGGACTTTGAGTTTTCAGGAAGGTGTGTCCCAAGTAGGGGTGTTCTCCAAGATCTTCTGAGAGAGAGGGTTACAAGATCAAGTGTATCTCTATGGGGTGTTCTGTTCAGGTTGTGAATTTGAGGGCCTTGGATTATCAGCATATTTAGTTTTGACTACCTTATGTGTTTGTCGACAACATCTGAGACTACTCGAGGACATGGGAAGGTGCATGACTTATCTTTGAAGTTGGGTTCCAGACCTGGGGGTGTAGTAAGTTAATTTAGGGGTTCGTGGAAAGTTCTCGTCAATTACGACACTAGTGACCAAAGTAATTCCTTGCTTTGATATTTTTATTGGGTAGATGAGGTTGGGATAATTTTCTAAAAGTCACGCACTGTGGATTTCAGCGTCGATTAGGATCTTCCAATTGTGGCCCAGATGTTTTGGTATGTTGATATGCTTTCAGAGCTGGTGGTTTGCAAACTGGTATAAAAGGATGGATGTTTTGAGTTGGAAGACGGTGAGTTTAGAATTTATGAGTTTTTCAATAGCTAAGAAAAAACATTTTTATTTGGGCATCCTTCCTTTTTGCTTATAGGTTGGTTTGACATGGTATTTACGACATGACAAATTTATTTCTAAGTTGAGAGGCTAGTAAAGTGACCTCAAATCTAGATAGTGTTTTAAGAATTGGTAACAACAATGGTGTTCCTTGAATTTGGAGTTTATTTGATGGATACGGACTTCGTGGTAGGATTGCCACACTTCTTGTAGAGATTGGATGTTATTTGGGTCTTCATGGATAAGTTCCTCTAGTTCACTCACTTTCGGCTGGTTCATACTTGGCACAGTTCAGCAAGGTTAGTTTTAGTCTACAGCTAAGAGATTGTCATTCGACCTGGGGTGTTCATCCATATCAATTCCGACCCAAGTGTGTCAGTTGCAATTGAGTTTTCAATCGTTGGTTCAGATGATTTTGTGTATTGAGGTTGATCTTAACGCAAGTATCCATCCGCAGGTCGATGGTCAGTCAAAGCAGAATACTCTGATTCTTGAGGATATGCTATGGGCAGGTGTTATAAATTTCAGAGGTTAGTAAGACTAGTTAATGATTAGGGTAGAGTTTGAGTATGCAGGTGACCTCATTCAAGGCGGAGTGTGGTAGGAGGTATAGATTTCCAGTATATTATTGATATTTTTGACGATAGGTTTGGCGACTGACTTATTGCATGACTTCAGGGATAAGAGTTCAAATGATTCGAAAGAGGGGTCTGTGCAGTTCAGTATAGGCAGAAGGGTTATGTAGATCAAAGGATTCATGAATAAGAGTGTTTAGTGGGTGGCTTTTGGAGTTAGCCTTGTTAATAGTTTTGTGTGATGATTTCCTTCGTTTTCTGGGTATCTATTTTGTGACAGTGCGTTCCAGTTGAGTTTTTGAGGTTCGGTTCAGTTGATGGATCTTTTGATATTTTGAGTTAGAGTTTGTTATTTTTTTAGTTTGGCTAGTAAGGATTGAAGGTTTAAGTAGTTTTACTTATGTATAGCCTCGTGGAGCATCATCTGGTCGAGGAGGCTCCTTAGGAAGCCTAGCTCGACAAAAGAACCTAATATCCTTTCATTTTTGAGTCTTCAAGTGCATCCTATTTCTTAACTTTCGAGAATGAAAGTTCTTTTAATAGTGGATATTGTAATGACCCTCCAGGTCATTTCTTGATTTTCATGCATTTTTATTGTTTTGAACTTTCCAACGGTGACTACATGTCATTTATGACTTACCGAGACTGACAGTTTAGTTTTTGGGCCGTTCGTTTGTGTTTTAGAAGTCTTTCCTTATTTTGTAACTTTTATAGCTGGTAAAGTTGACTTTGATCAATATTTGAGGAAGACGACCTCGGATAGAAATTCCATCAGTGTTGTTAGATCTGAAGCATTGACTTTAGGCTAGTGCGACCTTTTGTTCAGGTCTCGAGGCTTCTGAACTCGTTTTGGGCTATTGGGTTCCTTTTGGTTAAAGTTGGCTTTTGGATGTTGGGCATACTTTTCAACGAAATGATCTTTGTTGGAAATTTCATTGATTCTGTTGAGTCTGAAATGTCATTTTGGTAGGGTAGCATAGTTTGTTTACATGCGCAAGGGTCCATCCGGTGAATTTTTAACTTGTGGAATCTGTTGGTTTCTGTTTCAGGTCTCAGACCATCATCTCTATCACAAGGAAGGCCATGTGATCGTGATGGTTAGGCCAGAGGTAGAGTACAGGGTAGTAAGGGTGGTTCGGAGGTAGCGAGAGGTAGTGTATAGGGTTTCGGGGGTAGTCCCCGGATGGTTAGAGGTGACTTTTAGTCGGGTGGTTCAGGTATCCGTCTAGAGTCAATAGGCACCATGCATCATAGTCGAGCTTCTTTGGGTTGATATATTTATAGGGTGATGGGACATTATGTTAGAGATTGTCCCCGTAAAAGGATGATAGAGCCTTCAGCTTTGACTACTCCGACCAGTGTTAAACACTGTCAGGTTGATGCCCCTCTTGGTTGGCTCGAGGCAGAGTTTCTTGATATCGTTGCTCCAGGTTAGGCTTTTGCTACCTTCGGCTTGTGATAGTCCTGCTCGCATTGTGATTCTATCCCTCATGTCATTTATTTGCTTATATGCTTGCCTGCTCCTTGTTTAGTTGTTCGGCTACTTGAATTATAGTATCTATGTATTGATTTCTTGGTAGTTTATTCTTTAGTAGTGGATGGGGTGAGATGTCCTTGAGAGGTGTTTTCTCGAGGTTGTAGCTTATGGGTAGGCTATATAGAGCTCGCTTCCTAGTTGTTGTGATTCTAGGCTTGCTTTGGGTCTTCCTTTCTAGCGGTCCTAGATGTTTGTTTCCTTGGTTGTTATCTAGCGCGGCTAGAGATCCGTTTGTTGGTTTGTCGTGATATCAATGGTAGTGCCAAATTTCGAGGCCCTACCTTGATTTTGGTAGTGTTGGTTATGCTAGTGTGCATAGATTGGTTGTGTTTTTGGGTGATTATAATCGACCCTCTTTGTTTGGCAGGTATATGGGTTGTTCACATAGTCTCCCTCAGTTTCTTGCCCATTGGGTTGTCTTATTTTTTCCCCGATCCCAATTAGGATGATCTTGATCGTAGTTCTCTGGTTGAGCTTTTGAGTGAGACATGGTGGTTGACTTCCAAAAGTAGCATCTTGGCTAAGTATTGGCTATAGTGATCGTGGTTGAGCTGTGATCATAGCATTTTGATTGAGTTAGGCATTCGGTCTATCCTTTCATGCCCTGTTGGGTATAACCTATTTAGGTGTGAGAGCTACGGGGATAGCTTCCGGTTTCAGCTGAGGAAGATCTTGTTGGGTTCGGAGTGTCTTCAGAAAGGGTTTTCATTAGGTTTGGAAAAAGGGGAAGCTGGCTTTTTTCCCATGGTTATGTATTCTAGTAGTTGACTGAGGTGGCGACTTAATGGTTAGTATCTGCGGATTTGGTCAACTTATGCATTCAAAACCCAGTTGGCTTCGGTTCGTAAAGGTTTATTGGCAGCATATGGTTTTGACAGAGGCTCTGGTTGACAATTTTAAAGTTGAGTTTCAGGATTATGGGCTAGAAAACTACTCCGAATGGTTCATGGTTGTTTCTTCTCGGTTGTAGTTTATTGGGTTTGAAGGCATTGAGTTCGGGCGACTTAGTTTCCCCATTTCAGTTGTGCAGTGACAATTGGCCTTAGACACTTAGTCCTTAGCTAACCTTTGAGATTGATGGGACATTCCAGATTTTGACAGTGTCCTAGATAGTGCAAAGTTCCTTCTACCATGGTTCGAAAGACTCAACGGTGTGAGTTTGAGTTTCAGTAGCGGTTTATGCTATATGTGATCAGGTTGTGCGGGTTGAGGTTATTTTTTAGTTCTATTGATACTTTGAGACTGGTGGTAACCATTCATTTGTCGAGAGTTTGAAAGCTTGTTTAGTTGATCCTTCCAGGGTTGGCTTTTATGTGGGGTCCAGTGTTTGTTAGACTCGCCCATTGTGGACTAGAAGTTTGGTGTGTTATATGCTTCAAAGATGGTGTTTTTGTGTGTGCTTATATGGTAGAGCGGTTGATTCGAACTAAAGAGGTAAGTTGAAGGTATATGCATATATTCTATATCTAAATGGAGACATTGAACCCCAGGATCCTCTTCATTGCCTTTGGGGTATTCTGACTTGATATTCATGCTATGGTAGACTCCTTCCTGAGTTGAGAATTGGAAAGCAATTTCAAATCCGAAAGGTGTTTGAGTATTCAGAGTAGCAGCAGTGTTTCTTAGAGTTTGGAGCTCAATGATGGTTACAGGCTTCGTGGTAGGCTTCCTGCAGCCCTTCCAGAGGCTTGGTTTTTGTTAGGGTCTATTGGGCAGGTTTCCCTGGTTCATTCTCTTCCAGTTGATTCAGACTTGAAATGGTGCAGCGAAGTTGGGTTAGTTCTATAGTTTTGAAATTTCTCCGTCAACACAGGGTGTCCATACATGATTTTCCTCACCTTGATGTGCAAGCTTCAGTTGGATTTAGATGGGTTTTTCAGTCAGGTTCAGATATCAAGTTCGATGTTAGAAAAAACATTCGTTCGTTAGTTGATGGTCAGTCAGGATAGGTAACTTAAGTTTTCAAGGGTGCGCTTCAAGTTGTTATCTTGGATGGAAAATGCTAGTGAACTATAATTTGACTTGAAAAGAATTTGAGAAAAAAGTGGTGACTTCATGTGTGGTAGAGTATAAGCGGGGACTATGGATCTCAGGTGTGTCAGTTGATGCCTCGAGGGTGGTCGAGTGTTCGACTTGTATGCAACTTCCTCTTGTGGTGCGAGAGGATTCAGTTCAGAATAAAAGGGTTTTACGGGTCAGCTGGCTCATGAGTTAGTGTTTTGGTTGATGGTTTTTTTGGCAAATTTGGTTGTGGTTTCGAAGGTTTGAGTTTTGTGTGATTGATTGCCTTGCTTCCTTGGTTTCAGTGTTGTGTCGATGCTTTTAGGTTGAGATTCTTGAGGCTCAGTTTGGGTTAACAGACCTTTAGAATTTTGGAGTTTAAGTTTGGAATCTAGCTTGGCTAGTATTAAGTGTAGGCTTGGTTGCCTTTCGTAGTTTCATTCTCTATGTTGCCGTCTTGTCGGGGAGGCTACCCAGGTTGTCCGAGAGAGTAGTGCAGGCTGTGCATCTTCTATTTTTAAATCTCTAGTCTTTACCTCTTTCCAGACTTTCGGGTATGAAAGTCTTTTTAGTAGTGGATGATGTAATGACCCTTCCGGTCATTTACGCATTTTTGCCTTTCTTGTACTGTTAGAGCTTGCCTGTAGCGGCCCTAAGTCATTTATGGCTTGCTTGGACCGGTAGTTCGGTGCTCGTGCCGTTTGTTTCGTCTTTTGGTCGTTCCTTGTTTTAGAGCTTTAAGCTTTTGAAATCGTTGACTTCAGTCTACATTCTTGGTGAATGTGCTTGGAATCGAATTCCGACAGTTATGTTAGCTCCGGAGCGTAGATTTTGGTCTAGAGGGACCTTTGGTCGGGATCCGGGAGCTTTTCAGCTTGGAATTCTCTCACATTATGTGTTTTCAATCCAATTAGGCTTGTTTGGTCAACTTTTGTCAACATTCGGAGAAGACAACTTCATATGGAAATTCTGTCAGCGCTGTTAGCTCCAAAATACCGAGTTTGTGTTGGGCATTTGGTTGGTTTGGGTCCCGGGTGATCCTGGCTTATTTCGGGTGTTTGGTTGAAATTATTAAGTGTTGACTTGGGTCAACATTTTTCCAAAATGGCCTCGTATGGGAGTTTTATTGACTCCGTTGAGTTCGAAACGTCATTTCCACTCTAATAACACTATTGATTTTTGAATATCGGGTTTCGATTGTGCCCGGAATACCCCGTGGTGTTTTAGAAAAATTAAAGATTTTTAGTGCAGGCCAGGCCTATAGCGCGATCGCACCTCAGTGCCTGTAGCAGGCCAGCACGATGGCACCCTCCAGGCGCGATGACGCCCTCCAGGTACGATGGCGCCTTGGTGCTTGGCACCCTTGTGCGCGATGGCGCTAGTTTAGCGCCAATGGCGCTGACCAGCGACCAACATCTATTTAAGTACTCTTTTTCATTTTTCGAGCCATTTTCTCTTATCTTTTCTCACTCTAAAACATTTATACTCTCAACCAAATTGCTCCATACCAGTTCTAACATTGGGGAAATTGTTGTTCATAATAAATATGTGTCTCTTCGTCAATTGGTAAGTCTTCTTCCCCTACTTGTTCTTCTTTTATTTTCTACAGAAACCACCATTGTTGGGGGTCTCTAAAGCTTGGAAATTCTTGTAGATTCTGCCCCTTTTGTGAGTGCATGATCGTGGGTTCGTGACACCCAATTCCTTGCTCAATTTCCGATGGTTTATCCTTAAAATTCCTTCTTTAATTCTTGACTTGAGCAGACTGTTTTGAGCCCCAATTGTTGTCCATGTCCTTTCAAATATTGGGCATATGCTCCCAGGATGGTAAGGAACACATATGTGTTTTTCATTTCTGGTTTTGGGTTGCAGGGCCCACAAGCCCGTTTGTGACTGAGATTTTTACCCGGTTATGCTTACAGCATTATGGGTATTGTTAGTCTTATTTTGATTTGTAGTCTACTGTTTTGATATTAGTTTTGTGAATTAGAGCTTCCCGGAGCAGTTCAAGCCTGGACGACGCCGTCCCCGCAGCTATTTGTCAGACGACAGGTAGGTTATGGCTTTCCTTACCTAGACTCTGCGTATATAGGCTATAACTGCATTAATTAGTATCCTTGGGTGGGTTGTTATAGGTTGGTACCCCAGATCTTATCTTCCATTTCTGTCCGTTTATTTCATAGCTGATTATAGTATTCGTATAGCATTATATATCACCCTTGTGGTCCTGTATGGACTTGTATTGATTCTGGAACATAGACGGTAGGTGATTTGGGAATGTTTGCGAGTCCCGAACATAGAGATATCCCTTTAGGCTGGTTATGTTTGTTGAGTAGCTGTGGAGCCTGTTCAGGGCTGGTAGGAATGTTTGTGAACCAATGGGATAATTTATATTTGTGTGTGAGCATATCATCCATGAAAGAGGTTTTCCCTGCATGTTTTACTCCGGTTTTGGCTGCGAGCCACTATGGATAGTTTATCCTAAACTTGCATGACCTCGGGGGCCTATTTTTGGTATAATCTAATGATGACATGAGATTTTGGATGATTTCGCACTGATTTACTACTAATACTAGGCTTTGCTGAGCAGAGCACTACACTTTACTTCCTACTGATATTAGGCTCTGCCGGGCAGAGTACTAGCCCTGATTTTCTACTGATACTAGTCCCTGCTGGGCAGATCACTAGACATGATTTGACACTGATTTAGACCCGCATACGCTCTAGGCACCCTTTGAGAGGGTTATTGAGACTTTTATCACTGATTTAGACACAAGTATACTTCGGGCACCCTATGAGAGGGTCTTTTGAGATTACTACTACTATTTTAGACCCAGTTCAATTCTAGGCACGTACTTCGAGGTTTTGATCCTCTGAGATTTTGCATTTATTAATGAATGTGGTCAGGGACCTCTATGGGCCCTTCATTCCAGGACCTGGGGCTTTGGGATGCATGTGCAAAAAAGGGGTATACGTATTAAGATAAGGTATAGCGGGCACATCCCACCATGGGTTCTCCTATTGAAGTTCCGGGGGGAGGTGCATACATTGTTACTATTACCGGTTCTATCATTATCATCATCATGCATATTTCACTCAGATTCAATGCTTGTTTGTTGTGTATGCAGTGTACGCTCCGGTTGTATAGGTGGCTAGAGAGTTTGTTTTCACTTGACGGCGTTCCTCGGTTGTATGGGCGGCTGTTGGGAATGTAGGTATTTTAGATTACTCATGTCGTTTTATAGAGTTGTTTATGGTCCTTGTTTCTTTGTGATTTAGCGATTATTAGCCTGTTGAGGCTTCGGTTATGGGATTTTGATTATTGAGAGGGCTAGGGAGTCCTATATTATTGAGGCACTTTTGTGTGGCCTTCTGAGAAGATTGTGAGTTTCTGGTTCCATTCTTGTCAGGACTTGAGTAGTATTTCTCGATTATTGTGGGTTAGTTATTCCATCCTAGGATTGTACTTGTGAGGTGGATTCCTATTTATGCTATCTTGAAGTTGGATTGGTGTTATGATTTCCTTATGCTTGTTGATTCTATCTTGAGTATGTTAGACTTCTTTCCTTCTTTTCCTTTTACTTGAGGTTATCGGTATACCGCTATTTTTCTCAGCTCCCTCCCTTTATTTACCTATATTATTGTTGCAAGTATTCCAGGTGCGTTCTTCTTCCTTACACATGTGTTTCTATGTTATGTATATGTTTGTGCTAGTATTTATACTTGTAGCTCTTGGTTAATTGCTCCTTATGCTAGTTCCTTGTGCTTCTTCCTCTTTTCCGTGACTGCTTTCTTGTTTTCTGCTAATTTTTTTTATATCTTATATGTGCTCAGTCGGCTGACGATGCCTACTGAGTACCCATTGTCTTGGTGCTCATACTACACTTCTGCATCTTTCTGGTGCAGATATTAGTTGAGCTTTTATCGTTGATCGCGTTGGGGACTCATATAGATTTTGAGATATCTGAGACTAGGGTGAGCGCCTGACAGTCGGGTCTTGTCTACATCTCATCTTTTGTACTGATACTCTTTTTATATTCAAAGACAGTTGTACTTGTCTTTTGTTACTTCTAGCACTTGTACTCTATTAGAAACTTCTATACTGTCGATACCAAGTCTTGGGTTGGTGTAGTATCATTTGTATATATATTTCGAGTTGTTGCTTCTGCATTATCTTATCTTTATATTTTGCTTCCGCTTATTTTGGTTCATTGTGCATACTGGTTAGGTAGTAGCCCATTACTAACCGTTCTGGGCTACGGGGATTCGTTCGCCTACTGGGGGGTTGTAGGTGCCATCATGACTTGAGAAATTAGGTCGTGACAAGCAGTCACTGACACTGTAGGATTTTGGAGCCTATATTCTGATTGTTATACTATGCCTTCAAACCGGGAAGACTGTGCCTATATGCCAGGCAAACTGTACCTATGGGATGGGCAGGCTGTACCTATGGGATAATAGTTACATTATATTACCGTGCCTTCAATCCTGAAACACTATGCCTATAGCTCAGAAAGACTATGCCTATAGGCTCGGTAGACCGTACTTATGGGAGGGGCAGGCTATACCTATGGGGCAACACTTATATTGTACCATAGAGCCTCGAAGTTGTATTGATTCATAACACATGTACATTCAGACAGTTCAGATCAGATTATCACTGCGGTCTAGGTAAGGAGTTCAGTATGGGTATTTAGCAATTATTTGTACTATTTTGGACATATAGTGATTGTGTGCTATTTGTACGTGTCGAGCATGCTGGGGCTAAGTAAGGTTATTGTTTTCTACATGTTTGAATGCTATATTATTACAGGAAGGTATGTATTGTACATCGTAAATTGTATAGCTTTGGTAGGTTGACCTATTTCTGACCTTTCATTTCTTACCTTTAGTATATTCACATTTATTTATACTTATATGTTATTTGAGCTCAGTCGGCCTATGATGCGGCAGGTGACAATAAGGCTTCTGTTCTTGTTGCTATAGTACTTCTTCTCGCACCAGGGTTTCAGATTAAGAGTTTACCATATCAGCTAGGGGTTTTTCGTCTAGCCTAGCCTTTGATAGGTTTCATGGCCACCTCAGTTCTTCAAAACACCATGGCTCGGACTCTGAGTTTTCAAGAAGGTGTCTCCCAGGAAGGGGCAGTACCCGATTCTTTAAGCGATGCTATGACCAGGGTGAGGTTACAGGTTCCCAACAGGGTTTGATGTCAATTTTGGAGTATGAGGTGAGATTTTATGAGGTGACTAGAAACACTTCTAGGATTATGCCTACTCAGTTTGAGAGAGTGTAGGGTTTTTTTACAGGATTGATTTCACCACTCCATTTGGTGACAAAGCACTTAGGGACAGCTGGGACTACCTTTCTTCAGGCAGTTGATCATGCATGGGCGATAGAGGGGTTATTTTATAAGGCCTATAAAGGCGTTAGTTAGAGATGTCATCGTCAGGGCAGTTCCCTTTGTTCTCAGTCTCGAGGTAATGGATTCTCTAGTGGAGGTCAGTTTCATTAATTTCAGTCTAGCAAGCCAGTTCTAATGGCACCACAAGGTTCTCAGGGTGGTTATACAGGTCAGGTTAGGCAGAGCAGCTAGGGTTCAGGCCAGACTCTTTGAGGTTTGCATGCTGGGTATTTAGGTTATGGTGGCCAGTTTGGTTTAGCAAGATCTTCCTGTCGGACTTTAGCTGGCAGAGGTTGCTTCCAGTATGGTGATATTGGGCACTTTGCTAGGGATTGCCCCACAATTATATATTCTAGACAACAGGTTTAGCAGGCTTTGTATCTCAAGGCTCCAGTGTCATCGGCTAGAGGTATTGGGTAGCGTAGTCAAGGTGGTCCCTACATAGTTAGAGGTAACTTTCAGCAAAGCAGTTTAGGTGGCCATACTGAGTTGGCAGGTATTGTGCATTAGGGTTGTACTTTTCAGGGTTGCTATGGTTTTTGGGGGGTTGGTCACCTTTCTAGAGAGTGTCCCCGGTGTGGGATGATCGATCCTTCAACATCGACCACTCATACTAGAGGTGGACGCAGACAGTTTTATGCCTTTCTTGGTAGGCCAGAGGTAGATGTTCCAAATATTATCACCACAGATACGATCTTCATCATCATCAATTAGTTCATATATTGTTGCTTTGGGAACTACTTTTTGTATTTATATATATGCCTACCTGCTTCTCGTCTAGATGTACTATTCTATTTTTTTAGTGCCTATGCATGTAACTACCCCATAGGAGGATTTTTTTAGTACTCGATCGGGTCTATCACCCTTTGGAGGTGACTACCTGGGGGTATGTCACGTGGGTAGGCTTTGTTTACTTAATGGTTGGTCTTTCTGTAATTCGAGAGTTAGTTTGACTATCTTAATGTCTAGCGGTCTGGGGTGATTTTTGTTAAGGTCATTATCTAGATTATGTTTGGAATCCTTTCAGTTAGTATCATGCAATATCGATAGCTATGTGCCAAGGAAAGTTGTTTTGCCTCGAAGAGCATGGTGTTATGCGTATCAGATAATTTTGCTTATATTCGGAAGGTTAGAGCCATTTTTCTTTTCTTGATCATGTTAGATAATTAGTAGGTATCTGGGTTGTTTTCACTATTTTCTCTTAGTGCTCAGCTTGGTTAAGTTTTGACTTCGGCATTATTGTTGAGTTAGGCACTCGGCCTATTCCTTTATCTGCCTTATTGGGGGATGCCATCAGAGTTTTGGGAGCTAAGGGAACTGCTCCAAGATCTTCTGAGAGACAGGGTTGCAAGATCTAGTGTCTCTCTATGGGGTGTTCTATTCAGGTTGTGAATTAGAGGGCCTTGGATTCTCAGCATATTTAGTTTTGACTACCATATGTGTTTGTTGACAATATCTGAGACTACTCGAAGACATGGGGAGGTGCTTGACTTATCTTTGGGGTTGGGTTCCAGACTTGGGGGTCTAGCAGGTTATTTTAGGGGGTCGTGGAGAGTTCTTGTCAATTATGACACTAGTGACCAAAGTAATTCTTTTCTTTGTTCTTTTTATTGGGTTGATGAGGTTTGGATAATTTTCTAAAGGTCAAGCAATGTGGATTTCAACGTCGATTAGGATCTTCAAATTGTGGGCCAGAAGTTTTGGTGTGTTGATATGCTTTCAGAGCTGGTGGTTTGCAAACTGGTACAAAAGGATAGATGTTTTGAGCTGGAAGACGGTGAGTTTAGAGTTTATGGGTTTTTCAATAGGTAAGAAACAACATTTTTCTTTGGGCATCCTTACTTTTGCTTATAGGTTTGTTTGACATGGTATTCACGACATGACAGATTTATTTCTAAGTTGATAGGCTAGTTAGGTGATCTCAAATCCACATAGTGTTTTGAGAATTGGTAGCAGTAGTAGTGTTCCTTGAATTTGGAGTTTATTTGATGGCTACGGACTTCGTGGTAGGATTGCCACACTCCTTGTAGAGATTGGATGTTATTTGGGTCTTCATGGATAAGTTCCTCTAGTTCACTCACTTTGAGCTGGTTCATACTTGGCACAGTTCAGCGAAGTTGGTTTTGTTCTATAGCTAGGAGATTGTCAATCGACAAGGGGTGTTCATCCATATCAATTCCAACCCAAGTGTGTCAGTTGGAATTGAGTTTTCAATGGTTGTTTCAGATTATTTTGGGTATTGAGGTTGATCTTAGCGCAGGTGTCCATCTGCAGGTCGATGGTCATTCAGAGCAGAATACTCTTATTCTTGAGGATATTCTATGGGCAGGTGTTATAAATTTCAGAGGTTAGTAAGACCAGTGCATGGTTAGGGTAGAGTTCGAGTATGCAGGTGACCTCATTCAAGGTTGAGTGTGGTAGGAGGTATAGGTTTCCATTAGATTATTGATATTTTTGACGATAGCAATGGAGACAGACTTATTGCGCGACTACAGGGATACGAGTTCAAATGATTTGGAAGAGGGGTCTGTGCAGTTTAGTATATGCAGAAAGGTTATGTAGATCAAAGGATTCATGAATAAGAGTTTTTAGTGGGTGGCTTTTGGAGTTAGCCTGGTTACTAGTTATGTGTGATGATCGCCTTGGTTTTCTTGGTATCTATGTTGTGACAGTGCATTCCAGTTGAGTTCTTGAGGTTTGGTTCAGTTGATGGATCTTTTGGGCTTTTGAGTTAGAGTTTGTTACTTTTTTAGTTCGGCTAGTAAGGATTGAAGGTTTAAGTAGTTTTCCTTCTGTATAGCCCCGTGGAGGATCATCTGGTCGAGGAGGCTCCTTGGGAAGCCTATCTCGACAAGAGAACCTAATATCCTTTCATTTCTGAGTCTTCAAGTGCATCCTATTTCATAACTTTCGAGAATGAAAGTGCTTTTAGTAGTGAATATTATAATGACCCTCCAGGTCATTTCTTGGTTTTCATGCATTTTTATTATTTTGAACTTTCCCGCAGTGACTACAAGTCATTTATGACTTGCCGGGACTGACAGTTTAGTGTTTGAGCAATTCGTTTTTGTTTTAGAAGACTTTTCTTATTTTGCAACTCTTATAGCTGGTAGAGTTGACTTTAATCAACATTCAAGGAAGACGACCTCAGATAGAAATTCCATCAGTGTTATTAGCTCCGGAGCATTGACTTTAGGCTAGTGAGACCTTTGGTTCGGGTCTCGAGGCTTCTGAACTCGTTTTGGGCTATTGGGTTCCTTTTGGTTAAAGTTGGCTTTTTGATGTTGGGCATACTTTTCATCGAAACGATCTTTTCGCTTTTGTGCATGTTATCATCTTTAGTAACTGAAGCAAAGGTATCACCTTTTTGCTTTTGTGCATGTATAAATGTCTGCATATGCTCGTATAACGGGCTATTCACCAGAATATCGTCCAGATTAATAGTCTGCTGAAAGCCAGTAGATGAAGATTCACCTGTCTAAGTTTTTTCAAGCATGATCAAGCTTTTCTTTCCCATGGATATAACCGGGAAGTTTGTTCGATAAGATGATCCTTGAGAGTTGGATTGGGAAGATGTGGACCTTCCCCTTCCTCTTCCTTTCCCTCTACCATGTATCCATGGCGGGTCCATCCTGCATATATCAAAGAGATTGATCATTCTGAATAATAATCTGTTAAATCCTCTCGGACTACTTCAGAGTAGTCATGAATTGAGAAATCTTTTTTAATTAAATCATTAATAATGATTTTAACAATGGTTTCTTTAAGATCTCTAGGTAATATAATCACCTTTGTAATGGAAATCAAGGTTTTCTCTTCAAAAAAATCTTTGTAAAACATTTTATTGAAGGAATAATTTGTTAGGTAAAACAAAAGCGGACTGAGGAGGAGGATAAATGGCTGTTATTAAATTACCATTACAATTGCGATAAGTACTTTCAATAATATTGATATATAAAGGCAAATATGTGGTTATAAACCAAGGAACAAAGTGCATAATTTGATTATGTAATGCACAAGTTTCATAAAACTCTTGAGAAATATTATTCATGCCTTCTTTGTTATAAGAATCAAAAAACCAAGTTTTAAACTTATTCCACCTTTTATCAAAGAATTTCTTTTGAATATATTTTCTTGCCAGGGAACCTGGGCTAAAATCTATTTGGTGTGGAATCATTAAGACCTATTGACGTCGAACTCCATTTCAGAAGTAGTCGGAAAGTCCTTATCAGAAATGTCATCATGTATATTATTAACATGAACAATATTAGAACAGGGGTCAATTTTAACCTTTTCAATAACTGAGTTATTATCAGATTCTAAAGTGTGAAGAGAAGCAGCGCGATTTCGAGCTGGACCATAAGATGGTTCAATGGGAGAGATTTGCTGAATATCAGGCATAAATCTGTGACTAAACGATCGTCTATTATAAATAGAACTTACCGGAGGCATAAGCCTATTGTTTGACAAGGACTGCCTGTGATGAACATATCATAGAAAGATTTATGCCTTCCGATGGGAGAATTTGCATCCAGTTCACAAAAATCATATTGTCACCCTTCCATATGAAGAAGATTTCTCTGAGGATAATATCCTAACCAAGTCTCGTCCCTGTCAAATGAATTCTGAATTAGTAGAATTCTGCAAAAGGGAAATTGATAGCCTGTTACAAAAGAGTTTGATAAATTCATCCAAGTCTCCTTGGTCATGCACGACATTCTATGTTAATAATTCTGCAGAGAAAGAACGTGGAGCTCCCAGGTTAGTAATAAATTACAAGCTTTTAAACAGATGTTTAAAGTGGGTAAGATATCATATTCCCAATAAAAGAGACTTACCATCAAGATTATACGACGCCAATATATTTTCAAAATTTGATTAAAATCAGGGTATTGGCAGATTCAGATATTTAAAGAGCACACTTATAGGACTGCTTTCAATGTTCCTTTTGGGCAATACGAGTGGAACGTCATGCCATTCCGTTTAAAAAACGCTCATCCGAATTTCAAAAAATTATGAATGACATCTTTAATCCATATATGGATTTTATTATTGTTTACATTGACGATATTCTGGTGTTTTCTAAAACTCTTGAAATGCATGTTAAGCACCTTGATATCTTCAAAAAAATTATTATACAAAATGGCTTGGTGATATCTAAACCAAAAATGAGTTTGTTCTAGACTGAAGTTCGTTTTATGGGACATCTAATATGTCAGGGAAAGGTCACTCCCATACAAAGGGCTATCGACTTTGCATCAAAATTTCCTGACATTATCACTGATAGAACTCAGCTGCAAAGGTTCTTAGGAAGTCTAAACTACATTTTCCCATTTTATAAAAACCTTTCTCGCGATTTAGCCCCGTTATATGACAGGCTAAAAAAATATTATAAATTTCCATGGACTAATAGTCACACTACCCTGGTAAAGAATATCAAACTTCGTGTTCAATCTTTACCTTGTTTAACTTTGGCTAACCCTACTTGGTAGAAAATTATTGAAACAGATGCGTCCAATATTGGTTATGGTGGGATATTAAAATAAATTAATCCCAATGACAAAAATGAGTATCTTATAATATTTCATTCAGGAAAATGGATAGAGGCCCAGAAAAAATATGCTACTGTGGCCCATGAAATGCCTACTATTGTTAAGTGTGTTATTAAATTCCAAGATGATTTATATAATCAAAAGTTTATAATAAAAACTGACGCTCAATCAGTCAAATATATGTTTGACAAAGATTTTAAGCATGATGCCTCTAAGCTTATATTTGCAAGATGGCAGGCTCAACTATCCCCTTTTGATTTTGATATTCATTATAAGAAGGGAGTTGATAATTCCTTACCTGACTTCCTATCAAGAGAATATATTCAATAAAATGTTTTACAAAGATTTGTTTGAAGAGAAACCCTTGATTTCCATTACAGAGGTGATTGTATTACCTAGAGATCTTAAAGAAACCATTGTTAAAATCATTATTAATGATTTAATTAAAGAAGATTTCTCAATTCATGACTACTCTGAAGTAGTCCGAGAGGATTTAACTGATTATTATTCAGAATGATCAATCTCTTTGATATATGCAGGATGGACCCACCATGGATACATGGTAGAGGGAAAGGAAGAGGAAGGGGAAGCTCCACATCTTCCCAATCCAACTCTCAAGGATCATCTTATTGAACAAACTTCCCGGTTATATCCATGGGAAAGAAAAGCTTGATCATGATTGAAAAAACTCAGACAGGTGAATCTTCATCTACTGGCTCTCAGTAGACTATTAATCTGGACGATATTCCGGTGAATAGCCCGTTATACGAGCATATGCAGGCATTTATACATGCACAAAAGAAAAAAGGTGATACCTTTGCTTCAGTTACTAAAGATGATAATGGTGATATCAAATCCTACGAAAAACTCCAAAAAAGAGAAATTATATTCCTTTTAGAGAACTCTGATATTCAGAGGAGAAACAAACCATGGAATATATTCCAACGGTATTTGATTAAAGGGTTATACTATCCGGGTGAGTCATACAAAACCCGGTCATATTATGAAACGATTCCAAAATGCACTGGGTGATCTGCGCAAATATCAATGGCGATTTGTTCAAAATTAATTTAATTTTTCCCCTTATTTTAGCACATTTGAGAGACTCGAATATGTTCATGCTAAAGAGTTCATATTGTAACAAATCAACATGTTTTTGCTTCATATCAATTAAAGCACTAATCTCACGAGTTATTGGCTCAGTGATAAAAGTATAACTTATTTTATCGTCTTTGTACAAAGCTGAAAATCCCTTTGAATCAATATGAGTAAAAGGATAGATTGCATTTATAAAAGGCATTCCAAGTATAATTGGAGGGTGCAACTGATTTTTTACCAGAAAGAAGAAATGAGGAATGCAAACCTTATTCTGGCAAATTTTTGTATTAGAAAGTTTATACTTTATATCTAAAGCATGTCCTGATGCGGATTTGATCATATGCGTAGTTTTTTGAAAATATTTTGAGGGGACAAGACCCTCCTGAATGCAGCTAACATCGGCACCGCTGTCTATCATAGCAACGTTAGTAATAGAGAAACTATTATCAATTAAAATGGTGTATTTAACATACCATTTATGGGCAGTGACAACCTGCATCATTCCTAAAAACATATTAGTTTCAGGGTTAATGGTGGTAGGCTCATCATGGCAAATATCTTTACCTTTTGAAGAACTAGCTTGAGTTGGACTGTTATTGTTCTCAATCTGAGAAATTCTTTGGTCGCAGATAGCCTGATTGTGCTTGAGAGCCTTTATTTCTCTCTTGAGATTTTCAACCTCTTCTTTTAGATCATCGAAAGAAGCATCCTTTTCAACAAAAGTGTTCTTATTTTTTATCATTAACCGGTTATCAACCTCTTTTAACGAATAAGGAGCATAATATTCAAAATCATTTTTCTTGTTATCAACAAGGGGTTTTGAAGAGCTAGAATTATTATCATTAGCAGTGGCAAGATTAATAATCTTTTCTCGAAGTTAAAATATATCATTCAGATTATTAATTTACTATAGATTACTATCTAACTATTATAATTCTAATACTTACAAAGCTTCTTTTAATTCAAAGCGCTTACTAATAATAGATATTGTATTAACGTGCAACACATGTTCGTAGAAACTAGTTATCTTAAAAGTGTGAAGGTCCTTATATATGTTGATTGAACTTTTTACTATTCATTAAAAGACTCTACAATAGATAAAATAGTCATTTACTATTTTTTTCAAATTATTATTATCATAATATTCAGGACTTTGAAATTGATTAAAGTTATAGCTATTAAATTTCAATTATTTGTGAGAGATAAGAGTTTCTAATATTTAATACTTTAAAATTAGCTAAATTTTGCTTCTTAAATTTTTTCGATATGGGTACTATATTAAAAGTCCTATCATTTAAAATTTTAAAATCAAGTATAATTTATAAATATTTTCTTTTTGGTAAACACAAAATTTTGCATGACAAAAAAGGAAAAAAAGAACTAGTGGGTTAATACGTATAAAATTATCGTAGGTTTAAAAAAGAGGAATAAATAGATGTTCGACCTCCCAATGAAGTGAAGATAATAAATATTCGACGTTGAGGTCCTGCTTTTCCTGGAGTAGTTCCAATGATATAGTTATATTAGTCAATTTTTTTTTTAGCTGTTTTCGCTTATGCTCTAAGAAAAAAAAGAAGGAATAAATAAGAGAACAAGCATATGATGCCTATATATATAGCATTGCTGCAACACATGTAATTTGTTATCGAAACTTTGTACTATGCGATAACAAATTTTATACTTAATAGATTTTTTAATTGATTTAAATATTCTAAATTTTCACATATAAATATAGTCCTAATAAATATTAACTTTGTGATATCAATTTAGGTGCAAATATATTTTAATAGTATGATAATTTATTATATGTAAATAGATTTTATGATCATTTATTATATGTAAATAGATTCTAAAATAAATATTGACTAATTTGTGATACTGATTTAGTGGCAAAACTATCGTGTTGATAGCTTCTTGGTAGATGACTTTTCAATTTCTTCCTTTGCAACTTTTAGGTTGTTATCTTCTGTTTTACCATAATAATCTATGTTATTGTTAATGTGTTACAAGTAATTGTGTTATATTATTATGACTACAAATAATATAGTTTGCTTTTCCTTTTATCTTATTGTTTAGAATGTATTTTCGTGCATCAATACCAATATAGTGATATTAATGACAAAATTTTATTCACTATATTTAATTTTGCTCCTTAATTGTTTGTGTGGTAAGGAGTTATCATGTTCCTCTTTAAGTGCACTTTTTATCTTAAAAAAATTATGTTATCTTTTTAAAGTTTTGTGTTTAGTGTCACACCCTCAAATACGCTGGGACCGTACGGACACCTATTCTAACCTATCCAGTTAGGAGAACCCTAAACCACCCAACTCTTAACATGCGAAAGTCATTTTTAAGCAATTTCAAACGTAAAGGCGTAGAAACAAATGTATGAAATCTCAATAATCATAGACAATTAATAATACAAGGGTTGCAGTTTATACAAGCTACTACAATTTTTCTCAAGACCTAATCTAAGCATATACAAGAGATACTAAAGAAAGGACATGACACAAAACAGAGACACGACTCCCACCTGAGGAATAGAGAAATGAAAGTTGTTGGTGGAGACTCTTCAATCCAGGCTCGAACTTCAGCCAACCTGTCACACATCTACACTAAAGGTGTAGCATCAATAAAACCACACGTACTGGTAGGTATCATCGGCCAATCAGGATTAGTTCACATAATATCATATATAGAAATCAAGGTTAAACATAATACAACCACTTCAATATACAATGAGATAGTTTGTTAATTAGTCATCTATAAGTGCTTCCTTACCCATCTCCGGTCATTTACTCTTTATTCTAGAACAAGGATATTCTCTAGTCTCTACCAACTTTTTTTTATTCACATCTGACATTTACTTACACAACTATGCTTAGTAGTAAGACATAACCCACTAACCCAGTTCACCCAACAATTACCAACCTAATATGCCATTCATTCAAGGACCACATAATGTACCACCTACATCTAAATCATAAAGTCATTAGAGACACTTATAGGAATGACCCCACAGGGGAGCTAATACATCTACCACCCATTCATCCACATACTCAGTACTCACAAATCTTGCTCGTAGCTATGATGCTATCTCATACTACTGACCACAATACAATACAACAAAACATATAATAATAGTGAAATAACATATGTAGTGATATATGTAAGAATGTGTATATACATGTGATAAGTTGGTAATCTACCAACTTATTGAGCCTATATCCATGAATTATTGCTATGGTTTGAATATATTTAGAGGTTCTTATGGCCTTTATTGATGTCTATGCAGGTACTTTTGATAGATGATATTAAACAAGGAAATGAACCCAAAAAGAGCTCAAATGGAGTGAAGTATGAAGTGTTCGGAAAGGCTGAAGATTCTGACCGGAGATGCGGTGGCCATGCAACACGCACAGGCCAAGGTGCAAACCGCACCTCCTCCATATAAAATCATAATGTCACTGAAGAGTCAGTCACAAGGTGCGGTCGCAGTGTGACGCGCGCATCCTGAGGTGCGAACTGCACCCCTTCGCACGGAGCTCCCAATTCTAGCTGGAGTCACTGGTTCAACTAGAGACAGTGTGCGATGCGCACATCGCAATGTGACAATCGCACATCATGCCGCACACCTCCCGCAGGGCATTTTTGTTCAAATTTTTAGTGATGTTTTGGGAAACTATAAAAGGCCTATTCAGGCACAATTGTAAATAACTTTTATCATTCTGAATATTTTGAAGAGTTTTTAGCTTAGAGACCAAGTTCTTCACCTCCATTGAGAAGAGAGTTTCAATCTAATTCTCTTGGTTAACACTTGTGTACTCAAATTGAATCTAGAACTTAAGATTCAGCTCTAATGGAAGGAATTTTGAATTACCCAACTGGTATCTCTTTCTCTCTTACTATGAGTGGCTAAAATCTCTTGTCTAGGGGTGTAATGATGATGGGTGCTTAAGAAATGGGTGTATGTGTTATCTATTCTTGCTTTTAATTTCTTAATTGACATGGGTCTAGTAATTTCACCAAGTTTTAATCCTAAAATTGGTGGTTGCAAGCATTAATTTACACTACTTGACAATGTGATTGCTTGAGAAAGGACTTCATAGTTGTGGATGTGAAATTACTAGTGGAAACATGGGATTCCACTCAGATTTGAGGCTAGAAATAGCTCTTATCATCGGATTCTCCCATTTAAGAGTCTAAGCTAGAGATGGTATGACTTCCCCAAGCTAGATTGGTTGTTTATTAATCAAACCAATGATGCTCTAACCGAGATCATCGGATATAAGATTGGTATGACTTTGCGTGCTCCTGTCTGATACCTTCTCAAAATGACCAAAAGATAACACATGATGGAGCAAAGTTGGTAGTTGCACTCATGGTAGGATACCATATCAATGTGGGTAAGGTCATTGCATTAGTGATAAAGAGGAAATCTCAAAGGAGTGGTGATGCATTTTGCCTTTCCGATGCTAATTAGCAAACTTTGTGTACAAGCCAGTGTTCCTTTCTTCAACTGTGACACTCCCACTTTGGCCATTGGTGTATTGGATCTTGATAAGAAGACTGACCGGGATGCCTCTCGATTCAAAAGGCGTAGGGAAGAGGCATCAATGGAAGTTGAGGATGATGACGCTGATGCTGAAATACAGACCTCTCCTCCATCTCCTCTTGCTTCGGGAACACACACACCTCCAGTTGATGTGGCCAGGGGGCCCCAGTCTAACATTGGCCTCCCGGACCTGGCAGACAAAAATTACAATCATGAGAGGCAATTGATGAAGCTGTCCAATGAACTACAAGAGTTGATTGAAAGGGAAGTCAAGTGGGCCATGAAAGAAGTTGTGGAAAACATTCTCAATTTGTGCAAACGGGTGGACGAGTGTGAGAAATCTTTCAAGACTCTCCATAAAGATTTGGGAAAGGGGAAAGGAAAAGCACTTGTGGTAGAAGCAGATCTAACCACATTGCCTCCACCTCGCTCTATTCCCGGACCAATGGATGGTTTATTTATAGCCTATGAGGATGACATATTGTTCGGTCATGAAGATCAATATCAGGGTGATGATGTGAGTGAGAAGCCCTATGATGAGGAAGCAGTTGCTGAGGATGATGATGATTAAGAGTAGTCCTCTAGGGAGTTCCAGCCCTTTTCCCATTGCACTTTGAGCATTGAGGGCAATGCTCCTTTTATAGGAAGAGGGTGTCTTTACTTCCTTTTGTTGGTGCCCGTGAGTGGGCTTGAGACATCTTATTGCCCTTGTTGGACCCTGTTGACAGTCTGCTAGATTCTATTTGGCCCCTATCGGGCATATTTGGATGATTGTGATGTTTATTACCCTTGTCGGGCCTTTAGATTATGTTTGCTTTACGTTTTGTTTTACCTTGAGCTTATTTGTGCCCTTGCCGGGTTTTATTTTTATGGTGTTTCCGGGTCGGTCTTACATGCTCCATTGTCTTGCTACCCATGCTTTGCAAATGCGCTAAAGGCCTATGCCGAGACTTGTTTTAAAATGAATCATGAGCGAAAAATTCGATATCGCCTTGTTAATAGTAGTTTAGAAATAAACTCTGAGGGTTTTCTTAATACCACGGTTCTTTCCCAAAGAGCAAGAGTTTTGATTATTTTTTTTCTTCTCTTTAATTTTTGTGTTAAACCGGGTTGGTGTTTCTCTATGATAGATTGAGAGGCGACTTTCTTAAGGAAAAATGCCAAGTTTTAGTTTAGAATTGAGTCCATAGTTTCTTATCTCGAAATGGGCCCACCAAAATATTTCTCGTGGCAAATTATTTGAAAATAAAAGGAAGATGGGAAATGAATTTTTGAGGAAAAGCATTTTCTTGTCATGACTTGCACACTCTCGGTTTGGCTTGATTGACTCACAAATGAGTGTGTAATGAACTCATAATATCTTGTCAAAAATCATTTGCCCCAATTGATTGTGAGACTAATAAAAGAAGTCTTGTGGCATGATGCTTTGTGTGGTGAGGCTTTACCTTGATTCTTGTGCATAAGTATCATCCATAACTTTCCCCGAATGTGATTCAAGGCAAAATTCTAGGTGTGGTCGGGCTTGAAGATGACCTTAGGCCCTTTTTGACAGCCACTTCACCCAAATGACTTCCCACGACATCAAATCCTAGTGAACCCCTTTTGAGCTTATGACCGTTCTTTGGCACCCTGTAACACCATTACATTTTTGGAACCTCTATTTTGGCACCCATCCTCCCTAATTGCTTGAAAATAAAATGTAGGATAAAAGCCTAATTTTGGGGGGGAATGAAATACAACATAGGCAAATGCCTAAGTTTGGGGGTGCATGTTATCAAATAAGGAGAAGAAAAGAAGTGCACTTCAAGTGCGAGGTAGCACCTTAATTTTGAATTGAAAATTTGCTCCAAAAGATCAATCCAATGGGAAAATTGAAAAGAAAAAATAGGTGCTACCAAGTGAAGGTGGTAGGAGTTTGAATGATCATGAGTAGAAGGAGAAATCTTGGGATGTGTGAGGGAGGAATAAGGTGAAGTTGAAATTGAAAAATGTGAGCGGTGCTCGAAATAACAAAGAGCATTAGGGAGGTGTAGTCACTTGATCCAAATGATATCTTCACCTTAACCCTAGCCAACATCGTAACCCGCAAGTCCTTGGTGATTCCGAGCTTGGCTACCCTACATTAGTGGTGATATACATGAAGGGCCGGCCTATGGTTCAATGCGTATGCACTTGAACTTCCTTGAGAGAGTGAGAGTCTTCTTGGGTCTCCTATAATCCCATGTTTTGTGAATTGAATGATTGTGAGTGGGATTCTCTCTTGTGGTGAGTGGAATTATGCACTCGAATCGAAACATAGAGTCTCTATTTCAATTGAGGAGAATGAATGATACAAGTTGTGTGCGAATCTTGAGGCAAACCTTGACGGTCCATGCTAATGACTTGAGAATCTTAAATGTCTTGTTTTTAATGGCAAAAATTTCCTTGATTTTAAATGAGAAATTATGTCCTTTTGAAAAAGGTTTTGAAATGATCAACTGCCTTGAGTTTGTGGTGGTCCAAATTGAGATAAGCATAGTTGTTTGAGTCTTTTGTTTATTCTTTTTCTTAATTTTTAGTGTAGAATAGTCTTTTGTGCCTTAATTGAGCGTAGAGCATAATTCATTCCTTATCTTGTAATATCTTGCTTGAGGACAAATAATAGTTCAAGTTTGGGGTTTTTATAAGTAGGTAATCTGCCAACTTATTGAGCCTATATCCATGAATTATTGCTATGTTTTGAATAGATTTAGAGGTTTTTATGGCCTTTATTGATGTCTATGCAGGTACTTTTGATAAATGATGTTAAACAAGGAAATGGACCAAAAAAGAGCTCAAATAGAGTGAAGTGTGAAGTGTTCGGAAAGGCTAAAGATTCTGACCAGAGATGTGGTGGCCATGCGACATGCACATGCCAAGGTGCGAACTGCACCTCCTTCGCACAAGATCATAATGTCACTGAAGAGTCTGTCACGAGGTGCGGTTGCAGTGCGATGCACACATCTTGAGGTGCGAACCGTACCCCATTCGCATGGAGCTCCCAATTCTAGCTGAAGTCACTCGTTCAACCATAGGCAGTGTGCGACGTGCACATCGCAACGTGCGAACCACACATCGCGCTGCATACCTCCCGAAGGGAATTTTTGTCCTAATTTTTAGTGACATTTTGGGAAATTATAAAAGGCCTATTCAGGCAAAATTGTAAATAACTTTTATCATTCTAAATATTTTGAAGAGTTTTTAGCTTAGAGACAAAGTTCTTCACCCCTATTGAGAAGAGAGTTTCAATCTAATTCTCTTGGTTAATACTTGTGTACTCAAATTAAATCTTGAACTTGAGATTCAGCTCTAATGGAAGGGATTTTTATTTACCTAGCTGGTATCTCTTTCTCTCTTACTATGAGTGGCTAAAATCTCTTGTCTAGGGGTGTATTGATGATGGGTGCTTAAGACATAGGTGTGGGTGTTATCTATTCTTGCTTATAATTGCTTAATTGACTTGGATCTAGTAATTTCACCAAGTTTTAATCCTAAAATTGGAGGTTGCAAGCATTAATTTACAGTACTTGACTATGTGATTGCTTGTGAAAGGATTTCATAGTTGTGGATGTGAAATTACTAGTGGGAACTTGGGATTCCACTCAGATTTGAGGCTAGGAATAGCTCTTATCATCGGATTCTCCCATTTAAGAGTCTAATCTAGTGATGGTATGACTTCCCCAAGCTAGATTGGTTATTTATTGATCAAACCAATGATGCTCTAACCGAGATAATCGGATATAAGATTGTTGATCGAGAGATAAGCAAATCTTACCCATGACCAATGATATTCATATCATTAAGCGAGAATAGGTATGAATTGATAATCACCCTATCCCATAACCAAAGCCCCATCGGATATGCATCCCTAGTCATCTAGTCGACTTGGTACACCCGTTTTAGTTTTATTGCTTTTTGAATTGAATTGCGATTGTAGTGACAACATTCCCAATTCCCCCATCCTTTTACTTTTTGTTTTGATCAATTACTCTCACCTTGAACTCAATCCATTACAATTGATATATATCTACCCCAAGTCCCTTGTGTACGACCCCGACACTGGTTGGGTTTATAAATTTTGTTTTGTTGCACGATCACCGTGGCCTCCTACTTGGAGAGCACGATTTGAGCATTCATCAACATGTTATGGATCTTATAAATGCCCACTAGCCATGATATGTAGGGGACCTTAGATTGTCGACGTATCATACCACCGTGGTATCTGCTCCGTACCGGATGTATCAATTGCAATATCTGTTACTGGGTTCTCAGACCCATATTCTCACAAGATACTCTGTGCCCAATAGGGAAAGCATATATAATACAAGCATAATAGGGAAAGCATATATAATACAACCACGTTTGAAGACCAATCACATATTATAAAATTTCACTACAAACATGTAATAGAGTGAGTCTTAACCCCAATTATATACTACAGACCCTTACCAACCTTGCTCACCACATTGGTGGATTCTACACTCCTATTTGGGTATGACTAACCGTCACCTTATCCTTGCGATACTAACATAGGGTTCATATTTCTAGACACAAGAGTAACACCCCGAAATTTAAATCAGCTTTTAAACTTAAAGTCTCAGATTTTTTTTAGCTTTCCAGGAATTACGGGTCCAAACCACAGGTCGTGGTTTGAACCATGAGCCGTGGAATAGAGTTGTGGTTTTCCTTTTACAGTTAAGACTATGGTCTGATGACCATGAGTGGGTTTTACGAACCATGATTTATTCAATGGATCGTAAAGACCACTCGTGGACCTGAAGACTGAGGTCTGCCTTATCCTCAGGAACTATGAGTGAACATTACAGACCGTAGTCCATTCTATGGGTCATACTATTGACTAGTAGTTCCTCATCTGCAGCTTAAGTGCTGAGCCAGGAATGACGACTGAGTCTAAGGCCCATAGATCATTCTACGGACAGTACTGTGGACTCATAGAAACCCTTCTGCAACTGATCATTTGGGTCAGGAACCATGAGTGGAAACTACGAGTCATGGTCCAGTCTACGACCTGTGGAATCCGCCCATAGAACCTAAAGCAAAACTTTTTATTGCTTTTCTCCAATTAAATCTCAGAAGTATTTTTGTAATTTTCCACTCTTTTAACTCCTATACTAAGTCATTTTAAGCCTAAAAGGTTTTTATTTCCACTTAGCCCAATTTTTCTTCCATTCTTTCAATCAAGTTTCAAAAGAAGAAAAAGGGTTCAATCCTCTCAAGCTTCAAGTTAGGGATTCAAGCTCCATAGCAAGGGATTCACCCCAAGCCTCCATTCCTCTCAAATTATTATTTGGCTAGCTATAAATAAGGTATGTGGGTGTTAAACAAGAGATCCCTTCACCCTTGTGCCCAAAACCCCAATTCTTTTAAATTGAATTTATGAACTTCGAGTTAGGATTCATACCCAATTCTTATGGGCTTTTCTATTAATTGTCCCCTCATCATTCTCCTATAAATTTTAACTCCAAATTGCATGATTTTACATGGAATTTTTATAAGTGGTTTCCTATTCATGAAATTAGGGTTTATGCCCAATTTGGAGAAAACTTATGGGATCAACTTTAAAGTGTTAATTCATGGTTTCTCATCACTTATCAATTGTTTATTTGAGATTATTTAATTGATTTCAAAAGCCCAGCAATTAAAGATGACTTCTAACATGATTCCATTGAATTGCATATTTTCAAGTTAAAATTAGCATGTTTAGATAATATGACTTTATGTATTTACGAAATTGCATGTCTAATTCTTCAAGTTATGAATTTAGAAAGAGAAGTGTATTTTGAATTATGGCTATACTAAGCTCTAAGACTTATGATTTGTATAAAAAAGAGATGTGTATTTTGAATTATGGATATACTAAGCTCTAAGACTTATGATTTGTATTGCATGACATTAGATATGTCTTTATGCTTTCAAACAGATTTTACATCAGATATGTCATTAGTTATGATCAGTTTTGGCATCCGATATGTCCTAGTATTATATGAGCTATATGTCTATTCTGGGAGTAGTATTTAGCACCGAGTTCGATGGGGTGAGAGTACCCTTAGTAACAGAAATATGTGCCCTTGTAGGTTTATAAGTCCCCTCTATTGGGCATCAGATTAGTGATCTTGCCACAGTCATGCCTTTATACCCTGGCAAGGTATATCGGGTCCTCCCGATGGGGCATATACATCAGATTCCATGTAGCTCACATGGTCTATGTCGGTTATAAAACCTCCCACAAAAACAGTTTCATGTTTTAAGTGCATCGACTCTTTACTTTCAGATTTCAGAGCTTCTATTATTACTATGATTCTAAAGGTATTTTCAACTTACGACATTGCATTGAGCCATTTTATTATAGATTTTACAATCACTACATGACTTCAGTTTTGGTTATGCCTTAAGCATGTTTTGCTATGATGTGTGCATGATATCAGTATTAAGCATGCATTTAAGTATATTTTATCATGATATATGCATATCTCGTATACTCAACATATTCCATAGTACTGACCGCATACTTCCTTGTGCTACATCCTATTATGATGTAGATCCTGTAGCCTGCTTCCCAGACCGTGGCTAGTAGATCAGCAGCACACCCATTCAGCTTGGTGAGTCCTCCTCCTTCAAGGACTTGGAGTTTGGTTTCATTTTTGCAATTAGTTTGTTTATTCAGTATTTCAGTATCTAGAGTTAGTTGGGGGCTTGTCCCAGTAACTCGCCAGTAGTAGAGGCTTTCAGACATAGAGTCAGATATTCAGCTATATTAAGATCTTAAATCTTAGACTTTATTATATAATAGATTAAGTTGTTGATTACTTCAGTTAAGCTTTCATTCTTATATTTTGTCCAGTTTAAAATTATGCTAGTCCAGAGGGTTATCTCAAGATCACTGGTGATCTTGGGTCCTGTGTTACATCAAGGGGTAGGCTCGGGGCGTGAAATATTTGGTATCAGAGCATCAGTTTCAAGAGTCCTAGGGCATCTGGAAGCTGTATTAAGTAGTGTACCTTTCATGGGTGTGAAGCGCGCCACACTTATGAGGGGGATACTATGAGATATTTTAGAAAAAAACTTCACTTTTTTATTTTCACTATCGTGCGATAGAGTTTGACTCTACATACCATTCTAATCCATTCCTTACACATTTCAGATAATGTCTCTGCGAAGAAACCCCACGAGGAATGATAATCCAACCACTCCAGATCATGAGGTTATGAATGCAGAATTTTGTGAAGCCATCTATATGTTGGCTCAAGCCATGATAACTTAATTGTATGAGAAAGAGAAACTAAATAAGAGGAAGAGGAAGAACAAGAAGACCAGAACATGGAACCAATTGTCTTCTCAACAGAGGTCATCCAGACCAACCCCATCTTCAGTTAGCACACCTGCCCTCGATTCTCAGTCTAGTCACCATAGGGCTTTGAAGACCTTGAGGTACGCACGTTGTAGTAGTTTCGGTAAAATCCATCTAAGTGAGTGTTTTACGGGCAAGGATGGGTGTTTTAGGTGTGGTCAGTTAGGCCATAGGATCAGGAATTGCCCTTCAACTAAGTAGAGCAACCGTGGTGTTCAACTCCAACACTGATTCCCTTCATTGCCTGGCCAGCCGGGTCAGAGTATTCCTCTAGAAGTTAAATAAGGTATGTCACCAAATTTTCTTTCTTTATGCATCCATAGTCCCCGGACCCCTATTCTTATTTGGTTGTGAGTTGTCTTAACCTAGAAAAAAGTGGAGGTAGAAGGGTTGAGGCCTAGACTTTTAGGCAAAGGAGAGTCTTAGACTATAGAAGGAAGTGGGTATTCGTGCTAGATTCTGGAGTATTATATGTTCTGTTAGGGTAAAATGATCATAGTTCCTTTGAGAGGTTGATGAGACGTCCATAGACTTAGAAGGGTAGCATGAATCTAAGGGGGAGATGGTGGAATGTAAAATCAATCAGATTTTGGAGGCTCAAGTAGTGATGCTTTGGGTGTTAGAACAATGTCAAGAGGAGAGGCAGAAGCTTATTTCCATCCTAGCATCCTAAGTATACTTCTGCCATTATGATACCTTTTGCATGCCTTGTGTGTCAGCTTCGTGGTCCTATTTTAGATTCACGCTCATATTCAGCTTCTAGAATGACAAGTAATTGCTTCAAACAATGACTCTATTCTTATCCTGCGATTCTATAAATTCTAGCTTTATGCTCGGAGGGTTGGTATCTCTGTAAACTCATGTCTCTCAGAATGATCGGTCCTATTTGCTCAGTTCATTCTTCAGACATGCCTCTATGGCTAACCAAGTCATGCTATGTCATGTATATGATCAGACTTGATTTCTTGAAATGGTTTGCATTTATGATTTCCTTGCTCTAAAGCCCTTTGACCTTGTCTTGGACGAAGAGGGGTGGTGATCCCCACTATTCATGCCTAACGTACCTCATATATGAATCACTCATACCTATTGTGCTTAATTCCCCAAGCCTCACCTTGAGTGGCTTAATCACGCTAAGTGTAAGTCAAGATTAATCAGTAATCCTTTGTTCGTGACACTCATGCTCCCTCTCTTTTCTGTCAGTGATTTTGGTTTATGTGTTATAAGTGTTAGGGGAGAGGGCCTTGTAGTAGCCTAGATGGGAGGTAGCAGATTTATTTTGTTATTGGTGTACTTGTTCCACCTTGGCTTCTAGGTGTAGATGAGTTCTGAGTTAAGGTTTATTCATGCGAAGTAGTTAGATGAGGAATTTTTGTATGTACCCCTATAGAAGTTCTTGAAATTGCAACTCCTAATGTGCTAGAGAAGAGGAGAGAAGTCTTAAATAGGGTAAGGTACGAAACCATAAGGTGACCATAGTTATAAGCTTGAATATCGTGATGGGATACATGTGGATCTTTGTTTTGCACAACTAGTGACCCTTTTGATTAGGATCCCTAGGTTAGTTGGGTGTTTTGATAAGAGGGAATGCTATCCTTAGAAGATGTTCTTGATGCAAGAGAGCTAGTCAAGATAGGTTTGAACATGGAGAATCGGGTAGTTAGACTCAGACCTTAGTACCTTTATGTGCGCTGTTGGGGTTTTTAGTTGCGAATGGTAGGGGTGGTATTTAAAAGAGAATAGTTTTCCCGTATATCTACTTCTCTCAGTTTGGTGTCCCTTTAGGTTAACGATGATTTCTAGAGTATGTTTGTTCTTTATGAGTTTTAGATGAGTTCCTACTCTCATCCCAAACCAGTTATCATGTTGGATATCCAGTTCCTGTCCCATTAGTTGTTCTTAAATTCTCAGCATGCATACATGTCTCATGAATCCAGCTCAGTTTTTATTTCAATCAGAAATCGGTTACCACGATAGTATTTCAGCTTTTACAACTAAGTTGAAAGGAGCTACTTGGGAAGCAGAATCATCCACGAAGGCCAAGTACCCTCATCCTTTTCCTTCCGATCTGGTTTCAGCTTGAGGTAGTAGTTTCATCCTTAGTATGTCCCCTCGATTCTATTCCAATAGTTTCTCTCATGATCCTAGCATGTATTCATGTTTTTCGAAGTTAGTTCAGTTATGTTTTAAGATGAGGAGTCAGTTTCATGCTTGTTCTTCAGTTTTCATGTTTTGTTGCTTGGTTGAATTGTTTTCCCCCTAGTTCCCTTGCTTAGTCTTCATTCAAGGATGAATGATCCCAAGGGGGAGATATTGTAACACCCCATAATTTAAAACAACTTTTAAACTCAAAGTCTCTGATTTTTTTTAGCTTTCTAGGAAATACGGGTCCAAACCATGGGTCATGGTTTGAACCACGAGCCGTGGAATAGAGTTGTGGTTTTTCTTTTACAGTTAAGACTATGGTCTGATGAACATGAGTGGGTTTTACGAACCATGATTTGTTCAATGGATCGTAAAGACCACTCGTGGACCTGAAGACTGAGGTCTGCCTTATCCTCAGGAACTATGAGTGAACATTACAGACCATAGTCCATTCTATGGGTCATACTATTGACTAGTAGTTCCTCATCTGCAGCTTATGTGCTGAGCCAGGAATGACGACTGAGTCTAAGGCCCATAGATCATTCTACGGACAGTACTGTGGACTCGTAGAAACCCTTCTGCAACTGGTCATTTGGGTCAGGAACCACGAGTGGAAACCATGAGTCGTGGTCTATTCTACGACCCATGGAATCCACCCGTAGAACCTGAAGCCAAACTTTTTACTGCTTTTCTCCAATTAAATCTCAGGGGTATTTTTATAAATTCTCACTCTTTTAACTCCTATATTAAGTCATTATAAGCCTATTTAAAAGGGTTTTATTCTCACTTAGTCTAAGTTTTCTCCCATTCTTTCAATCAAGTTCCAAAAGAAGAAAAAGGGTTCCATCCTCTCAAGCTTCAAGTTAGGGATTCAAGCTCCATAGCAAGGGATTCACTGCAATCCTCCATTCCTCTCAAATTCTTAGTGGGCTAGCTTCAAATAAGGTATGTGGGTGTTCAACAAGGGATCCCTTCACCCTTGTGCCCAAAACCCCAATTCTTTTAAATTGAATTTATGAACTTCAAGTTAGGATTCATACCCAATTCTTATAGGTTTTTCTATATAATTGTTCCCTCATGATTCTCTTATAAATTTTAACTCCAAATTGCATGATTTTGCATGGATTTTATAAGTGGTTTCCTATTCATGAAATTAGGGTTAATGCCCAATTTGGGGAAACCTTATGGGATCAGCTTTAAAGTGTTAATTCATGGTTTCTCATTAATTATCTATTGTTTATTTAAGATTCCTTAATTTATTTCAAAAGCCTATCAATTAAAGATGACTTCTAACATGATTCCATTGAATTACATATTTTCAAGTGAGAGTAACATATTTAGATAATATGACTTTATGTATTTACCAAATTGCATGTCTAATTCTTCAAGTTATGAATTCAGAAAAAGAAGTGTATTTTGAATTATGGCTATACTAAGCTCTAAGACTTATGATTTGTATTGCATGACATCAGATATGTCTTTATTCTTTCAAACAGATTTGACATCAGATATGTCATTAGTTATGATCAGTTTTGGCATCCGATATGCCCCAGTATTATATGAGCTATATGTATGTTTTAGGAGTAGTATTTAGCACCGAGTTGGACGGGGTGAGAGTACCTTCAGTCCTAGAACTACGCACCCTCGTAGGTTTATAAGTCCGCTCTATTGGGCATCAAATTAGTGATCATGCAACAGTCATGCCTTTATACCCTGGCAAGGTATATTAGGTCCTCCCGATGGGGTGTATACATCGGATTCCATGTAGCTCACATGGTCTATGTCGGTTAGAGAACCTCCCACAGAAACAATTTCAGGTTTTAAGTGCATTGACTCTTTAATTTCAGATTTCAGATCTTCTATTATTACTATGATTCTAAAGGTGTTTTCAACTTACGACATTGCATTGAGCCATTTTATTACAGATTTTACTATCACTACATGACTTAAGTTTTGGTTATGCCTTAAGCATGTTTTTCTATGATGTGTGCATGATACAAATTTTAAGCACACATTTAAGTATATTTAATCATGACATATGCATATCTCGCATACTCAGTACAATCCATAGCACTAATCGCATACTTCCTTGTGTTGCATCCTATTATGATGTAGATCCTGTAGCCCGCTATCAAGTCTGTGGCTAGTAGATCAGCAGCACACCCAGTCAGCTTGGTGAGTCCTTCTCCTTCAAGGACTTGGAGTGTAACACCCCAGAAATTCTAAGCCCAGACTTAGCTTAGAAAACTAGGAGAAATAAAAAAATTCAACTGTCAGGAACCACGAGTCACTTCCACGAGTCATGGAATAGTCCATGAGTCATGGATTGGACTCGTGAAACTCATAACAGAGGACTGCTCCTCTAAAGTCCCTCTCACAACTCAAGTCTACAAACCGTAGACACTTCCATGGACAGTAGAACTTGTCCATGGAATCCTTGTAACAGACGGCCTTCAGGAACCACGATTGGGTTACACGACCCGTGGTAGTTTCCACGAGTCGTGAACCCAAGTCGTGGAACCAGTTCCAGTAGCCTATGCTTATATCCTCAGGAATCAAAAGTGGGTTCCACGACCCGTGGGAGCTTTCACGAGTCGTGAACCCAAGTCGTGGAACCAAAGTTCAGAATACCAGGAATTTCTTACAGGAACCACGAGTGGGTTCCATGACCCATGGAAGTTTCCACGAGTCATGAACCCAATTCGTAGGGTTCATTCCAATGGCCAATTTTCAGGACCAGGAAACCACGATAGGGTACCATGACCCATGGAACTTTCCACAGTCGTAGAACCCAGTCGTTATCCCTGGGTCGCGATTTTCAGCAGCTTTTCTAAATTAAATTCCAGGGGCATTCCAGATATTTCCTACCTAATTTAATGCCTACACTACGTCATTTTATGTTGTCTAAGCCTGATTAAGTAGCCTAAAAACTAACTAAACCCTCATTCTCCTAAAAATAATCAAACTTAGAGAAAAAGGAATCAACAGAGGCGTAGTTTCTCTCAAGAACCAGCAGAGGCCTTCACCAAAGTTCAGCCCCAAAATTTCAAGGATTTCTCCATGGATTTATTCACCAGAAATGTGGGATTTTACTAGTGGGTTCCTTTCACCCATTAGGTCCCTAGATTCCAACTAGTGTTCAGTTTCCTCCATGAATTGTCAAACCTAGGGTTCCTAGAACCTAGAGATTTATCATAATTTAGTTTCCACAATTTCTATGGTATTGACTACATATTCTTGGATAATTAGTGTAGTTCCATGTATAAGGTTCATAGAACCTAGTTGTGTACTTCCAGTATTTCATGAATTAAGTTCACTAGACATGCTAATTATATTTTCATGCACAATGATTTGAATTCCATATATCCCAGTATATTTATGTTGCATTGTCAGTTGATTTTCAGTATTTTGAGTTATCCATCATTTTAGTGTATTGTTGTCACATTTAGTTGGGAGTAGACTTAGTACCGAGCGGACGAGAGGATGAAGGCTTAGCTGTCAGTTTAGGCTAAGACCTTAAGTAACAGTCCTCAAGTCCCAGAACTACGGCGCTACCATAGGCTTAAGGAGTCAACTGTCAGACTAGGATGCATCTCCTTATCCCTTGTGGACATCAGTAGTGGATCCACGTCAGACTTGTTTGTACCCTTGGCAAGGTATGAACACCCTCCCATCCAGGGTTATAGGTTGGCCCCATAGTTGGCTCAGCTTGGGGTATGTCAGTTAGTAATGTCTCCCACAGTCAGACTCTTATATGTAGTGACCTTGTATCCAGTACATATATTATCAGTATTCAGCTCAACATGTTATCTCATGATTTATACTTGGTCATTGAATTCAGTTCAGCTTTCAGCTTATTGGCAGTATGTTATTTCATGATCAGTTTTATGTTGCCCAACTTTGTTTATGTGTATATCCTGCATGCTCAGTACATTCCAAGTACTGAAGCATACTCTTGTTCTATATCATTTTATGGTGTAGGTTCAGGAACTCAGCATCCATACCGCGCTTAGTTTGATTCTCCAGTTCATACTCAGTAGTTCAGTGGTGAGTCCTCATTAGTTCGAGGATGATATACATGCTTCATTTCAGTATTTACTTTCAGTTTCAGATTTGTTAGAGTTAGCTAGGGGCATGTCCCAACAACTCCTATTCAGTTAGATGGCTTTCAGACATAGACTAGACTCATCAGTTGTTAGTGTTGTTTTAGTCAGCACTAGACTATATTTCTATATTATGGCCTTTTCAGATTTATTGGGCTCTTATCTGGTTTAAGATATTAAACTACTTCTATTTTCTACACAATACATATCTTTAAGCTTAATTTACATAGATATGCCATGCCATAGGTTAGCTTGAGGTTAATTATGACATTAAACACCGTGTTGCATCCAGAGGGTAGCCTCGAGGCATGAAAAACATGGTATCAGAGCATCAGGTTCAAGTGTCCTAGGATGTCTGAAAGCCGCATCAAGTAGAGTCTTCTTCATGGGTGTGAAGCGCGCCACACTTATAGGGGAGAAACTATGAGGCGTCATTCGGAATAACTTCCCTTCTTTCTTTTCCAATTCGTGCTATAGAGTATAAACTCTATTTAAATTCTCCTCTATTGTAACTCATGCTCTTTGCATTTCAGAAAAATGTCTCCCAGAAGAGCAAATGCTAGGAATCAGCCAGCACCAGCAGCTCCAGCAGACCCATTGAATGAGCAAGTTATGCATGCCGAATTCAGGGTTGCTTTTCAAGTACTTGCTCAGGCCATGACCGCCCAGGTCAACCAACAGGCTGCCTCTCCAGCACCACCTCAGGTCAATACTGCTGCAGTTAGAATTTGGTACTTCACTCAGATGAACCCTCTAGAATTTCATGGGTCCAAGTCAGAGAAAGATCCCCAAGAGTTTCTAGAAGATATTCAGAAGGTCATAGACGTTATAGGTGTCACCCCAGTGGAGAGTGCAGACTTAGCTGCCTATCAGCTGAAAGGGGTAGCTTATACTTGGTACCAGTAGTGGAAGGAATCTCATTATGCCAATGTAGTGTCAGTGACATGGGATCTTTTCAAGACTGCATTTTTGGACTGGTTCTTCCCACTAGATCTTAGGAAAGCCAAGGTTCAACAGTTTATCAATCTGAGGAAGGATGACATGAGCGTGAAGGACTATGCTCTGAAGTTCACTCAGCTATCTAAGTATACCCCGGCAATAGTAGCTGACCCTAGAGCTCGTATGAGCAAGTTTGTGTCTGGTGTGTCTAATGATGTGGTCAAGGAATGCAAGACTGTAATACTCGTGGAGGAAATGGACTTCTCCAGGTTGGTTACTTATGCTCAACAGATGGAGGAGGAAAATATCAAGGAATAGGGAGGTGATGCTAAGAGGGCTAGGACAGGTGAGTATGGCCACTCTCAGTAGAGGTCAAAGAGTGGAAACCGCTCTCATTATCACTAGAAAATTTCAGCTCAAGCTCTATCTTCTACTAGTGCCCCAGTGCCCAAGTTCAAAAAGGATAGACGGGATAAAGCGTCTGGCTCTAAGTCCCACGGTACAGTTACTAGTGGGCGCACTAACCCAGTATGCAAAAAGTGTGGTAGAAACCACCAAGGTGAGTGCCTAGCAGGTAGTGGCAATTGTTTTGGGTGTGGCAATCCAGGACACATGATGAGGGATTGTCCCACAGCTTCTCAGAAGGGTAAGGATCTCCGCCCGCAGACTGAGATTGGTTCTACAGAAGCCCCAGCAGGTCACCCCAATCAGTAGGGTGTCTCATCTAGTACATATGGCGGTCAGTGCCAGAATAGGTTGTATGCTCTTTAGGCTCGACAGGATCAGGAGGACTCTTCTGATGTGGTCACAGGTACGTTACGAATATTTAATACTGATGTTTCTGCATTGTTAGACCCAGGGGCTACACTTTCCTTTATAACTCCATATATAACAGTAAATTTTGATGTTAGTCCAGAAACCCTCCTAGAACCCTTTTCAGTCTCCAGTTGGTGACCCAGTCATAGCTAGACGGGTATACAGAAATTACCCAGTCATAGTTTCCCAGAAAGTCACCTCAGCAGATCTTTTAGAGTTAGAAATGGTAGACTTTGATATCATTCTAGGCATGGATTGATTACATTCTTGTTATGCCTCAGGTGATTGTAGAACTAGGATTGTTCGGTTTCAGTTTCCTAATGAGCCTGTCCTACAGTAGAAGGGTAGTAACTCAGTACCTGTAAGTCATTTCATCTACTACCTTAAGGCCAGATAAATAATCTCCAAGGGGTATATCTATCACATTGTTCTGGTTAAGGATTCAACCTCTGAGACCCCAACCCTAGAGTCAGTTCCAGTGGTGAACGAGTTTCCAAAAGTGTTCCCAGAAGATCTCCTTGGAGTTCCTCCCGAAAGGGAAATTGACATCGGAATTGATCTCATTCCAGATACCCAGCCTATTTCGATTCCTCCCTACAGAATGGATCCAGCTGAAGGACCTGCTAGATAAGAGATTCATCAGACCCAGCATCTCTCTATGGGGTGCTCCAGTGCTATTCATGCATAAAAAGGACGGTTCCCTCAGAATGTACATTGACTACTGTCAGTTCAACAAGGTCACAATCAAGAATAAATATCCCGTCCCTAGGATTGATGACTTGTTCGACCATCTTCAAGGCGCTAGTTATTTCTCCAAGATAAACCTCAGATCCGGCTATCATCAGCTCAGAGTCAGAGATTGTGACATCTCGAAGATAGCCTTCAGGACTCAGTATGGTCACTATGAATTTGTTGTTATGTCTTTTGGACTAACCAATGCTCCTGCAGCTTTCATGGACTTAATGAACAGGGTGTTCAGACAGTATTTGGACTTGTTCGTTATTGTCTTCATTGATGATATCCTCGTTTATTCTCAAAATGAGGAGGAGCATGCGACTCATTTGAGAGTTATGCTCCAGACCCTCAAGGATCGCCAGATATTTGCTAAGTTTAGCAAGTGTGAATTCTGGTTATAGTCTTTCGCTTTCCTTGGTCATGTGGTATCTAGAGAAGGGATACGTGTTGATTCCTAAAAAATTAAGGCAGTAAAGGACTGGACCAGACCTACCTCTCCAACATACATCAGAAGTTTCTTGGGTTTGGATGGTTATTACAGGAGGTTCGTAGAAGGATTTTCATCCATAGATTCCCTATTAACCAAGTTGACTCTGAAAAACGTCAAGTTTCACTTGTAAGAGGAGTGTGTGAAGAGTTTCTTAGAACTTAAAACCAGGTTGGCTACAACTCCTATTTTGAATCTACCAGATGGTTCAGACAGTTATGTGGTTTACTGTGATACCTCTAGAGTCGGCTTGGTTTGTGTTTTAATGAAGCAGGGTAAGGTCATAGCTTATGCTTCCAGGCAACTTAAGGCCCATGAGAAGAACTACCCGACTCATGACCTAGAGCTTGCAACAGTTGTGTTTACCCTAAATATTTGGAGGCACTATTTGTGTGGTGTTCATATTGATGTGTTCACAGATCATAAGAGCCTTCAGTATGTGTTGACCTAGAAAGATTTGAATCTTTGTCAGAGGAGATGACTTGAGTTCCTCAAGGATTATGATATGAATGTGCTCTACCATCCGAGTAAGGCCAATGTAGTGGCGGATTCCCTCAATAGACTGTCTATGGGTAGCGTATCTTATGTTGAGGAAGAGAGTAGAGAACTGGTCAGAGATGTTCATCGGCTTGCTCGCCTAGGAGTTTGCCTTATGGGCACGACAGATGGTGGTGTGATAGTTCAGAATGGGTCAGAATCTTCTTTGGTATCTGAAGTTAGGAGCAGCAGGATAGTGATCCCATACTACTTCAACTGAAGGGTGCAGTTCATCAGCAAAGAGTAGAGGTTTTCTCCCAAGGGGGAGATGGTGTACTCCGTTATCAGGGGCACTTATGTTTTCTGAAGGTGGGTGAGTTAAGGCAGCAGATCCTCTCAGAAGCCCATAATTCTAGATATTCCATTCATCCAGGTGACACTAAGATGTAGCGTGATCTACGGGAAGTCTATTGATGGAATGTCATGAAGAGAGACATCACATATTTTATGGCTAAATTCCCCAACTGTGAGCAGGTAAAGGTAGAACATCAGAAACCCAGAGCTGTGACTCAGCAGATTAGCATTCCTACCTAGAAGTGGGAAGT
This sequence comes from Jaltomata sinuosa, assembly GCA_003996215.1. NCBI lineage: Eukaryota > Viridiplantae > Streptophyta > Magnoliopsida > Solanales > Solanaceae > Jaltomata > Jaltomata sinuosa. The sequence goes on from QJPP01001105.1 coordinate 1,096,562, forward strand.
GGTCAACATGGATTTTACTATGGGATTACCCCGTAATCGCAGGCAGCATGATTCCATTTGGGTGATAGTGGAAAGAGTCACTAAGTCAGCCCACTTCTTGGCTGTTAAGACTACAGATTCAGTGAAGGATTATGCCAGGCTCTACATCAACGAGATAGGAAGATTACATGGGGTTCCCTTGTCTATCATTTCAGATAGAGGTCCTCAGTTTATATCTCATTTCTGGATATCCTTCCAGAAAGATCTTGGTACTCCGGTGAACCTCAGTACAGCTTTTCATCCACAGACGGAAGGTTAGGCTGAGAGTACCATTCAGACCTTGGAGGATATGTTGAGGGCTTATGTGATCGATTTCAAGGGTATTTGGGATGATCACCTGCCTCTCATAGAGTTTGCCTACAATAACAGCTTCCATTCCAGCATTCAGATCGCCCCAATGAGGCCATCTATGGGCGTAGATGTAGGTCACCTGTTAGTTGGTTCGAAGTAGGTGAAGAAGCTTTGATTGGGCAAGATTTTGTACATGAGGATATGGAGAAAGTCCAACTCATCAGAGAGAGGCTAAAAATATCTCAGTGTCATCAGAAGTCCTATGCAGACGTGAAGAGAAGAGACTTAGAGTTAGAGATCGATGATTGAGTTTTCCTTAAGGTGTCACCCATGAAAGAGGTTATGAGATTCGGCAAGAAAGGGAAGCTCAGTCCCAGGTATGTAGGTCCTTACAGAATCTGAAAAAAGGTTGCTAATGTGGCTTACGAGTTAGATTTGCCATCAGACCTAGCATCAGTTCATCCAGTCTTCCATATTTCTCTTTTGAAGAAGTGTGTGGGTGATCCGACTTTGATAGTACCCTTAGAGAGTGTGTCTGTGAAGGATGGCATCACCTACGAGGAGGTTCCAGTTGAAATTCTTGACCGTCAGGTTCGTAGGTTGAGAAATAAGGAAGTCGCATCAGTTAATGTTTTGTGGAAGAATCAGTCCGTAGAGGGAGCTACTTGGGAAGCAGAAGCAGCCATGATGTCCAAGTACCCAAACCTCTTTCCCTCTGATTCAGTTTCAGCTTGAGGTAATTAGTTCCTCTCCAATATCTCAATTTACTCTTGTGTAATTTAGTCTCAGTACCATTGTTCCATCAGTTATCCTTGCATTTCAGCATACTTGCATGTTTATGGAACTTTGTTCAGTAGATATCAGTTTCCAGTACTCAGTTATTAGGGATTTAACTCTTTCCCTCAAAACTCAGCTTGTTTAGTTTTCATTCGAGGATGAATGATCCCAAGGGGGAGATATTGTAACACCCCAGAACTTCCAAGCCCAGACTTAGCTCAGAAAACCAGGAGAAATAAAAAATTTCAACTGTCAGGAACCACGAGTCACTTCCACGAGTTATAGAACAGTCCATGAGTCATAGATTGGACTCGTGGAACTCAAAACAGAGGACTGCTCCTCTGAAGTCCCTCTCATAACTCAAGTCTATGAACCGTAGACATTTATACAGACCGTAGAACTTGTCTGTGGAATCCTTATAACAGACGGCCTTCAGGAGCCACAATTGGGTTCCACGACCCATGGTAGTTTCCACGAGTCGTGAACTCAAGTCGTGGAACTAGTTCCAGTAGCCTAGGATTATGTTCTCAGGAACCACGAGTGTCACGATCCAATTTCTCGGTCATGATGGCACATACAACCCCCGGTAGGTGAACCAATCCCCGTAGCCCAGAACAGTTAGCAATGGGCTGCTATCTAACAAATAAGGGAACAAGACGAGGAGAATAGATAAAAGGAATATAAATATATACATATGCGGAAACTAAACTAAACCCCAAGACCTGGTATCATAGTACAGAGCCAAACTACATACATGGAGTACAAATAAACCAAAACTATATATACAGATGTCTCTGAATGGTAATAGAGTACATGAAGCAAAAGATAAACTAAAGCTAAGCTCCGATCGCCAAGAGCTCACCCTCAGTCTGAAGTAGTCCCCAACAGATCTCCAAGCAAGAATCACAACGATCTAACGGCGATGGCCCACGCTAGGATCTGCACCCAAAGATGCAGGGGGTAGAGGTGAGCACCAAATGCGAGGCATAAGGTACCCAGTAGGTATCATAGGCCGACTGGGCACATATAAGATAAAAGTGTAGTAATAGACAGAATAGAAGCAAGTAGTCACAGAAATCAACAAAAGGTACACAGGAACTAGCCCAGAGGGAAATCAACAGAAGCACATGTGAGGCTAGTAAGTAGAATATACACACCATAGGCACAGGTGAAAGTAAGAAACAACGCACCTGGGGTCCTTTCAACAACAGTGTATACAAAATAAGTTTACGAAATGGACGGTATACCGGTAACCTCAAGTGTAAGAAGAAGAGAGAAAGAGTAATGATAGACATGCTCAGAGAAATGAATCAAACTCAACTAATCATATTAATCTCAAATCCAGAAACTAACAGTCTAGCAGTAACCAATCTCATACTTATCCATAATAGAGAACAATTCTGTAAATAAATAGCAAAAGTCTACCTACAGTCCCCCGGCCACCCATACAACCAAGGAACACAAACAAGTGAAAACAAACCCTCCGGCATCCCATACTACTGGAGCGTACAATCAGCAAACAATAGACAAGGGTGGAGCCTCAAACAATGAATGATATGATGCATGAAGATCTCAAGTGCCATGGTATCTCTGTATGTACCTCCTCCGGCGCCGATCTGGCCCAGCAGGTAGGTTCCATGGAAGGACACTGCCCGTATACCTCTACTCCACCGTATACCCCTCCTCCGGCACACGCAGCCCGTAGCCCCTGGCCCGTATAGCAAGGTCCATGGAGGTCCCAGACCCCATACTAAAACTCAGTATCAGAACATGTCGACCGGAAGCAAGTCCGGTATCAGGATGGAGACCCAGTCTCGAATATGCAATGCCCAGACCCTGTCCAGGACTAAGAATAGTAGGAAAATATCTCAAAAACCCCTCCAAGGGTGCCCGGGAATAACCGGGTCTAAACAGTAAAAAGTCATCTCAAGTGCTCGGTCCGACCGAGGCTAAAAATCATCTCAAGTAACAAGAAAACTCAACTAGCACCCCGGCCCTGCCAAGTCTAGCAATAATCGTGAAACTGATGATTTTAAACATAATCTTACTTCCTTTCCCAAAAATATTCACAAGTTAAATCAACCATTTCCAAATCATTTCCATCAAAAACGGCCCCCCCGGGCCATGCAAGGTTCAGAAAATAGTGCCAGTAGGCCCGAAGCCAAAACCATAGTAAAACATGGATAAAACCTCTTTATATGCATGGAAATGGTATGATCACACACAATAGCTGCCCAGCAGCTCACAATCAACCTATCGACCCTGCACAGGCCCACAGCTACTCAGCAAGCATAACCAGCCTAGAAGGATAATTCTATGCCCGGGACTCGCGGACATTCCCAAAATCCCACCTTCTATGTTCCAGAGTCAACAAGGCCTCACAGGACCGCAAGGGTAAATAAAATATATCGGCAAACACTACAAGCAACGGAGGAACAAAAGTAGGCGGACATGAATAAAGCGGTCGAGGTCTGTGGTACCAACCTAATAAACCAACCAAAGGATTCCCATTAATACAATTTTATTCTATATATGCGGAGTCTAGGGAAAAATAAACCGTAACCTACATGTCATCTGATGTCAAGCTGCTAGAACAATGATGTCCAAGCTCGAACCACTCCGAGAAAATCCAAAACTATATCAGAATCGGATTTGGGCTTGAATAACTTGACGTAGATAATTAACTTCTTTTGGGGATTAAACACAACACCAAAATATTTTCCTCAACCTGATTCTGAACCCCAAAATTAATTTGCTGAAGCACCCACTACAATCTCAATCCACTACCATTCAATCCACCCATTTGAATTGTCAAAAGAAGTATGCTGATTGTGGTATTTAGGAACGAATTACACAAAGATATCAATTAAGTGCCAAAGTGCTGAATTGAGGCCACCTGTTGGTGATACCATGTGTTGGACTATTCCTCCACTTCCACGTGGAAGTGGAGGTGTTTAACACCTCATCAATTGATCCGTTATATAAATATTCGGGTATTGCATAAATTCGTGGTAAAATAAATATAATATTTTAAATATACCATAATTCATAGAAAATTATTTCAAATAAAACCTACTATATTATAATAATAATCTTTAAGATAACTAAATTTACTATCTCCGTTAAAATAATACAATGTATAAAAACCTTATAAAATAAATACATATACCATTATATCGTAACAAAAATATTTTGCATAAACCTTTAAAATATTTGAAAAGGCAATAATAATATATTTTTTACCAAATTCAACTTTTAAATAAAATATTCACAAATACACGCGCGATGCTAATAAAGTTCTTAGGCTTAGGCTCGTAATTCACCAACGCACGATTTTGATACTCAAGAATTCTCTCGGGATCCTCCCTTATATTTTATCACTGTTTCGGAACTGAAATGGCATTTTAAAACGTGAAGTTGAGGCTTAAATCGAGTTTAACCTGACCCGGTTTGCGACCCGGTACGTAACCCATTTTCTGCCAGACAATCCGCGGTAAAATAGTCAGAATTTTTTACTCCGAGATCAGTTGGATGTGAGGTTTTATGCGTTGGAAACTAGACTCGTAGACCTTCGATTTGATATTTCGGGGGACTTCTAACTCTTTATATATTGGGATAAAAGCCCAGAGGCATTTTACCCAAAGTTCAGGGAATTTGTTAAAGCACTTACGATAACTTTTGTCGATTTGCTTGACTTCAAAACTTATACGTGGAAATGACCGGAAGGGTCATTACATCATCCACTACTAAAAAGGGCTTTCGTCCTCGAAAGTCAAGGTCAAGGGGGTACCTGAAGGCTAAAATAGCTGCGGATACTGATCCCGCATATCTCTCTCGGTCTCCCAGGTAGCCTCCTCGACTGGACTATGCCTCCACTGAACCTTAACAACCGGGATCTCTCGAGACCTCAATCTCCTGACATCTCTGGCCAAAATAGCTGCCGGCTCCTCAACAAAGGCTAAACTCTCATCCAACTGAACTGAATCCCACTGCAACACATGAGACTCATCTAGGACATACCGACGCAACATCGAAACATGAAATACAGGATGTATAGCTGAAAAATATCGGAGGTAAGGCTAACTGATAGGCAACGCTACCAACCTTCTGCAGAATCTCAAACGGCCCAATGTACCTGGGGCTAAGCTTGCCCCGCCTACCAAATCTCAGCACGCCCTTCATGGGCGATACATGGAGAAACATCAAGTCACCGACACTAAACTCCAAGGCACGAAGCGTACGATCAGCATAACTCTTCTGCCTGCTCTGAGCTGCCCGAAGTCTGTCCTGAATCACTCGGACTCGGTCTAAAGAATCTCGAAGCAAATATGTGCTCTGTGGCCCAGCACTAAAACCATCAAACCAACCTACCGGTGATCTGCAACGCCTGCCATACAAAGCCTCAAAAGGTGCCATGCCGATACTCGAATGGAAGCTGTTATTATAAGCAAACTCTGCCAAGGGAACAAACTGATCCCAAGAACCTCCAAAGTCAAGAACACAGGCCCGAAACATGTCCTCCAGGACCTAAATGGTCCTCTCGGACTGGCCATCTGTCTGAGGGTGGAAAGCGGTGCTAAGATGAACCTCTGTACCCAAATCTCGCTGAATAGCCCTCCAGAACTGAGATGTGAACTGGGTGCCGCGGTCTGAAATGATAGAAGCTGGGACCCC